>CM035166.1:3627925-3893035 GCA_020205615.1 Panax quinquefolius
TCAACAAGCCATCTTCAGACCACTACGCCAAAGATATTCATCAATAATTCATCTTTGCACCACAAAGCAAAGATATATTCAACATGTCATCTTTGCACACGCAGCAAAAGATATTCATCAATAATTCATCTTTGCACTACAAAGCTAAAGATATTCAACAACAGTCATCTTGCATTACGAGCCAAAGATATTCATCAATAATTCATCTTTGCACTTTACAAAGCAAAGATATTCAACAACAGTCATCTTCAGACACGAGCAAAAGATATTCATCAATAATTCATCTTTGCACTACAAAGCAAAGATATTCAACAATGTGTCATCTTTGCATTACGAGCCAAAGATATTCATCAATAATTCATCTTTGCACTACAAAGCAAAGATATTCAATAACATGTCATCTTTGCACAACGAGCCAAAGATATTCATATATCGAAAGAATTACATAATCATTTCGGAAGTTATATAACAATAATTATAACCATGTTGATCAATTCACCTTTGCACTTAAGCTTAAAAATATTCAATTCAAATTCAATGGTCATGATCATACCTCAATAAGAATTCAACTTTTTGCACCATCGCCAAAGAGAATCCCTATGGTCACGATCATACCAATAATCTACCCAT
The DNA here is from genome assembly GCA_020205615.1 of Panax quinquefolius. Taxonomy (NCBI): domain Eukaryota; kingdom Viridiplantae; phylum Streptophyta; class Magnoliopsida; order Apiales; family Araliaceae; genus Panax; species Panax quinquefolius. Next base: position 3,628,556 of record CM035166.1, read on the forward strand.
CTTTACACTCAAGTCAAAGAGAAATATCATCATTAGGGTTATAAGAATGTTATATAAAAATAATATAATCAAAACATGGTTTTAATTTCAAGAGTAAGATTCATAAATCAACTATAATTTGGTCGTAGAAGAAACCAATTTGTTGTGAATAAGTACTCGTATTTCAGATATAGCCGTGATATATGCGCAAGTAAGAACCCCTATACCTAAAAAGATAAAGTTTCATAATAAAATTCATATCCATATTTATAACACCTTAATCCAAATGTTATAAATCACTTAGAAATCTCATAATCTAATATTATTAATATTATAATAATATTTTAATCATTTCTCAAACTTATAAACAATTTAATTAAATTGTTTACACTTTACTAATTAATGCATTTAATCATCATAAAATGTCAAACTCATAAAATTTCATCACCAATAACTAAAACCCTCATCAAAGATCGTGATATACCTCATATATGATTCTCAAACCATAAAATCATATTTTCTAATTTTCTTACTTCACATAACATATTTAATTCATTTGCTCATAACTAGTAACATTTTCATGAAAAATACCAAATCAGTTCTAAAATATTTCTTTTCCGGGATTTAGTATAAAATAGTCCCATATTGAAATATATATTTTTCTCTAAATTTTAAAATTCATTTACTATTTTCATATGGCCAAAACCAATTCTAATATTTAAACATTTATCATAAATTGTACTTTTATCCAAAAATTTCAAATTCACAGAGTACATCGATATTATATAGATGTACTCTCAATAAAAATTTCATCAATTTTGGAGTTAACCGCAAAGGAGTTATAAATAGTTACTTTTAAAATAGTCTTTTCTCATAAAATCCATAACTCCTAATCTATACATCCAAAAATACCTCAAAATAATCATAGTGGTGTAAAATTCAAGAATGATCAAAACATGGATACAATCAAAGCTAGTATCCGATTAGATATTTTGGACGAAAAGAAGAAATTTTATTTTTTGAATAATACGATTCTTGATATTGAATAATAGTCAGTATACGTGAATAAAGAACTTCACACCAAAAGATAGAAATTCCACAAAAACATCTTCACGCTCGTGAATAAGAATCGTGAATAAGAATCAGAATAGTAATCATGAATAGTAACTCGTGAATAAGAACTCATGAATAGTAACCCCGACATGAAAAAGTTCTAAATTTGATAAAAACTTCAGATCAACATTTTCAAAGATAATGATATTGAAAAAATAATATCATTACAAAAAATAATATCCCTTACCTCAAAGAATCAAGATTACTTGATTTCGAATAACCAAACGAACTTGCACCGTATAAGCAATACTCAAAGTATACTCAAAATACTCACAAGAATACGCCAAAATATCGAGAGAGAAATAGAGAGAAAACTTTGTTTCCAAAAGATTTTCAATTCTAACTTAGCCTCTATTTATAGGAAAATGTTAGTCACCAAGCAGACTTGACCACACCGATGGCTTTACACTCGCTACTATTGCCACCCACCACATTTGAAATAAAATTCACCAACCACAAGTGGGGCCCACTCAATTCTAGAATTTTCCACCAAAAATGCTAAATTTGGATACTTCAATAATTTATGAACCATTCACCTCTTAAAATTCATAACAAATCATACGCTCATTTTAACGGTTCAAAATTTGTGGACATATACTTAACTTATATATGTATAACATATCCAAAAATTACAACGATCCAACTATTCGGATTAAAATTATAACTAACGTAATATATCTCAAAAACACTTTGGTTTAATTTTTAATACCTTCATTCAGACAAAATACTAATAAAATACCTCAACATTAATTCCTTCATTTATAACCATATAAATAAATCCATCATTTATATTCACATCAAATAAATATTTCCTTATCATATAAATCAATAATTAATTATTCACAAATAATATTACGAGAATCACAATAATGACAACCAGTGCAGTTCCGTGAAGAGGGGCTTTCAACAAGGATCTCTCATCTGGCGCGCAATTAGGTGACCAAACCTCTCCTTGATGAACTTTCTAGATATTGCCAATAATGTTATCTAATAATATTATTCAAATAATATGAATTATCGATCCGATAATGAGAAATATCGTAAAAGGACAATTATTGAAACAATAATAATATAAACTATCAACGCAAGCAATTATTGAATCAATAAAATAAAATATCAAGCAAGAATTACTTTAACAATTATTGAGTAGTGCCTTCTTATGTAAGGATCAATAATTCAAAAATATCGTAAAAACCGCAAGCCATCGTGTAAACACGCCGTACATCGTATTTTAACCACCGTATTCCAACGGTTGTTAATTCAGAACGATTACGCCAAGTTATTTATAAAAACTTAATTTTGTCGCTTTTCTTCATCCGACAGCTTATTCTCGTTATGGGCCCAAAAATGGCTGCTACTTGGCCGCATTTAATATTCCTTACGTAAAGAATATTCCACGCACCAAACGTAATATTCCGACAACAATGAATATTTTATAACCACTGTGTATTTTGAAAAAATTCATATATCACCCTTAACTTTAACTTTTATCAATTTAACCATTTCTTGAATAGTAATTATAAGAAAATTGAATACTTTTATTTCATAAAATTCGGGTCTTACAATCTCCTCCTTATGAAATTTCGTCCCTAAATTTACGCACTCAGTATTTCAAAGAGTTGAGAATACCTTGCTTTTATTTCGTGATTTCATCTTTCTGTCATCATAATTTCTCCATTGCTCATCTCTCGTATTTGGGATATCATTCTAGAATATAGCTTCAAAACAAGGGTTAATTTAACAAATTAACATATCACCTAATATCCCGATATTATGATCGACCAACAAATAAGCTTAGGTAGGACACACTAATGAAGGATTTACTCATCTCTCCTCCTAGTTCTAATCCCGATCTCCGCCAGAGATCATATCCTAAGCTCGATATGCAAATGTAATTAACCCCAAAATAGGTACATTCCATCCAACCCATTCTCGAGTCGCCAAATATATGGTACGAAAAATAACTACAACTTTATTACAACAATTGTCGCAAAATACAACAACACATATGTTGTGAGTTTGGATACAAATATATACCAACTGGTGTACGTCACAATGACACCTTTACATAAAGGTATAGTAAAACCTGCTTTTAGAAATTAGAATCTTTGGGAAGTGCTCAAGAAAACCTTCGTACATGGGAGGCCATGCTTTTAGGTTATGGTAGATATCATATGGCCACAGTAATTATCCTTCGTCAATCTAATAGACCCTAAAGAAAAACGAGAAGATTACTATCGTATTCTTCCCAATGGTGAGTCTCTCTCGACATATCATTATCTCCATCTGTCTCTAATTGGGTATTATACTCCAAACAAACACCAAGATTATATAAGTAGTGCTTGTAAATATACTCAAAGAAGTGGATGAGCACAACCATGTCTTATGATAACACGAGTTTGTATGTCATTAGACATCTTGTGATGATAGTGACAAAACACCCTTCCAAAGTTGGGTTCTTTCACCCTATTTAATTCACCAAAATAACTATTAAATGATGTATAAAATACAACACACTAAAGCCCTCAATAAAATTATTTTCATACTCTTTAGTGGAGAACCTCAACAACTATAGACCACCGTTCTATTCCTGTTATCCCGGCTCAACCCACTACACTTTTATTACGAAAAGGAATTGTGAAACAAAAGGGTGAGCACAACTAGCTCAAGAAAGAATATTATGACTAAAGATAAATAAATTATCAATAGTCTTCATCAAGAATGAATCGTAGATTTAGAATATATGGTAGATGATAAAACTTTTCAACCATAGTTGCAAAATGAACGAGTAATCCATTAAAAGAGTCAAATAGTACTATAAAGTCTATTGTCTTCCACGTTAAAAGTCCACCAACAATATTGTATCCTCGTAACATCAATCAACGGTTCCTTTTCCACAATCATATGAATAACTCATAATCATAATTGTGATTCTAAATTCCTCTCTTCTCATCCATAATGAAGATAATTTTCATCACTGTCTTTTACCGAAACATCAAATATCATGGTTATACTAAATCACGATCCCTGCTCATAATCATACTAATAAATTCATCTTTACACCACAGCCAAAGATATTCATCAACAAATTCACAAAGCAAAGATATTCAATAACAGTCATCTTTGCATTACGAGCCAAAGATATTCATCAATAATTCATCTTTGCACTACAAAAAGCTAAAGATATTCATCAACAAGCCATCTTTGCTACTACGGGCCAAAGATATTCATCAATAATTCATCTTTTTGCACTACAAAGCAAAGATATTCAACAACATGTCATCTTTGCATTACGAGCAAAAGATATTCATCAATAATTCATCTTTGCACTACAGGCTAAAGATATTCAACCTGGGCTAAAGATATTCAACAACAGGTCATCTTTGCATTACGAGCCAAAGATATTCATCAATAATTCATCTTTGCACTACAGGCTAAAGATATTCAACAATGTGTCATCTTCAGACACGAGCAAAAGATATTCATCAATAATTCATCTTCGCACTACAAAGCAAAGATATTCAACAACAGATCGTCTTTGCATTCAAAGATATTCATCAATAATTCATCTTTGCACCACAAAAGCAAAGATATTCAACAACAGGTCATCTTTGCACAACGAGCCAAAGATATTCATATATCAAAGAATTACATAATCATTTCAGAAGTTATATAACAATAATTATAACCATGTTGATCAATTCACCTTTGCACTTAAGCTAAAAATATTCAATTGTAAATTCAATGGTCATGATCATACCAACCAACAATTCAACTTTTGCACCATCGGCCAAAGAGAACCTATGGTCACGATCATACCAATAATCTACCCATCTTTACACTCAAGTCAAAGAGAAATATCATCATTAGGGTTATAAGAATGTTATATAAAAATAATATAATCAAAACATGGTTTTAATTTCAAGAGTAAGATTCATAAATCAACGATAATTTGGTCGTAGAGAAGAAACCAATTTGTTGTGAATAGACTCGTATTCGCGACATAGTCCCAAAGATAACGCGTATAAGAATCCTATATACGAAAAAGATAAAGTTTCATAATAAAATTCATATCCATATTTATAACACCTTAATCCAAATGTTATAAATCACTTAGAAATCTCATAATCTAATATTATTAATATTATAATAATATTTTAATCATTTCTCAAACTTATAAACAATTTAATTAAATTGTTTACACTTTACTAATTAATGCATTTAATCATCATAAAATGTCAAACTCATAAAATTTCATCACCAATAACTAAAACCCTCATCAAAGATCTGCATATATACCTCATATATGATTCTCAAACCATAAAATCATATTTTCTAATTTTCTTACTTCACATAACATATTTAATTCATTTGCTCATAACTAGAACATTTTCATGAAAAATACCAAATCAGTTCTAAAAATATTTCTTTTCTGGGATTTAGCATAAAATAGTCCCATATTGAATATATATTTTTCTAAATTTTAAAAATTCATTTACTATTTTTCATATGGCCAAAACCAATTTAATATTTAAACATTTATCATAAATTGTACTTTTATCCAAAATTTCAAATTCACAGAAAGTATAATCGATATTATATAGATGTAATTCTCAATAAAAATTTCATCAATTTTGGAGTTAACCGCAAGGAGTTATAAATAGTTACTTTTAAAATAGTCTTTTCTCATAAAATCCATAACTCCTAATCTATACATCCAAAAATACCTCAAAATAATCATAAGTGGTGTAAAATTCAAGAATGATCAAAAACATGGATACAATCAAAGCTAGTATCCGAATAGATATTTTGGACGAAAAGAAGAAATTTTATTTTTCTATGAATAGTCGTATTCGTGAATCAGATACGTGAATAAGGCCAGATACGTGAATAAGAATTCGACACCAAAAGATAGAAATTCCAAAAAACATCTTCACGCTTCGTGAATAAGAACTCGTGAATAGTAACTCATGAATAGTAACTCTCGTGAATAGTAACTCATGAATAGTAACCCTGATACGAAAAAGTTCTAAATTTGATAAAAACTTCAGATCAATATTTCAAAGATAATGATATTGAAAAAATAATATCATTAAAGAAAAAAATAATATCCCTTACCTCAAAGAATCAAGATTGATGACCGAATAACGCCGAAACGAACTTGCACCGTATATAGCAATACTCAAAGTATACTCAAAATACTCACAAGAATACGCTCAAAATATCGAGAGAGAAATAGAGAGAAAACTTTGTTTCTGGTGTGATTTTCAATTCTAACTTAGCCCTCTATTTATAGGAAAATGTTAGTCCACCGAAGCAGACTTGACCTGCTACCTGATGGCTTTACCTGCTACTATTGCCACCCACCACATTTGAAATAAAATTCACCAACCACAAGTGGGGCCCACTCAATTCTAGAATTTTCCACCAAAATGCTAAATTCGGATACTTCAATAATTTATGAACCATTCACCTCTTAAAATTCATAACAAATCATACGTTCATTTTTAACGGTTCAAAATTTGTGGACATATACTTAACTTATATATGTATAACATATCCAAAAATTACAACGATCCAACGGTCGGATTAAAAATTATAACTAACGCAATATATCTCAAAAACACCTGGTTTAATTTTTAATACCTTCATTCCGGCTAAAAATACTAATAAAATACCTCAACATTAATTCTTCATTTATAACCATATAAATAAATCCATCATTTATATTCACATCAAATAAATATTTCTTATCATATAAATCAATAATTAATTATTCACAAATAATATTACGTAATCACAATAACGACAACCAGCGGTCCTCAGAAAGAGGGGCTTTCCAATAAGGATCTCTCTTATCGGGCAAGCAATTAGGGTGACCAAACCTCTCCTTGATGAACTTTCTAGATATTGCCAATAATGTTATCTAATAATATTATTCAAATAATATGAATTATTGATCCGATAATGAGAAATACTGCGGCAATGACAATTATTGAAAACAATAATAATATAAACTATCAACGCAAACAATTATTGAATCAATAAAATAAAATATTGAACAAGAATTACTTTAACAATTATTGAGAAAGTGCCTTCTTATGTAAGGATCAATAATTCAAAATCTTTATCGTAAAACCGTATGTCACGCGTGTGTAAACGCAGATTATTCATATTTTAACCATTAGGGTATTCCAACAATGTTAATTCGTGAACGATTACGCCAAGTTATTTATAAAACTTAATTTTGTCGTTTTTCTTCATCCGACGCTTTCTCATTATGGGCCCAAAATGGTCGCTACTGGCCGCATTTAATATTCCCGGCGTAAAAGAATATTCCACGACCAAACGAATATTCCCAAACAACAATGAATATTTTATAACCACTTCATGTATTTTGAAAAAAATTCATATATCAATTTTTAACTTTAACTTTTATCAATTTAACCATTTACTTGAATAGTAATTATAAGAAAATTGAATACTTTTATTTCATAAAATTCTGGGTCTTACAATCTCCCCTCCTTATGAAATTTCGTCCCCCTAAAATTTACGCACCGGTATTTCAAAGAGTTGAGAATACCTTGCTTTTATTTCAGATTTCATCTTTCCCCGCCATCATAATTTCTCCATTGCTTCATCTCCTCGTATTTCGGATATCATTCTAGAATATAGCTTCAAAACAAGGGTTAATTTAACAAATTAACATATCACCTAATATCCCGATATTACGATCGACCAACAAATAAGCTTAGGTAGACACACAAATAAGGATTTACTCATCTCTCCCTCCTAGTTCTAATCCCGATCTCCGCCAGAGATCATATCCCTAAGCTCGATACCAAATGTAAACGACCCCAAAATAGGTACATTCCATCCAACCCATTCTCGAGTCGCCAAATATATGGTACGAAAAATAACTACAACTTTATTACAACAATTGTCGTCGCAAAATACAACAACACATATGTTGTGAGTTTGGATACAAATATATACCAATCATGTATAGCACGTCACAATGACACCTTACATAAAGGTATAGTCAAAAACTGTTTTAGAAATTAGAATCTTTGGAAGTGCTCAAGAAAACCTTCGTATAATGGGAGGCCATGCTTTTAGGTTATGGTAGATATCATATGCCATGTAATTATCCTGGTTGACCCAATAGACCCCAAAGAAAAACGAGAAGATTACTATCGTATTCTTCCCAATGGTGAGTTTTCTCTCGACATATCATTATCTCATTTGTCTCTAATTGGGTATTATACTCAAACAAACACCAAGATTATATAAGTAGTGCTTGTAAATATACTCAAAGAAGTGGATGAGCACAACCATATCTTATGATAACACGTAGTTTGTATGTCATTAGACATCTTGTATGATAGTGACAAAACACCCTTCCAAAGTTGGGTTCGCTCACCCTATTTAATTCACCAAAATAACTATTAAATGATGTATAAAATACAACACACTAAAGCCCTCAATAAAATTATTTTCATACTCTTTGGGAGAACCTCAACAACTATAGACCACCGCTTCTATTCCTTGTTATCCCCATTTCAACCCAATTTTACACTTTTATTACCCGAAAGGAATCAGAAACAAAAGGGTGAAGCACAACTACTTCAATAAAGAATATTATGACTAAAGATAAATAAATTATCAATAGTCTTCATCAAGAATGAATCGTAGATTTAGAACATATGGTAGATGATAAAACTTTTCAACCATAGTTGCAGCGAACGAACGAGCAATCCATTAAAAGAGTCAAATAGACTATAAAGTCTATTGTCTTCTCCACGCGTTAAAAGTCCACCAACAATATTTTATCCCTCGTAACATCAATCAACAGCCTTTCCACAATCATATGAATAACTCATAATCATAATTGTGATTCTAAATTCTCTTCTCATCCCAGATTTAAGATAATTTTCATCACTGCCTTTACTCAAACATCAAATATCATGGTTATACTAAATCATCGCTCATAATCATACTAATAAATTCATCTTTACACCACCGCCAAAGATATTCATCAAAGATTCAAAGATATTCAACAACAGTCATCTTTCATTACGAGCCAAAGATATTCATCAATAATTCATCTTTGCACCTACAAAGCAAAGATATTCATCAACAAGCCATCTTTGCATACAGCCAAAGATATTCATCAATAATTCATCTTTGCACATTGCAAAAAGATATTCAACAACATGTCATCTTTGCATTACGAGCCAAAGATATTCATCAATAATTCATCTTTGCACTACAAAGCAAAGATATTCAACAACAGTCATCTTTGCATTACGAGCCAAAGATATTCATCAATAATTCATCTTTGCACTCACAAAAGCAAAGATATTCAACAACAGTCATCTTTGCATTACGAGCAAAAGATATTCATCAATAATTCATCTTTGCACTACAAATTAAAGATAAGAGTCATCTTTGCATTACGAGCCAAAGATATTCATCAATAATTCATCTTTGCACTACAAAGCTAAAGATATTCAACAACGTGTCATCTTTGCAGACAACGAGCCAAAGATATTCATATATCAAAGAATTACATAATCATTTGAAGTTATATAATAATAATTATAACCATGTTGATCAATTCACCTTTGCACTTAAGCTAAAAATATTCAATTGTAAATTCAATGGTCATGATCATACCTACCAACAATTCAACTTTTTTGCACCATCGGCAAAGAGAACCTATGGTCACGATCATACCAATAATCTACCCATCTTTACACTCAAGTCAAAGAGAAATATCATCATTAGGGTTATAAGAATGTTATATAAAAATAATATAATCAAAACATGGTTTTAATTTCAAGAGTAAGATTCATAAATCAACGATAATTTGGTCGAGAAGAAACCAATTTGTTGTGAATAGTACCCGTATTAAATATATAGTCCCGTATACGATGCATAAGTAACCTCGACATAATTTAAAAAGATAAAGTTTCATAATAAAATTCATATCCATATTTATAACACCTTAATCCAAATGTTATAAATCACTTAGAAATCTCATAATCTAATATTATTAATATTATAATAATATTTTAATCATTTCTCAAACTTATAAACAATTTAATTAAATTGTTTACACTTTACTAATTAATGCATTTAATCATCATAAAATGTCAAACTCATAAAATTTCATCACCAATAACTAAAACCCTCATCAAAGATCTGCAGATATACCTCATATATGATTCTCAAACCATAAAATCATATTTTCTAATTTTCTTACTTCACATAACATATTTAATTCATTTGCTTTCATAACTAGAACATTTTCATGAAAAATACCAAATCGAGTTCTAAAAATATTTCTTTTCCGGGATTTAGCATAAAATAGTTCCATATTGAACATATATTTTTCTCAAAATTTTAAAAATTCATTTACTATTTTTTCATATGGCCAAAACCAATTTAATATTTAAATATTTATCATAAATTGTACTTTTATCCAAAAATTTGAAATTCACAGAGTAATCGATATTATATAGATGTACTCTCAATAAAAATTTCATCAATTTTGGAGTTAACATGCAAGGAGTTATAAATAGTTACTTTTAAAATAGTCTTTTCTCATAAAATCCATAACTCCTAATCTATACATCAAAAATACCTCAAAATAATCATAGTGGTGTAAAATTCAAGAATGATCAAAACATGGATACAATCAAAGCTAGTATCCGTAATAGATATTTTAGACGAAAAGAAGAAATTTTATTTTTCTATTGAATAGTCTCAGTATCGTGAATAAAGGTCAGTATACGTGAATAGTAATCTCAGACACCAAAAGATAGAAATTCCACAAAAAACATCTTCACGCTTCGTGAATAGTAACTCGTGAATAGTAACTCGTGAATAGTAACTCGTGAATAGTAACTCGTGAATAGTAACTCAATAGTAACCCCATGAAAAAGTTCCAAATTTGATAAAACTTCAGATCAACATTTCAAAGATAATGATATTGAAGAAATAATATCATTACAAAAAAAATAATATCCCTTACCTCAAAGAATCAAGAGACTTGGATGGAATATATTTGAAACGAACTGAAACTCAGGTATAGCAATACTCAAAGTATACTCAAAATACTCACAAGAATACGCTCAAAATATCGAGAGAAATAGAGAGAAAACTTTGTTTACGGTGTGATTTTCAATTTAACTTAGCCCTCTATTTATAGGAAAATGTTAGTCCACCAAAGCAGACTTGACTGCACTACGATGGCTTTACTCGCTACTATTGCCACCCACCACATTTGAAATAAAATTCACCAACCACAAGTGGGGCCCACTCAATTCTAGAATTTTCCACCAAAATGCTAAATTTGGATACTTAATAATTTATGAACCATTCACCTCTTAAAATTCATAACAAATCATACATTCATTTTAACGGTTCAAAATTTGTGGACATATACTTAACTTATATATGTATAACATATCCAAAAATTACAACGATCCAACAGTCGGATTAAAAATTATAACTAACATAATATATCTCAAAAAACACTTGGTTTAATTTTTAATACCTTCATTCCGACAAAAAATACTAATAAAATACCTCAACATTAATTCCTTCATTTATAACCATATAAATAAATCCATCATTTATATTCACATCAAATAAATATTTCCTTATCATATAAATCAATAATTAATTATTCACAAATAATATTCTGTAATCACAATAATGACAACCGTGTAGGTTCAGAAAGAGGGGGCTTTCAATAAGGATCTCTCCTTCTTGGCGGCGCGCAATTAGGTGACCAAACCTCTCCTTAGACGAACTTTCTAGATATTGCCAATAATGTTATCTAATAATATTATTCAAATAATATGAATTATTGATCCGATAATGAGAAATATTGTGCGTTGACAATTATTGAAACAATAATAATATAAACTATCAACGCAAACAATTATTGAATCAATAAAATAAAATATTGAAGCGATAATTACTTTAACAATTATTGAGTAAAGGCCTTCTTATGTAAGGATCAATAATTCAAAAATACCGTAAAACTGGTGTGCTACTTGTGTAAACACGTATTACATCAGTATTTTAACCAGGAGTATTCCAACATTGTTAACTGATAACGATTATTACGTAGTTATTTATAAAAACTTAATTTTGTCGTTTTCTTCATCAAGACGGTTATTACATTATGGGGCCCAAAATGGTCTCGCTTTGTGCATGCGAATATTCCAAACGTAAAGAATATTCCACGACCAAACGAATATTCCCCACAACAATGAATATTTTATAACCACTTGTGTATTTTGAAAAAATTCATATATCACCCTTAACTTTAACTTTTATCAATTTAACCATTTCTTGAATAGTAATTATAAGAAAAATTGAATACTTTTATTTCATAAAATTAGGGGTCTTACAATCTCCCCTCCTTATGAAATTTCGTCCCCGAAATTTACGTGCTGGTATTTCAAAGAGTTGAGAATACCTTGCTTTTATTTTGATTTCATCTTTCCATCATCATGATTTCTCCATTGCTCATCTCCGTATTTGGATATCATTCTAGAATATAGCTTCAAAACAAGGGTTAATTTAACAAATTAACATATCACCTAATATCCCGATATTATGGTCGACCAACAAATAAGCTTAGGTAGGACACACCAAGCGAAGGATTTACTCATCTCTCCCTCCTAGTTCTAATCCCGATCTCCGCCAGAGATCATATCCCTAAGCTCGATACCAAATGTAACGACCCCAAAATAGGTACATTCCATCCAACCCATTCGAGTGCGCCAAATATATATGGTACGAAAAAATAACTACAACTTTATTACAACAATTGTCGTGCAAAATACAACAACACATATCTTTGTGAGTTTGGATACAAATATATACCAAGCAGAAGACGTCCACAATGACACCTTACATAAAGGTATAGTCAAAACTGTTTTAGAAATTAGAATCTTTGGGAAGTGCTCAAGAAAACCTTTCGTATATGGAGGCCGTGCTTTTAGGTTATGGTAGATATCATATGGCCACAGAATTATCCTTGGTTGATCCAATAGACCCTTAAAGAAAAACGAGAAGATTACTATCGTATTCTTCCCAATGGTGAGTTTTCTCTTGACATATCATTATCTCCTTTGTCTCTAATTGGGTATTATACTCCAAACAAAAACACCAAGATTATATAAGTAGTGCTTGTAAATATACTCAAGCAAGTGGATGAGCACAACCATGTCTTATGATAACACGAGTTTGTATGTCATTAGACATCTTGTATGATAGTGACAAAACACCCTTCCAAAGTTGGGTTCGCTTCACCCTATTTAATTCACCAAAAATAACTATTAAATGATGTATAAATACAACTGACACACTAAAGCCCTCAATAAAATTATTTTCATACTCTTTTAGGGAGAACCTCAACAACTATAGACCACCGTTCTATTCTTGTTATATCGCTCAACCCAAAGCCTACACTTTTATTACCACGAAAGGAATTGTAAAACAAAAGGGTGAGCACAACTAGCTCAGTAAAGAATATTATGACTAAAGATAAATAAATTATCAATAGTCTTCATCAGTAATGAATCAGAGATTTAGAACATATGGTAGATGATAAAACTTTTCAACCATAGTTGCAGCGGAACGAGCAATCCATTAAAAGAGTCAAATAGACTATAAAGTCTATTGTCTTCTCCACGTTAAAAGTCCACCAACAATATTGTATCCCTGTAACATCAATCAACAGTTCCTTTCCACAATCATATGAATAACTCATAATCATAATTGTGATTCTAAATTCCTCTTCTCATCCAGGAAGAAGATAATTTTCATCACCTGTCTTTACCTGAAACATCAAATATCATGGTTATACTAAATCACAGTTCCTGTTCATAATCATACTAATAAATTCATCTTTACACCACGGGCCAAAGATATTCATCAACGATCACTACGCTAAAGATATTCAACAACAAAGTCATCTTTGCATTACGAGCCAAAGATATTCATCAATAATTCATCTTTGACCACACAAATTAAAGATATTCATCAATAAAAGCCATCTTTGCACTACGGGCCAAAGATATTCATCAATAATTCATCTTTTGCACTACAAAGCTAAAGATATTCAACAACATGTCATCTTTGCATTACGAGCAAAAAGATATTCATCAATAATTCATCTTTGCACTACAAATTTAAAGATATTCAACAACAGTCATCTTTGCATTACGAGCCAAAGATATTCATCAATAATTCATCTTTGCAGACTACAATTTAAAGATATTCAACAACAGTCATCTTTGCATTACGAGCAAAAAGATATTCATCAATAATTCATCTTTGCACTACAAAGCTAAAGATATTCAACAATGGTCATCTTTGCATTACGAGCCAAAGATATTCATCAATAATTCATCTTTGCACTTCTGTGCTAAAGATATTCAACAACAGTCATCTTTGCACAACGAAGCCAAAGATATTCATATATCAAAGAATTACATAATCATTTGAAGTTATATAACAATAATTATAACCATGTTGATCAATTCACCTTGCACTTAAGCTAAAAATATTCAATTGTAAATTCAATGGTCATGATCATACCAATCAACAATTATATAAATCAATAATTAATTATTCACAAATAATATTCTGAGAATCACAATAATGACAACCTGTGCAGGTTCGGAAAGAGGGGCTTTCAATAAGGATCTCTCCTTCTTGGCCGTATGATTAGGTGACCAAACCTCTCCTTGAGGCAGAACTTTCTAGATATTGCCAATAATGTTATCTAATAATATTATTCAAATAATATGAATTATTGATCGATAATGAGAAATTTGTGCGATGACAATTATTGAAACAATAATAATATAAACTATCAACGCAAACAATTATTGAATCAATAAAATAAAATATTGAGCAAAGAATTACTTTAACAATTATTGAGTAAAGTGCCTTCTTACGTAAGGATCAATAATTCAAAAATATGTAAAAAGCCGTGTCTAAGCCATCGCAAACACGCGTATTCATCGTATTTTAACCATAGGGGTATTCCAATGATTGTTAACTTGATGAACGATTACGTAGATTATTTATAAAAACTTAATTTTGTCATTTTCTTCATCCAAGCGGTTATTCATTATGGGCCCAAAATTGTCTTGGCAGATAAATGCATTTAATATTCCCAACTGTAAAGAATATTCCACGACCAAACGAATATTCCCCGACAACAATGAATATTTTATAACCACTTGTGTATTTTGAAAAAATTCATATATCACCCTTAACTTTAACTTTTATCAATTTAACCATTTCTTGAATAGTAATTATAAGAAAAATTGAATACTTTTATTTCATAAAATTCGGGGTCTTCTGAGATCACCTCTAGAGGCCAAACATTTGGGTGGCTAACGTTGATCAAAGGAAGGAACCAAACCGGTGGATTCAAGTTGAACGCGAAAAGGATTGGAGGTGAACTTGTACCTGAGGAAGCTCGAATCTTCAAGGGTATGATTCTTGTTCTTTATATCTTTTCGTTTAATTAATAATTGTGCATAAAGGGTGATCCGGGTATATGGTTTGTAAAATTTTTAAACTCGATTTTACACGACTTACGCACTTTTTATGCAATTTGATTCGTTAATGAATATTACAAACCTAACGGTGGCATCGAGCCAAACCTTTATGCTAATTATTAATTGTTCAGATTTGATATGTATGTTGATATGTGTGTAGAACAATTTAATTGGGCATAATTTTGTTATATAAAATTTATTAATAATAAAAAAAAAGGAGGTGTCTTAGAATTTTTTTTCCAAAAAAAACTATTCTTATTGTCAAGTGGCTAGCATGTTAATCCGTTTTATCATATATATATATAGTAACGAATTAGTATATATATTATATATATATAATGTAACGACCCCAAAATAGGTCCATTCCATCCAACCCATTCTCGAGTCGCCAAATATATGGTACGAAAAATAACTACAACTTTATTACAACAATTGTCGTAAAAAAATACAACAACACATATCTTCGTGAGTTTGGATACAAATATATACCAATCAGAAGACGTCACAATGACACCTTACATAAAGGTATAGTCAAAAACTATTTTAGAAATTAGAATCTTTGGGAAGTGCTCAAGGAAACCTTCATATAGAGGAGGCCATGCTTTTAGGTTATGGTAGATATCATATGGCCACGTAATTATCCTTGGTCAATCTAATAGACCCCAAAGAAAAACAAGAAGATTACTATCATATTCTTCCCAATGGCGAGTCTTCTCTCGACATATCATTATCTCCATTGTCTCTAATTTGGTATTATACTCCAAACAAACACCAAGATTATATAGGTAGTGCTTGTAAATATACTCAATGAAGTGGATGTGCACAACCTTGTCTTATGATAACACGAGTTTGTATGTCATTAGACATCTTGTATGATAGTGGTAAAACACCCTTCCAAAGTTAAATTCACCTCACCTCAACATCTATAGACCACCACTCTATTCCCACGCTTATCCCCCCTCGACCCAAATACACTTTTATTACACGAAAGGAATTGTGAAGTAAAAGGGTGAGCACAACTAGCTCAAGAAAGAATATTATGACTAAAGATAAATAAATTATCAATAGTCTTCATCAAGAATGAATCGTAGATTTAGAACATATGGTAGATGATAAAACTTTTCAACCATAGTTGCAGTAAACGAAGAGCAATCCATTAAAAGAGTCAAATAGACTATAAAAGTCTATTATCTTCTTCCACGTTAAAAGTCCACCAACAATATTTTATCCTCGTAACATCAATCAGCAGTTCCTTTCCACAATCATATGAATAACTCATAATCATAATTGTGATTCTAAATTCCTCTTCTCATCCGGGACGAAGATAATTTTCATCAATTGTCTTTACTCGAAACATCAAATATCATGGTTATACCAAATCACAGGCCTCGCTCATAATCATACTAATAAATTGACTTGCACTGCACGGGCCAAAGATATTCATCAACATTCATCTTTACACTACAAAGCTAAAGATATTCAACAACAGTCATCTTTGCATTACATGGCCAAAGATATTCATCAATAATTCATCTTTTGCACTACAAAGCAAAGATATTCAACAACAGTCATCTTTGCATTACGAGCCAAAGATATTCATCAATAATTCATCTTTGCACTATAGGCAAAGATATTAATTCAACAACAGTCAATCTTTGCATTACGAGCCAAAGATATTCATCAATAATTCATCTTTGCACTACAAATTTAAAGATATTCAACAACAAGTCATCTTTGCACAACGAGCCAAAGATATTCATATATCAAAGAAATACATAATCATTTCGGAAGTTATATAACAATAATTATAACCATGTTGATCAATTCACCTTTGCACTTAAGTTAAAAATATTCAATTGTAAATTCATATGGTCAGCGATCATACCTACCAACAATTCAACTTTTGCATTCATGGCCAAAGAGAACCTATGGTCACGATCATACCAATAATCTACCCATCTTTAAACTCAAGTCAAAGAGAAATATCATCATTAGAGTTATAAGAATGTTATATAAAATAATATAATCAAAACATGGTTTTAATTTCAAGAGTAAGATTCATAAATCAACGATAATTTAATTAAAAAAGAAACCAATTTTATTGTGAATAAGTACCGTGAATAAGAACTTCGTGAATAGTAACTCATGAATAGTAACTTGTGAATAGTACTCGTGAATAGTAACTCGTGAATAGTAACTCGTGAATAGTAACTCTTGAATAGTAACTCATGAATAGTAACTCGTGAATAGTACTCGTATTCGTACATAGTAATCAGAGTATCGTAAATAATGTCATATCATAAATAAAGTCATATATATATGAATAAAGGTCAGATACGTGAAATAGGCAGTATACACGTGAATAAGTAACCCCACTCAAAAGGTAGAAATTCCACAATAAAATCCATACCAATATTGCGGTATAATGATATTGAAAGAATAACATCATTATGAAGAAAATAACATTCCTTATGATCCCTTAAAATCCCTTAAAATCCCTTACTATCCCTTACCTCAAAAAAAGCAAAGACTTACGACGATGATATCGGATATGACAATGAAGGAAACTTGCATCGATGAATATCAACTCACCAAGTATCTAAATACTCACAAATTACACTCAATAATCTAGAGAGAGAAAGAGAGAAAGCTTATGTTTACGGTGTGATTTTCAATTTAACTTAGCCCTCTATTTATAGGAAAATTTTAGCAGATTTGCGACTGCAAACCCTCGATGGCTTTACTCGCTACTATTCCCACCCACCACATTTAAAAATTTAATTGAGCACATTTCTCACCAACCAAAAGTGGGGCCCACCAATTCTAGAATTTTCTACCAAAATCATTTATAACCTAATTTCAAGAATCAGTCACCTCTTAAAATTCATAACAAATTATACGCTCATTTTAACGGTTCAAAATTTGTGGACATATACTCAACTTATATATGTATAACATATCCAAAAATTACAACGATCCAACGGTCGGATTAAATATTATAACTCACACAATAAAAGTCAAAGAACAATCGATTTTATCTTTTAATACCTCCAATCGACAAAAATACCGATAAAATACCTCAACATTAATTCCTTCATTTATAACCACATAAATAAATCCATCATTTATATCCACATCAAATAAATATTTTCTTATCATATGAATCAATAATTAATTATTCACAAATAATATTACAGAATCACATTTATGACAACCAGGCCGTTCCCAGGAAAGAGGTGGCTTTCCAATAAGAATTTCTCCTTCATTGGCGCAATTAGGTGACTAAACCTCTCCTCGATGTAACTTTCTAGACATTGCCAATAATGCTATCTAATAATATTATTCAAATAATATGAATTATTGATCCGATAATGGAATTATCACAGGCAAAGTGATAATTATTGAACAACAATAATATAAAATATCAACACAAACAATTATTGAATCAATAAAATAAACTATTGAGCAAGAATTATCTTGTAACAATTATTGAGTAGTGTCTTCTCACGTAAGAATCAATAATTGAAAAAATACTGTGCAATACCGTGTGCTACTGTGCAACAACGCGTATTACTTTACTTTACCAACCGGGTATTCCAACAAGCAGTTAATCAGAATAACGATTACGCCAATTATTTATAAAAACTCAAATTTGTCGTTTTCTCCATCCGACGCTTATTTCATTATGGGGCCCACAAATGATCTATTGGTTGCATTTAATATTCTCCTACGAAAAGAATATTCCACGACCAAGCGAATATTCCCAAACAACAATGAATATTTTATAACCACTGCGTATTTTGAAAAAAAAAATCATATATCACCCTTTAACTTTAACCTTTTATCAATTTAACCATTTCTTGAATAGTAATTATAAGAAAAATTGAATACCTTTTATTTCATAAAATTCGGGGTCTTACAATCTCCCTCCTTATGAAATTTCGTCCTCGAAATTTACGCACTGTATATTTCAAAGAGTTGAGAATACCTTGCTTTCATTTTGATTCCATCTTCCCCGCCATCATGATTTTTTTCCATTGCTCATCTTCTTTTTTGAGATATCATTCTAGAATACACCAAAACACGGGTTAATTGAACAAATTAACATATCACATAATATCCCGATATTATGACTCCGACCAACAATTAAGCTTAGGTAGGACACACTAGCGAAGGATTTACTCATCTCTCCTCCTAATTCTATATTCTCGATCTCGCCGGAGATCATATCCTAAGCTCGATACCAAATGTAACAACCCCAAAATAGGTCCATTCCATCCAACCCATTCTCGAGTCGCCAAATATATGGTATGAAAAATAACTACAACTTTATTACAACAATTGTCGTGCAAAATACAACAACACATATCTTGTGTGAGTTGGATACAAATATATACCAACTGTGAAGACGTCACAATGACACCTTACATAAAGGTATAGTCAAAAACTGCTTTTAGAAATTAGAATCTTTGGGAAGTGCTCAAGAGAAACCTTCGCATGGGAGGCCATGCTTTTAGGTTATGGTAGATATCATATGGCCACGTAATTATCCTTGGTTGATCTAATAGACCCCAAAGAAAAACAAGAAGATTACTATCATATTCTTCCCAATGGTGAGTCTTCTTCGACATATCATTATCTCCACTATCTCTAATTTGGTATTATACTCCAAACAAACACCAAGATTATATAGGTAGTGCTTGTAAATATACTCAAAGAAGTGGATGTGCACAACCTTGTCTTATGATAACACGAGTTTGTATGTCATTAGACATCTTGTATGATAAGTGGCAAAACACCCTTCCAAAGTTAAATTCACCTCACCTCAACATCTATAGACCACCACTCTATTCCTCGCTATCCCCGTTATCGACCCAAATATACACTTTTATTACCCGAAAGGAATTGTGAAGAAAAAGGGTGAGCACAACTAGCTCAAGAAAGAATATTATGACTAAAGATAAATAAATTATCAATAGTCTTCATCGGTAATGAATCGTAGATTTAGAACATATGGTAGATGATAAAACTTTTCAACCATAGTTCACAGTAGAACGAAGCAATCCATTAAAAGAGTCAAATAGACTATAAAGTCTATTATCTTCTTCACGTTAAAAGTCCACCAACAATATTTTATCCCCGTGTATCAATCAATCAGTTCCTTTCCACAATCATATGAATAACTCATAATCATAATTGTGATTCTAAATTCTCTTCTCATCCGTGACGAAGATAATTTTCATCACCGTCTTTACTCGAAACATCAAATATCATGGTTATACCAAATCACGCCTCGCTCATAATCATACTAATAAATTCACTTTGCACCACGGGCCAAAGATATTCATCAACAGATTCATCTTTACACTACAAAGCAAAGATATTCAACAACAAAGTCATCTTTGCATTCACGAGCCAAAGATATTCATCAATAATTCATCTTTGCACTACAAAGCAAAGATATTCAACAACGAAGTCATCTTTGCATTACGAGCCAAAGATATTCATCAATAATTCATCTTTGCACTATAAAATTTAAAGATATTCAACAACAGTCATCTTTGCATTACGAGCCAAAGATATTCATCAATAATTCATCTTGCACACTACAAAGTAAAGATATTCAACAACAAGTCATCTTTGCACTAACGAGCCAAAAGATATTCATATATCAAAGAAATACATAATCATTTGAAGTTATATAACAATAATTATAACCATGTTGATCAATTCACCTTTGCACTTAAGTTAAAAATATTCAATTGTAAATTCAATGGTCATGATCATACCTACCAACAATTCAACTTTTGCATTCATCGCCAAAGAGAACCTATGGTCACGATCATACCAATAATCTACCCATCTTTAAACTCAAGTCAAAGAGAAATATCATCATTAGAGTTATAAGAATGTTATATAAAAATAATATAATCAAAACATGGTTTTAATTTCAAGAGTAAGATTCATAAATCAACGATAATTTGGTCGAAAAAGAAACCAATTTTATTGTGAATAGTACCGTGAATAAGTAACTCGTGAATAAGTAACTCGCTGAATGAATAGTAACTCGTGAATAGTACTCGTGAATAGTAATCGTGAATAGTAACTCGTGAATAGTAACTCTTGAATAGTAACTCATGAATAGTAACTCGTGAATAGTACTCCGTATTGATATAGTAATCAGTATCACGTAAATAATGTCATATACATAAATAGTTATCATATATATGAATAAAGGTCGTATCACGTGAATAGTAGTATACGTGAATAAGAACTCCCAAACTCAAAAAGGTAGAAATTCCACAATAAAATCCATACCAATATTGCAAAGATAATGATATTGAAAGAATAACATCATTATGAAGAAAATAACATTCCTTACAATCCCTTACAATCCTTAAAATCCCTTACTATCCCTTACCTCAAAAGAGAAAGACTTCGACGGGATATCGGATATGATTTCAAGGAAACTTGCAGACCGATGAATATCAACTCACCAAGTATCTAAATACTCACAAATTACACTCAATAATCTAGAGAGAAAGAGAGAAAGCTTATGTTTCGGTGTGATTTTCAATTCTAACTTAACCCCTCTATTTATAGGAAAATTTTAGCAGACTTGACCCGCAACCCGATGGCTTTTTACCTCGCTACTATTCCCACCCACCACATTTAAAAATTTAATTGAGCACATTTCTCACCAACCAAAAGTGGGGCCCACCAATTCTAGAATTTTCCACCAAAATCATTTATAACCTAATTTCCTAATCACCACCTCTTAAAATTCATAACAAATTATACGCTCATTTTTAACGGTTCAAAATTTGTGGACATATACTCAACTTATATATGTATAACATATCCAAAAATTACAATGATCCAACGGTCGGATTAAATATTATAACTCACACAATAAAGCTGTAAGAACACTCGATTTTATCTTTTAATACCTCCAATCTGACAAAATACTGATAAAATACCTCAACATTAATTCCTTCATTTATAACCACATAAATAAATCCATCATTTATATCCACATCAAATAAATATTTTCTTATCATATGAATCAATAATTAATTATTCACAAATAATATTACGTAATCACATTTATGACAACCAAAGCTCCTCCAGAAAGAGGTGGCTTTCAATAAGAATTTCTCCTCATTGGCGCGCAATTAGGTGACTAAACCTCTCCTCGATGTAACTTTCTAGACATTGCCAATAATGCTATCTAATAATATTATTCAAATAATATGAATTATTGATCCGATAATGGGAATTCTTTGTGCGGTGATAATTATTGAACAACAATAATATAAAATATCAACACAAACAATTATTGAATCAATAAAATAAACTATTGAACAAGAATTATCGTAATAATTATTGAGTAAGGTCTTCTCAACGTAAGAATCAATAATTGAAAAATACTATGCAATACCGTGTGCGCATCAAGCAACAACGCCGTATTACTTTACTTTACCAACCGGGTATTCCAACAAAAATGTTAGCAGAACGATTACGCCGTTATTTATAAAACTCAAATTTGTCGTTTTCTCCATCCGACGCTTATTCTCAATTATGGGGCCCATAAATGATCGCTACTGCCGCATTTAATATTCTCCTACGTAGAAAGAATATTCCATTTACCAAGCGAATATTCCCAAGCACAACAATGAATATTTTATAACCACTGCATGTATTTTGAAAAAAATCATATATCACCCTTAACTTTAACCTTTTATCAATTTAACCATTTCTAATAAGTAATTATAAGAAAAATTGAATACCTTTATTTCATAAAATTCGGTCTTACATATAATATTAAAACAAAACCATTCTGAGTTTAATATATTATATATATTTTTTTATGACACAAAACATACATGTTTGTATGATATTCATTAAGACGTGGCCCAACTAAAGCAGGATTTGTTTATGTCTTGCAAAAGGAAGGAAGGCAGTTATTATTATTATATTATATATATTTTATATATATAATATAAATAATATTCTCAATTATTTTATAATTAAAATAAAAATTTATTTTAATCTTAAAATAAAAGTTTATTTTATTATTAAAATAAAAAGTTTATTTTAATTTTAAAATTAAATTTCATACTAACTAATTAGAGTTGGAATTGGATTCCATGCTAACTAATTGGAGTTGAAATTGGATT
Source organism: Panax quinquefolius (assembly GCA_020205615.1). Taxonomy (NCBI): domain Eukaryota; kingdom Viridiplantae; phylum Streptophyta; class Magnoliopsida; order Apiales; family Araliaceae; genus Panax; species Panax quinquefolius. Next base: position 3,652,428 of record CM035166.1, read on the forward strand.
CTATTTTTCCTTAAATAAAGGAGTTTATTTAGATATGAAATAAGATTTCATATTATTCAAAATAAAAGAGTTTATTTGTGAATAGGAAAAAGAATCAGTATTTTTCTTAAATAAAGGAGTTTATTTAAATATTAAATAAGATTTCATATTATTCAAAATAAAGAAGTTTATTTGTGAATAAAAAAAATCCGTATTTCATTAAATAAAGGAGTTTATTTAAATATGAAATAAGATTTCATATTATTCAAAATAAAGGAGTTTATTTGTGAATAAGAAAAAGAATAACATGTTTCCTTTAAATAAATGAGCTTATTTTTTTTACATGGAATTGGATTCCATAATTAATTAAAATAAAGGAGTTTATTTTGATTAATGATTTTGATTAAAGTAAAATAGTTTATTTTATTCAAAATTGGATAAATTAAAATAAAATAGTTTTATTTTAATTTAAATTTGGATTAAAATAAAGGAGTTTATTTTGATTCAAAATTAGATTTTATCTTAACCAAATTTGCCCATTAAATGATATCAATATATATATTAAATGTTTATTATTCATAAGATGAATGTTATTTATTGATGCATATGATGATGTGTATATGATAATAAATGGGATTGATTATGGACTATTGATTAAATGTGATTGGATTTTATTTTAGTTGGATGCATGAATGTATGGGTTTTATTAAATGGGGAATTCTGCTGCACCTCGCCTTCTCTAATTTTTTCTTAATGTAAATTCTATCTCCTCCTATGTACTTCCCTCGATCACGATCAAGGTTTCTATTTATTTTAAATAGTTTTGTAATAGGAATAGTTAGAATTAATTTTGAAGAATTGGAGATCAAGGAACAAGGAGCGCTTGAAGACCGATTTTGTAATGGAGCAGGGTTTAAATGTAATAGTTATATTTAAATATAATTTCTTGCACCCTTGGGAGTTTGACCTTTTGGTTCACTTGGTGGCTCTAGTGAACCAAACTAGAATAAAAGTCCATAATCAATCCGAGTAGAATATAGTATTCTATATGTGCATGCTTATACTATATATATTATATATTATGCAAACATGTTTAGCATTTTTATTAATACGACGCGTATTTTATATATATATATACGCTTATGGCGCTAAACAAGATGAGACAAATTAATAACAAACCCTCATTTTTATTATATTAAGTCCTAAGCGCTCAAAGATATTTGGAATATCGAACGTCGCCTTTCTAGCATGATAAAATTAATAGAGTATTAAATATTTAATATGAGTTTGTTGTGTCACCACAAGGCAAGTATTAAGTATTTAAGATGTTAATTTATCACATTTGATGCTTATAAAGAAAATTGAACAATATTGTTTTGTTGTGTCACCACAAGGATGATATTTTTCTTTTTGAATATATGGAGAGCTAGGTCGGACTTAACTTGGATAATTTTGATTCGGATGTGCCACCACTGATCAAAATAATCTAAGAGGCAAAAAGTAAAGGAGTCAGATAGTTGATGTAATTGATAAAAGTTGTCTACCTATTTATTTATATATAGTTTGTTGTGTCACCACAAGGCTATATACATTTGAAATGGGATCCTTATTCTCACTAGCAAATCTTTAATTAGATTTTACCGAACTATATAATTGAGGGTAATATAGTTTGAAGAAAATAGTGGGAGATACCAATTTAAAACAAGACCTAATTTATTTTGGTAATTAATAAAAGAATGTATGTTAAAATGTTGTTAATTATAAATTCATTTGCAGAATTTTACAATGTCTAAAATTACTATCACTGCAAAGCATATTAGATGCTAAATTAACCAGACCGAATTAAACGGATTGGTTAAAGAATTTGAGAATAGTTCTCATAGTGAAAAGCTATCTTATGTCCTTATTACGCTTTATCCCCGCAATGGTTGCGCATAATGCCTCGAGGAAGAGATTGCTACTTTTAGAAAGTGGCAAGATGATGCCTGATTGGCTCAACGCATCATGCTCGCATCCATGAGTAACGAGCTTCAAAGATCAAGATGAAACTATGGATGCTCCTACTATATTCCCGCACATCAAGTAGTTGATGGTGAGGAAAGTGGGGACCGATAGATATCGAGATATCTAAGGAGCTCTTCCGATCTAGAATGACCGTTTATGACACTACAAAGATGCAGATAAAAGTCCTTAACATTATCAATTTGATTGATTAATTAGGACAACGAGTTTTGTCATGGATGGAGAGTTGGGCCAAGATTTGATCTTGCACTCACTCCCGGACTCCTTTCACAATTGTTGCGAATTTTTCATATGAACGAAGCTAGATATCAAACTCATTTGATTTGCTTAACATGTTGAAAATGTTGAGAGTCACTTTCAACCAAGAAAGACCATGTCTTCTTGATAGGGGCCAACGGATCTTCGAAAAAGAAGAATGATTCAAAGAAGGTAAGCGTAAAGGCGTAAACAAAGGATAATAAGAACAAAAGCGATATGGATAGCAAATGAGTTTGCTTTTCACCGCAATAAGCACGAACATCGGAAAGAAAGCTGCGAGAAGCATCTTGTAGAGGCTAACCAAAGAAGCTTAATGAAGTTTCGATTACAAATACAGATTTTTTGTTCATGATTGAAATAAATTTTTCTTTAAGTCAAGGTTCTACTTGGGTATTGGATACCGACTTTGGTTATCATAAATATAGATTTATGAAGGGACCAAGCAGAAGTAGAAAGTTAAACAAAGATAAGTAATCCTATGTGCGGGAAATGTAGCAAAGGTTGCCATATTAGCCATAGAAACTTATAGTTTAGCAATGCCTACGGGCAAATCTATTAAGTCAATAAGTTGTTATTGTATTCCAGTTCTTGTTAAAAATATTATTTCCATTTTATTGTTGGACAATGAAATCTTTGGTATTATAATTAAGAACAATTGTTGTTCTATTTATAATAATAATGTTTTGTATAGAACTGGAATATTACTTAATAAATTTTGTATACTTGACTTACATGAAAATAATTTTGCATATTGAATAAATTAGTATAAGAAAAGGAGATGATCATTCAAAGAGTTGAATGTGTGTATTTCTTTGAAATACAAGTATGAATTATTTGAAAGGTTGAAAGAATTGAAGTGAAACAAATTGACAATGTATTAAGATTCTTTGATTAGATCAAGGAATAAATACTTGTGAAATAAGTTTCTAGATCATCTTAAATGGTTTTTTTTCATAATGGACGCCTCGATACGCAATAATTGATTGATGTATTTGAATGGAAAAATCGTACCTTGTTGGGCGTATGATGCGGTTCATAATGATTTTACCGACATTCCAAAGATCCTTCCGGGGTCATGCCCTAGAAATGGTCTGATATCTACGAAAAGGTAACCTCAAAATCCAAGCCCCAAGACTCCATAAAAGTTATGGGTGGGGGATTCCTAATCTTAAGTATGTTAAGATAAGGGTTGTCCAACTTATGTGAAAAGGTTTCAAAGGATAAGTTTGGGTTAAGATTTGACAAATCTGATTTGTGGGACATCCTAAAGTAAGTTTAGGGTATATGTTCTATAATCCTACTTAGCAAAAAAGGTGTTTGTTATGAAACACGGCGCTTTCTAAGATAAAGGTGTTTATCATTGAAGGGGCTAGTGGAAGGATAATAGATCTTGAAGAGTTCAAGAACCACAAAATACTATAAGTCAAATAAGAGGAACCTGTAGATAGATCTATTGTACCACAACTGAATCTTAAATCTGAAATAGTACTGAAGATACCTAGGAGGTATGGATTCATCATGGATGATGATGATGAGGTACGCATCATAGAAGATGATGATCCAGAGTTACATACGATGAGGTAAGAGTTTTAGTGTGTACAAAAGGGACAGTGGGAGCGCCGTGACATTCCTAATATTATATGTTGATATACTACGGATAAGGAATGACATACTAATGCTATAATCAGTAATGATAAAGTTGTCTAAACATTCCTCCATGAATGGTTTGGGAAGAGTATCTTTATTGGGGATAAAATCTATATAGATAGATACAAGAGGACGCTCGACTTACCCAAGGAACGTATATTCATTTTGATACTAAAGTCGTTTAGCATGGCAAGCTCCAAGAGATGTTTCATGTTGATGAGCCATGGAGTGTATCTCTCTTAATTGTCCCCACAAACTATTAAAAGAAGAGAGATCGCATGAGTGACAATCATGTATGCAATGAAATATACGAGACCTGATGTTGATCAGTCATATTATGGAGAAGTTCACTATGAGTCAGTGAAAAACATCTTAAAGTGCTTAACCGGCACTAAGGATGTGATCATATTCATGGTGGGTCCAAATTAAAACTAGAGGGCTTAACAGACTCAAGTTTTTTCAGACAGACCAAGATGACCGAAAATCCACTTTAAGGTAAAAGCGTTATCTTGAACAGTGGTGCAGTGAATTGGAAAGGTTCCAAACAAAGAAAGAGTTCTTTGGTTTAGTGATAAAAGACAAAGTATATAGGCGTAAATGAAAGTCGCAAGTTGATTGTTTGGATGATAAGTTCATTCTGTAACTAGGAATAGTTCCTAAGTCTCATCTTGGATCTAAACATGTGTTGTGGCACTTTCATTTGATTATAAGAATCATTGAAAGATGGGAAATCACTATAGAGATGGTGGACTCTCAAGAACAACATTACATATCCATTTACTGAAGCTTATCCAACAGCAGGATAATCGTCACTTAGAGAAGAAGAGTATGAGATACCATGGCGATTGGCTTTAGTGCAAGTGGGAGATTGAAAGTAGTATGCACACAAGCCAATCATGTTTGATGATAAAGCATATACTTTGTGTGGGCCCAAGTGCAAATTAGGGTTCAATTGACCTAATTGAATTAAATGCACTAATTAAGGTTCGTATTATGATTAAATGGAAAGACGGAAGAGCCGAAAATAAAGAAGCAAGATCTGGGAGAATCTTTTACGTGTCCCGAGGCGAAGCACGACGGAGGTGACTCATTTTGGGAATTGATTGAGGATTGGATTGGTGGCTAGAAGAAGCGGAGACGATCTGGGCATTACTTTGATGACTAAGGGTAAATTTGAATTTCTCCAGGGGACATGTGCCTATCACATGACCACTCTCCAAAAACCCTATAAATATCTCTTCCACTCCATTGGGAGGGGACTTCTCTCGAGACCAAGACTTGGACTCTTGGAAGATCAAAGGGACCCTTTTGGTGACTTAAAGGCTGGAGATTCCACCTAAAAGTACCAAAGGGTTTGGACATTCTCTCAACTGAAGGACTCAAGAAGGCTCTTGGAATCCTGTTACCCTAACACGGTTCCTTGATTCTAGGGTTTCGCCGCGCGTCGTTAGAGTAATCGCCCACCGCCGCTCTCCCTCTTCAATCAATCAATCAATTCCAGTATTATTTTCGTGATTTCTCTCCTCCTCGCCCAACACGTAAACCCTAACCCTAAGAAGGTACGATTTCTTGCCCACATTTATTTGGCGACTGCATTGGGGAGGTGTAGAATTCGTGAAGGGTATGCCCACAACTCGAAGTGGGAGAACTACAGGAAGAGTCGCTTCACCAACAAACAAAGATTACCTCACCAGATCCAGTTCAAGACAAGCCACTCAAGCTTTCCAAGGCGCAAAAACCGGATTTTGACCAACCACTTATCAAGACGCTTGAAGGAAGTTCGACATCACCACATATGGCCAATTAACAACAAACCAACGCAAAGAAGGCAAGGCGAGGATGCGGTGGAGACCCACGACGAATGATGTGCAACCGGAGATGCTCAAGGCATCAAGGAAGCACGAGAAGGGCAAGGAATGATGATGGCCATGATCTTTGGAAAAATGCAGAGGAAGAAGAGAGATGGTAAATTTCCGCTAGCAGATTGATGCAGATTCCACTTTCAAGGCCATGTTCCCGTGAAGTTTGCACGGGGAACAAGCGAAAGTGGAAGACAACAATAATGGTAGCAACAACAAAGAGAACCACATCAGACCTCCATTAACGAAAAGTCAATTGGTTCCAATAATCAACTGGAAGCCCGAAGCGGTGGTGACGTACACAACCTAGGATGGAAGCAAGCCAACCTCGTGCAAACATCATCTCGCCTATTATTCCATCATTTTCACAGTGCAAATGCCAACCATTCTAAGCAATGTCCGGTGAATGAGAGCCAAAGAACTTCCACCAATGCCAATTTGTTCATGATACAAGTGTCCATCAACCAATTTCTACCATACACACCACCGATGCAAAGTAAAGATATCACAACACCCCGTAGAGTTCACGCCACAAGCCCCAGATGTGACGAAGGATGATATGATTGACATGATCAATCAACTTCGCGTGACATGACATCTCGACCCTCTGAGTTGGACTTACTCCTCCTTACCCCGCGCACATTGGGAGGCAACTTTACCCAACAAGTTATATTGAGCACCCCCCGCAATTTCCAAAATACAACGGGGAAAAAGGAAATACTAGGGAACATATTGCCAGGTTTGTAGAGTCAATGTCTTCGTGGCTCGGATATGACAAAGTGAACAACCACAACTTGTTGATGCGGGAATTCAACAAGACTTTGACGGATAAGGCCTTTAGTTGGTACTACATTTGGAGAAGAAGGGTCACCCATGATTGGGATGACTTAAAATTACAATTTTTCAAGAAATTTTTCTATGTGCAAGTAAACAGTAACCATTGTGGAGCTTATGCGGTTCAAGCAAGTAAACCGAATGAGGAGTTGTCGATTATGTTGTGAGTTCAGTGGCCCGTGCACGTAAGTCCGCAGAACCGATTCAAGAAAAGAACTTAGTCAAGATTTGCAACAATGGTGCCTTGGATTCTTTCAAGCCCCACCTCATCACCAAGGCTTGTGATTCCTTCGCAACCCTCTCATCTTTTGCAGACAAGACTTGGGAGGAATCGTGACATGCCCACTAACCACGCGATTTGCTATACATGGAAGGGCAAGAGGATAAAGAATCGTGGCTTTCAATGACTCTCACCAAAACCACAAGGGGCAAGAAAGGAGAAACACGAGAAAAATTTTGATGAAGCAGAGGAAAGCTCGAGACAAATATGCAAGAAATCCAGTCCGGAGGCTATCACGTATAGTGAGAAAGCATTCAGGGTTTGTATGAACAATGGGTTGAACATGGAGTGGTGAAACCCCAAGGCCTAGATTTGCAATGTGACGGAAGAAATAAAGAGAAGACCGGACTTCAGTATTCCACCCAACGCGGACACTCAACGATGGATTGTTATAGCTGCGGAGGATATTCCACTAAAAGTCGGCAAATGGGGAGATTGAACTTGGAAAAGAAAGTAGTGTTCATGACAAGTCACCGCCAAACCACAAAGGGAAGGAAACGCGGCAACACAAGTTATTCACAACACAGCCCGTAAGTGGAGATGATGATGGAAGAAAAGGAGGAGTGTGATCTAGACTGCAGGTGTGGCAGATGATGAATCCGGAGCCAAGTTCAGAATTTTTTGATCGACAGATCGCCAAGAAGCAAGGATTGAGGCAACCGTGGCAATTATCAAGGCCGCCAAACGCAGGAGACTTGTATGGCCATAAGCAAAGGATTTATGAAGACGATAGAGGAAGAAGAAAATAAGATATCTTTTCTAAAGTCGATAGAGAGATAAGATACCCGCGATAATGAGTAGTTGTATGTGACACAATGATGAATCAAACGGCATTGAGGTGCTGAGGGCATTTATTGACAATGGGCGTCAGAATATTATGCCCTACACCGTGTTCAAGCAAGTTAGGCCTCGCCGGAGAAGAAGATTGTGAAGGAACAAATGAACATTCTTTGGATTCGGCTAATCAAAGCACGAGAACCCTAGGACAAAGTTAAGGTGGACACGCAAGTTGGGAAGATTCGAGGGGCTGTAATGTTCCATGTTGCCGAGGTGGATGCATCATATCATGTCTTCTTTGGGAAGGGTTTGGCAAAACGACTACGGGGTGGTACCCTCGGTCTTTCATCAATGCTTTAAAGCTATTTGGAAAGGGAGAGAAGTGAAGGTACCAGCAACTCGGAATCCCTTTGGACCAGAGGAGGCACACATCATTTAAGCAACTTTCTTTGATGATGTCGCTGAAGAGGGAGAGAACCAGATTGCAAGACCTGATTCCCTAAGACTAGCAAGCTGGGAGGAAGTGCAGGAAGATAAGTTCGTGCCTGCGGAAAAAGAAAAGAAGAAGACCTCGGAACGTGGAGAATGTTCTAAAAACAAGAAGCCAGTGGAAGAAGGAAGAGAAGAAAAGAAAAGGCCAGCAGATCCTGAAGATGCCGAGAAATATAATAAATGTCAAGCGGATGGCACAACTCGAGGGAGGCCGTAAGACGAAATGGGAGAGGGTCATTAACCCGATGGAAAGGTGGTGTTTGATTGTGACGACGCAAGGGGAAGAGCCCTTGGAAGTGTGTGAACCCAACGGCCCGGGAGGTGTCCCCACTCCAAGAATAATGAAGAAGAAGAAGTTATACAATAGAAGGTAGAACCAGCTCCAAAATGCTTCGAGGATAGGCCAAAACCTCAACAAAATGAATTAGAGGAAGTTAATTTGGCAACAGAGGAAGGAACGCCAAGACCGACTTATGTCAACAAGGAGTTGGATGCTAAACTGAAGGAGAAGCTCGTATAATTATTGCGAGAATATAGGGATGTCTTTGCTTGGAATTACGACGAGATGCAGGAATCGACAAGGATCTTGTGGAGCACAATCTAAACATAAGTCCGGAATGAAGCCAAGAAAGCAAGCACCTCGCAAACTACGCACCAAGTAGAAACTCAAATAAAGGAAGAAATCAAGAAGTTCTTTGGAAGTAGGGTTCATCAAACCAATTCAACATCCAATATGGCTATCCAAAGATTGCACTGCAGTAAAGAAGTCAAATGGATGACCACGAATACGTGTGGATTTCAGAGATTTGAACAGGCATGCCCAAAGGACATGTACCCATTACCCAACATGTACACTTTGGTAGATGCAACGGCTAATCATGAGATGTTGTCATTCATGGACGGGTTTGTGGGTTACAATCGATAAAGATGTCCGTAGAAGATGCAGAGTCGATGACCTTTCGCACCTCGTTTGGAAATTTCTACTATGTAGTAATGCCATTGGGGTCAAGAACGCGGGCAACTTATCAAAGGGCAACGCACGCCATATTTCATGACATGATTCATGATATAGTGGAGGACTACGTAGATAACATAGTAGTGAAATCCAAGAAGGCGATAACTCATGTGGAGGACCTGAGGAAAGTGTTCGAAGCGGTGCCCAAGGTATAAGTTGAGGATGAATCCGAAGAAGTGCGCTTTGGGATGACGGCTGGAAAATTCTTGGGCTTCTTGGTGCACAATAGAGGCTTAGAGGTGGACCCAAGCAAGACGAAAGCAATCACAGAGATGCCCCCACCAAAAACGCAGAAACAATTGAAGAGCTTTCTAGGGAAAGTTTCATACATGAGAAGATTCATGCCAAAGATTAGCTAAAGTCACGTAACCTTTTGGCAAATTGCTAAAAGGAAAGGCACAATGGGACTGGGGGCAAGACCAACAACAGGCGTTTGAGAAGGTGAAAAGAATTTTGGCTTCAGCACAAACAATGGTAGTGCCACAAAGAGGAATACCGTTGCAGTTGTACATCACATCTACCAAGAAGTCCATAGGTGGATTGATCACGCAGGAGGTGGACGGAGAAGAGAAACCTGTATATTACATTAGCCGGATAATTCGAGGACCGGAAACCAGGTATTCACAAGTGGAGAGGCATTGTCTAGCATTGGTATTCATTGCGCAGAAAATGCGGCATTATTTTTTAGCACACGAAATAAAGCTTGCAACAAAAACTGATCCAATCAGATACCTATTAACTAAGCCAGCATTAGTAGGAAGACCTGCCAGATGGATGATGATTCTTTCAGAGTACGACATCAAATGTGTAACACTGAAGGCGATCCGATGTCAAGCCTTGGCAGACCTGCTGGCTCAATTTCCAAATGGAGAATATGAACCCCCTTCTGAGGATCTTCCGGGTGAAGAAGTAGAATCAATCGAGTTGAAAAATGAGGACCCAGAATGGTGGAGTTTGGCCTTTGATGGATCATCCGCAGAAGGTAAAGGCGGAGCAGGAGTGGTGTTGACCACTAAAGAAGGAAATGAAGTGGCCTTGTCATATAAATTGGATTTCCTCGCACAAACAATGAAGCGTAATATGAGGCGTTCATACTAGGATTGTTGGTACTCAAGAATTGGGAGCCAAATATCTTAAAGTAAAGGGAGATTCAAACCTCATAAGGCAAATGTATAAGAGGCCAATTTGGAGTGAAGGAACCTATCTTGGCGCCATATCGAATCAGAAAGCACAAAAGGTGATGGAGGCTTTCAAGAAGGTGGTGATTGAATATATGCCAAGAGGATGGAATAAACAACCCGATGCACTAGCAAGAATAGCATCTCGAGTCTATGTCCAAGGTGAGAATTTGGATGTAAAGGTAATGAAGAGAACCCTCCCAACCACAAAGGCTAAATTTGTTCCCCAAAGACATGATAGATTATCAGCGATACGACATCTCCAATCAATTGAAAACAAAGGAGGAACAATACCTACCGTAAAAATGTAAGTACAACATCATCAAAGGTGTCTCAGATCACAAAGAAGCGAGATGGTGTGTTGACACGATGCTTAGGAGGCGAAGAAGCAGATAGAGTCTTCGCAACAGGTGCATGAAAAGAAGCGTGGATGGCGGCGTATAAAGCTTCAGATCGTAAATGCAGCTGCGTCCAAGGGTATTATTGGGTGAAATGAAGAAGGACTCGGATGCCCTACAACGCCAATGTGTTTCATGCCAAGAATACCCTGTGGAGGATGAATGCGTCTTCATTGAAGATATAGTGGATTGGCGAATCCCTTTATGTGGAGTTCTTAGAAAGCGGGACTCTTCCGATCGAAAAAAGGAGGACGTAATTATAATCAAGAGGAAGTCACAACGCTTTCTTCTTGCAGAATGGAGAATTGTTTAGAAGGGGATTCAATGGCAAGCCCTACGGTTATCGGAACTAGGTGAAGCCAAAGATTTGGTTTACCAAATGCACAAGGATGAACACTAAGAGGAGCCAAGTTAATACAAACAACTTATCGATCATGGTTACTATCGGCCAAAGATGGAGGGAGATAGTTTAGAATTTGTTAAAAGTGCCACATTTGTCAAATACATGGAAACTTGATCCATGCTCCCCGTAGTGGATTTGCGAACCTTGGCAACACCACGGCCCTTTCATACATGGGGAATGGATCTTATAGGTCCCGTTTCACCCTAATTCCAAGGGTAACATATTGATTTTAATCGCCACCTAGATGTACACAAAGTGGGTGGAGGTAATACCATGAAGAAGGCCACGGGACCAAAGAAGGGCCAATTTTATCAAGGAGCACATCATTTGCTGGTTTTAATCCTCAAGATAATTTTATCGGATAATGGAACTCCCTTCATCAATAAAGATGTCAAAAATCGATGGAAAGATACAGGTGAAACATTACAAGTCATCACCATATTACCCGAAAAGGCAACGGACAAGAGAGGCTATAAACAAAACCTTGATAAAAATTTATCAAAACCCCCAGACGATCATCCAAGACACGGGGTAACAATTACCAATAAAGCGTTATGGGCATATCGTACTTCAAAAAAAGGAAGCTTACAAAGTAGACCTCATATCTTTGGTTTATGGTGAAGAAGTTGTTTTGCCTTTGAAATAGAAATACCTTGGCTCGAATGAGACTTCAAGCTTAGTCGAGGAAGAAAACCGACCAACGATCCCGGAGGCCTTAGTTGACTTTTCGAGATAAGGCTAAAGAAAAGCTTGAACGGTACCATGAAAAGCTCATGACGACAATACAATACCTTAGAAGAGTACCACGCAATTTTGGTGGGGGACCCGGTGTTAGGTTTGTAATATTCATGTCTTGTAATCAAATTGCACAAATTAAGCTTAAGCGTGTAAAATCGAGTTTAAAAATTTATTTACAAACCATATAGCCGGATCACCCTTTATGCACAATTATTAATTAAACGAAAAGATAAAGAATAAAATCATACCCTTGAAGATCGAGCTTCCTCGTACAAGTTCACCTCCAATCTTTTTCGCTCAACTTGAATCCACCGGGTTTGGTTCCTTCCTTCGATCAACGTTAGCCACCCATGTGTTTGGCCTCTCAGAGGTGATCCACCAAGGAAGAAGAAAATTCAAGAAGAAGGGTGGTTGGCTAAACCCCAGTTTTCTATCTCTATAGAAAAGTGTGTCTCCCAACAATTGGAATTATGGTAGTATGTTAAAAAGTCAACAAAACCCCACCACCCATAATAAGACTCCTCTTATTTATAGATGTGGGCAACCCACCTTAACAATTAAGGAATTGGGATTTATTTAATTAATTAAATTCTTTTAATTAATTAAGCTCCCTAATCTTATTAGGATAATTAATTAAACTCCTTTAACTAATTTTCCTTCCTAATCCAATTAGGAATAAATGAGAGTACTTATATTAAATTAATTCCTAAACTCTTTTAGAAATTAAAATAATAATAATTGTAATAATATTAATAAGACTCCTCTTATTAATTTATATTTAATATTTCTAAAATATTAAATAATAAATATTAAGTTATTTAATTTATTCTATCACCATAGATTAAATTAAATATACATAATATATTATTACGATTATGCCATTAACTTCTTAAATAATTATTCTTCCTTTTATGGTGTGACCCTTTAGGTTCTCCATATTAAGCCGGTTGTGAATAAATCAATTAGAACAATTCTAATCTTATTTAAATAAATAAATTAAATAATTAATTTATTTAAATAAATAATATTTATTCTACAATAGGGGTAAGCCTCTCCTAAATGATCAACGACTTTCCGGATAATATAGATTTCAACATTAATCATAAAAGAACCTTTGAGTAAATAGTTACCTGCAGACAATTCAATCCTTCCACCATACAATGTCCCAATTAAATATAAGGCATGGAATGAATTATGTCAAGTCTTATTTTATTTAATTATATGTATTTCGACTCTTAAATGCCTAACTCCAAATAATGCAAATTAGAAACTCCTTTCTAATTTCATTACCGCCGCCGCCAAGGACTCTTGGGTTGTCATTTATCGAATCACATGGGACATTCTCTTCTTTATTAGAAGTGGTAGATTCTTTATCGATCATACATTATCTCCACGTACAACTTATTATACCCAAGCATATCCTTTGATATACCCTAAGGGTCTTAAGGAATAAGTCAAAGTATAACTCATCATACACAAGATACTATGATGATCTCAAGTCCAAGGATTACTTGTACTACTATCACTACAGAATTCCTATTGACAGCAAATAAAACTCCATTAGGTATTCCTTAGCGAGCCACGCTCAAATGAACTTATTCTCTAATAAGCACCTACATACTTGCTTTGAAGTGTCTCCACACAAATGATCATGAGATCAATCATTCTCATCCAATGAAGAAAGCAACGATGTACCAATCTATCCGGATTCACTAATCCCCAATTTAGTAATCCAATGATTGGGAACTATTTTAGTTTTAAGCTTTCTAAGAATTTAGATCTCATTAGAATGATCATCATCATTATTCTAAAAGCATTGCTTAAAACTATGGGTTTATCACATATTATAAAACAAAGATCGTGTAGATAATTAAAAGCCTTTAATAAATTAATACTTTTTATTAATAAATGAATAAGATTGTTACAAAGTATATGCTTTATCATCAAACATGATCGGGTTTTCAGTGCATACTACTTTCAATCTCCCACTTGCAATAAAGCCAATCGTCATGGTAACTCATACTCTTCTTCTCTAAGTGACGACTATCCTGGCGTCATTGGATAAGCTTTAGTTAATGGATATGTAATGTTGTTCATGAGAGTCCACTATCTCTATAGTGATTTCCCATCTTTCAATGATTCTAATAATCAAATGAAAGTGCCACAACACATGTTTAGATCCAAGATGAGACTTAGAACTATTCCTAGTTCGTAATAAACTTTTATCCAAACAATCAACTTGCGACTTCATTTATAGCTATGTACTTTGTCTTTATCACTAAACCAAAGAACTCTTTCTTTGTTTGGAACCTTTCCAATTCAACGCACCCTGCTCAAGATAACGCTTTACCTTAAAGTGGATTTTCGTCATCTTGGTCCGTACGAAAAACTTGAGTCCGTTAAGCCCTCTAGTTTTAATTTAGACCCACCATGAATATAATCACATCCTTAGTACCTGGGTTAAGAACTTTAAGATGTTTTTCACCGACTCACGTTGAACTTCTCCGCAATATGACCGATCAACATCGTGTCTCGTGATATTTCATTGCATACATGATAGTTCTTCATGTGATCTCTCTTTGGAGTCCGTGGGGACTATTAAGAGAGATACACTCTACGGCTCATCAACATGAGACATCTCTTTGAGTTGCCATGCTAAACAACTTTAGCATCAAATGAATATACGTTCCTTGGGTTAAGTCGAAAGCATCTTTTAAATCTATCTCAGATAGATTTGCATCCCCAATAATGATACTCTTCCCAAATCATTCATGGAGAATTGTTTAGACAAACTTTATCTTTCTTGATTGTAGCATTGGTATGTCATTCCTTATCCGTAGTATATCAACACGTGTAGACTAGGAATGTCACGATGCTCCCAATCGACCCTTTTGTACACACTAGGTTCATTCTTATTTTTGATAAAATCAAACTCTTTTGATTTGTTTCATCAAAACGAATGTTCCATTTTTGGGAATATTGCTTCAATCAATTTCTCGACGAGTGTCTACAACTCTTAACTCATCAGATGTAACGGATCATCATCTTCTATGACGCGTACCTCATCATCATCATCTATGATGAATCCATACCTCCTAGGTATCTTGAAGATTATTCCGATTTACGATTCGGTTGTGGTACAATAACAGTTCATCTACGGGTTCCTCTTATTTGACTTATAGTGTTTTGTGGTTCTTGAACTTTTCAATATCTATTATCCTCCCACTAGCCCTTCAATAATAAACTCATTTATCTTAGAAGGCGCGTGTTTCGCAACAAACACCTTTTGCTAAGTAGAATTATAGAACATATACCCTAAACTTACTTTAGGATGTCCCACAAATCTGCACATGTCAAATCTTGTCCCAAACTTATCCTTGAAACCTTTTCCCATAAGTTGGACAACCCTTATCTTAACATACTTAAGATTAGGAATCCTCCCCATCCATAACTTTTATGGAGTCTCAAAGAATTTTGAGGTTACCTTTTTGTAGATATATCACGGTCATTTCTAGGACATGACCCTGAAGGATCTTTGGAATGTCGGTAAAATCATTATGGACCGCACCATGTCCAACAAGGTACGATTTTTCATTCAGATACATCAATCAATTATTCGTGATCGGGATGTGTCCATTATGAGAAAACCATTTGAGATGATCTAGAAACTTATTGCACAAGTATTTATTCCTTGATCTAATCAAAGAATCTTAATACTTTGCCAATTTGTTTCATTTTCAATTCTTTGAACCTTTCAAATAATTCACAATTGTATTTCGGCAAATACACACATTCAACTCTTTGAATGATCATCTCCTTTTCTTATACTAGTTTGTTCAATTTGTAAAATATATTTTTCACGTAAGTCAAGTATACAAAATCCATTAAGTGATATTTCAAATTCTATACAAAACATTATTATTATAAATAGAACAACAATTGTTCTTAATTATAATACCAAAGATTTCATTGTCCAACAATAAAATGGAAATAATATTTTAACAAGAACCGGAATACAATAACAACTTATCGACTTAATAGATTTTCCCGTAGGCATTGCTAAACTATAAGTTTCTATGGCTAATATGGCAACCTTTGCTACATTTCCATATTATAGGATAACTTATATTTGTTTAGCTTACTCTACTTCGCTTGGTCCTTCATAAATCTATATTTATGATAACCAAATCGGTATCCAATACCCAAGTAGAACCTCGACTTAAAGAAAAATTTATTTTAAATCATGAACAAATTTGTATTTATAACCTAAACTTCACTAAGCTTCTTTGGTTAGCCTCTCGCAAGATGCTTCTCACGCTTTCTTTCCGATTGTCGGGCTTATAGCGGTGGAAGCAAGCTCCTTTGCTATCCGTGATCGCTTTTGTTCTTATTATCCTTTGTTTATGCCTTTCTATTTACCTTCTTTGAATCGAATTCTTCTTTCGGAAGATCCTTTTGGCCCCTACCAAGAAGACTTGGTCTTTATTGGGTTGAAAGTGACTCTCATCATTTTTCAACATGTTAAGCAAATCGGTGAAGGCGATATCTAGCTTGTTCATATGAAAATTCACAACAATTGTGAAAGGAGTCCGGGAGTGAGTGCAAGATCAAATCTTGGCTCAACTTCTCCATCCATGACAAAACCAGTTGTCTAATTGATCAATCAAATTGATTATGTTAAGAACTTTTTATTCGTACTATAGTGTCATCAGCCATTCTAGATCGGAAGAGCTCCTTAGATATCTCGATATCTATCGCCCCTACTTTCCTCACCATCAACTACTTGACGTGCGGGAGTATAGAGAAGTATCCATAGTTTCAGTCGACAACAAGTTTGTTACTCATGGATACGAAAGCATGATGCATCGAGCAATCTGGCATCATCATCTCGCCACTTTCTAAAAGTAGCAATCTCTTCCTCAGAGGCATTATGTCTGCAAACAACCATTGCAGGATAAGCATATTAAGGACATAAGATAGCTTTTCAAATTATGAGAACTATTCTCAAATTCCTTAACCAATCCGTTTAATTGATTCCCGTTAATTTAGCATCTAATACGCTTTGCGGTGATAGTAATTTTAGACATTGTAAAATTCTGTAAATGAATTTGTAATTAACAACATTTTAACATACATTCTTTTATTAATTACCAAAATAATTTAGGTCTTGTTTTAAATTGGTATCTCCCACTATTTTCTTCAAACTATATTACCCTCACTTATATAGTTCGGCAAAATCTAATTAAAGATTTGCTAGTGAGAAGATTCATGCCAGCATTAGCCAAAGTCACAGAACCTTTTGGCAAATTGCTAAAAGGAAAGGCACAATGGGACTGGGGGCAAGACCAACAACAGGCGTTTGAGAAGGTGAAAAGAATTTTGGCTTCAAAGATAAACAATGGTAGTGCCACAAAGAGGAATACCGTCATAGGATTGTACATCACATCTACCAAGAAGTCCATAGGTGGATTGATCACGCAGGAGGTGGACGGAGAAGAGAAAACACAGATATTACATTAGCGGATAATCCGAGGATAGGAAACCGTGTATTCACAAGTGGAGAGGCATTGTCTAGCATTGGTATTCATCACTTGAAAAAATGCGGCATTATTTTTTAGCACACGAAATAAAGCTTCGCAACAAAAAGCGATCCAATCGGATACCTATTAACTAAGCCAAAGACATTAGTAGGAAGACCGCCGGATGGATGATGATTCTTCAGAGTACGACATCAAATGTGTAACAAAGCGCGATCCGATGTCAAGCCTTGGCGCACTCCACCGCTCAATTTCCAAATGGAGAATATGAACCCCCTTATGAGGATCTTCAGGGTGAAGAAGTAGAATCAATCGAGTTGAAAAATGAGGACCCAGAATGGTGGAGTTTGGCCTTTGATGGATCATCCGCAGAAGGTAAAGGCGGAGCAGGAGTGGTGTTGACCACTAAAGAAGGAAATGAAGTGGCCTTGTCATATAAATTGGATTTCCTCGCACAAACAATGAAAGCGTAATATGAGGCGTTCATACTAGGATTGTTATGGCTCAAGGGTGGGAGCCAAATATCTTAAAGTAAAGGAGATTCAAACCTCATAGTCTGCAAATGATAAGAGGCCAATTTGGAGTGAAGGAACCTATCTTGGCGCCCATATCGAATCAGTAGCACAAAAAAGTGATGGAGGCTTTCAAGAAGGTGGTGATTGAATATATGCCAAGAGACAGAATAAACAACCGATGCGACCTTTAGCAAAGTAGCATCTCGAGTCTATGTCCAAGGTGAGAATTTGGATGTAAAGGTAATGAAGAGAACCCTCACAACCCACGGTGCTAAATTTGTTCCCAAAGACATGATAGATGATGATTGGTATACGACATCTCCAATCAATTGAAAATAAAGGAGGGAACAATACATACCGAAAAGTAACAGAAGTACAACATCATCAAAGGTGTCTTGTATCACAAAGAAGCAGATGGTGTGTTGACACGATGCTTAGGGAGGCAGGAAGCAGATAGAGTCTTGGAACAGGTGCATGACAAGAACTGTGGATTGGCGGATATAGGCCAGATCGTGAAAGTCTGACGTCAAGGTATTATTGGCCTGAAATGAAGAAGGAATCAGATGCCCTACAATGCCAATGTGTTTCATGCCAAGAATACCCTAGGGAGGATGAATGCGTCTTCATTGAAGATATAGTGGATTGGCAAATCCCTTATGTGGAGTTCTTGCAAAGCGGGACTCTTCCGACCGAAAAGAAGGACGCAATTATAATCAAGAGGAAGTCACAACGTTTCTTCTTGCAGAATGGAGAATTGTTTAGAAGGGATTGATGGCAAGCCCTACGGTGTCGGGAACTAGGTGAAGCCAAAGATTTGGTTTACCAAATGCACAAGGATGAACACCAAGGGGGAGCCAAGTTGTACAAACAACTTATCGATCATGGTTACTACTGGCCAAAGATGGAGGGAGATAGTTTAGAATTTGTTAAAAAGTGCCACATTTGTCAAATACATGGAAACTTGATCCATGTTCCCGCCGTGGATTTGCGAACCTTGGCAACACCATAGCCCTTTCATACATGGGGAATGGATCTTATAGGTCCTGTTCACCCTAATTCCAAGGGTAACATATGGATTTTAACTGCCACCTAGATGTACACAAAGTGGGTGGAGGCAATACCCTTAAAAAAGGCCACGGGACCAGCAGTGGCCAATTTTATCAAGGAGCACATCATTTGCCGTTTCGGAATCCCGAAGATAATTTTATCGGATAATGGAACTCCCTTCATCAATAAAGATGTCAAAAATCTGATGGAAAGATACAGGGTGAAACATTACAAGTCATCACCATATTACCCGAAAGGCAACGGACAAGTTGAGGCTACAAACAAAACCTTGATAAAAAATTTATCAAAAACCCTAAACGATCATCCGAAGACATGGGAAAAACAATTACCAATAGCGTTATGGGCATATCGAACTTCAAAAAGGAAGCCTACAGGCGAGACCCCATATGCTTTGGTTTATGGTGAAGAAGTTGTTTTCATTTCATTTGAAATAGAAATACCTTTACTCGAATGAGACTTGAAGCTTAGTCGAGGAAGAAACCGACCAGCGAATTCCGGAGGCCTTAGTTGACTTTCGAGATAAGGCTAAAGAAAAGCTTGAACGGTACCATGAAAGACTGCGACGACAATACAATACCGCAGTAGTACCACGACGAATTTTGGTGGGGGACCTGGTGTTAGGTTTGTAATATTCATGTACGCAATCAAATTGCACAAATTAAGCTTAAGCGTATAAAATCGAGTTTAAAATTTATTTACAAACCATATACCCGGATCACCCTTTATGCACAATTATTAATTAAGCGAAAAGATAAAGAATAAAATCATACCCCTTGAAGATCGAGCTTCCTCAAAGTGCAAGTTCACCTCCAATCTTTTTCGCGTTCAACTTGAATCCACCGGGTTTGGTTCCTTCCTTTGATCAACGTTAGCCACCCATGTGTTTGGCCTCTGAGGTGATCCACCAAGGAAGAAGAAAATTCAAGAAGAAGGGTGGTTGGCTAAACCACAGTTTTCTATCTCTATAGAAAAGGTGTACTCTCCCAACAATTGGAATTATGTCGTATGTTAAAAAAGTCAACAAAACCCCACCACCCATAATAAGACTCCTCTTATTTATAGATGTGGGCAACCCACCTTAACAATTAAGGAATTGGGATTTATTTAATTAATTAAATTCTTTTAATTAATTAAGCTCCCTAATCTTATTAGGGATAATTAATTAAACTCCTTTAACTAATTTTCCTTCCTAATCCAATTAGAATAAATGAAGATACTTATATTAAATTAATTCCTAAACTCTTTAGAAATTAAAATAATAATAATTGTAATAATATTAATAAGACTCCTCTTATTAATTTATATTTAATATTTCTAAAATATTAAATAATAATATTAAGCTATTTAATTTATTCTATCACCATAGATTAAATTAAATATACATAACTATATTATTACGATTATGCCATTAACTTCTTAAATAATTATTCTTCCTTTTATGGTGTGACCCTTTAGGTTCTCCATATTAAACCGATTGTGAATAAATCAATTAGAACAATTCTAATCTTATTTAAATAAATAAATTAAATAATTAATTTATTTAAATAAATAATATTTATTCTACAATAGGGGATAAGCTCTCCCTAGCGATCAACGACTTTCCGGATAATATAGATTTCAACATTAATCATAAAAGAACCTTTGAGTAAATAGTTCAAAATCAATTCAATCCTTCCACCATCTGATGTCCCAATTAAATATAAGGCATGGAATTCTATCACAAATCTAATTTTATTTAATTATATGTATTTCGACTCTTAAATGCACAACTCAAATAATGCAAATTAGAAACTCCTTTCTAATTTCATTACGCCGCTTAACCCAAGGACTCTTGGGTTGTCATTTATCGAATCACATAGACATTTCTCTTCTTTTATTAGAAGTGGTAGATTCTTTATTGATCATACATTATCTCCATGTACAACTTATTATACCCAAGCATACCCTTTGATATACCCTAAGGGTCTTAAGGAATAAGTCAAAGTATAACTCATCATACACAAGATACTATGATGATCTCAAGTCCAAGGATCACTTGTATTACTATCACTACAGAATTCTATCGACAAAGCAAGTAAAACTCCATTAGGTATTCCTTAGCGAGCCACGTTCAAATGAACTTATTCTCTAATAAGCACCTACATACTTGCTTTAGTGTCTTCACACAAATGATCGTGAGATCAATCATCCTCATCCAATGAAAGCAATGAACGTATGTACCAATCTATCCGGATTCACTAATCCCCAATTTAGTAATCCAATGATTGGGAACTATTTTAGTTTTAAGCTTTCTAAGAATTTAGATCTCATTAGAATGATCATCATCATTATTCTAAAAGCATTGCTTAAAACTATGGGTTTATCACATATTATAAAGCGACATCGTGTAGATAATTAAAAGCCTTTAATAAATTAATACTTTTTATTAATAAATGAATAAGATTGTTACAAAGTATATGCTTTATCATCAAACATGATTGGCTTGTGTGCATACTACTTTCACCTGGTACTCAAAATGGTAACTCAAGTCATGAGGGGGACCCCAACCACCAAATTTTACCCCAAATGGGAAGGCCCATATAGGGTACGAGAGATCTCTAAAAGTGGGTATTGCAAGATATCTCGTGTGGGATCAGATGCTGTCTCAGGCCCATTGAACTTGAAGTGGGTAAAGAAATATTACACATGAGAAGAGCATCACAAAAAGTTATACTTTCAACTTCAAAAGTAATCGAGGCACCTGACTAAGTACAGCCCTTGGAAGTTACACTTTCAAACTTCAAAAGTGATCGAGAACACGATTAATGACCCTCGACAGTTACACTTTCAACTTCAAAAGTGACTGAGGCACCTGAGTTTAAGCCCTCAACCCCGAAAGTTACACTTTATCTTTAAAAGTGACAAACTTTATGCTTTATTCGACAAAAGCAAGAAAGTTACACTTTACCTCTAAAAGTGGCAATCGTTATGCTTTCTTCGATAAAAAGCAAGATTTCTTAATGAAACGTTATGCTTTTCGTTAAAAGCAATTTTATTATCAATAAATTTACAAACTTTCACTTATACTTGAATATTATTTTTAAATTTCTTAAGAAAAAGAGTATATAGTCAAGTTTTGGTTAGTGAGAACTATATATACATGTTTTTGATAAAATTCATATTTACTTGTGGTTGTCTTGTAATATTAATTTGAATAACTTGAGATATAATTGATAATTATTGAATTTTAAGGAATCATTCAAATTAAAAGCAATCAACAAGGTTGAAGAAACTATATTTTGATAAATGAAACATGTGTAAATGAAGTTTCAAACGGAAATCAAAAAAAAACTACTCTGATAAGTTATGATCTAAAGGCCAAGACATATCAAATGAAGAGGAGGCATAGCTAAAGCTTCCAAGTCAAGAATGGTCGATCTCGAACTTTAAGATTTGCAGCTTTCAGCTCCTTAACTTGGTGGGTAGTTACTTCTAAGTCCCGTCGCTGGCACTCCACATCCTGAAATTTAGCATTTAGATCCCGAAGCTGGTCCTCTAAATCTTGAGACTAGATCTTCAGTTTGTTTGCGGCTTCATCAAGCTCAGAAAGCTGCACTGAAAAGGAATCATCTTCACACTTACGTACAGCAACCTCCGAACGTAGTGAAACAAGATTAAAACTTGATTTGAGAAGATCCAGCCTAACACGAAAAGGAGACATGTCAACACCCACAGCTTCAAGGTCATTCACATCATCACTAAACCTCTTCAAATCCTCGGCTCGCAAGGAATATAAAGACAGAGTGTGCAACCCAAGAACAAGGCTTGTAAGTTGGTTCAGGAAGAAGGTTCGGGTGGAAGTCGTCTTAATAATCAATCGGTCAAGATCTCTGCGAAAGCAAAGCCAGAGACGCCTCAGATTTTCCTGACTAGGAGATGATATCTGAAAACCCCTCCACGGAATAAGATCCCCACTTGGATTGAAGGAAGCTCTGGCAGAAGCCACTTTAGACGCCACCATAGAATTTGACAAGACAAGAGATGGAGGATCAGAAAGATGCTGTATGGCTGATGATTCCTCAAAGCCTTTCGCCACCGGAGGATATCCAAGGTCACTATATAAAGCGAGTGGGCGACATCCGGATGGAGAACATCAAACAAAGCCAGGCCTCAACAGCAAAAGGCAAATCTTTCATTCTCTCACTCTGAAAACAAAAAATGTCAAAGCATAATATATTATAAAAATAAATAAATAAAAAAAATGAACGAAATAAAAAAATAAAATAAAAATTAAAATAAAAAGATTACTTTGGTAAATGGCATAAACGTCCCTTCAGAGTTCAATGAACTCCCCAAGCAAAGTGACAAATGTACATGTGGAAGAACACCAGCGTGAAATCAAGACGGTAAGAGCATCTTGGTCCTGTCGGATACGAAGATCCCTGCATAATTGAATGCAACGCAAAATGTCGGCCCTCTTCAGTATATCCACATAATCAGAATTTGCGAGAACCTCGTCGGTCCAATGTTGCCACCCCTGAAGACGATTGGATGAGTCGGATATGAAATGAATGGGGATGTAGGGGTATTCTGCTTTTATACACATACGAGGAATACGGCGAGCGAGGGAAAGTGTCTAAACTTGTGCAAGCCGTAGATATAGAAATAAGTTCGCTTTCTCGAGGAGGAGGAAAGGTCAGACGATCATAATTCTTCACTTGCTCCCGAGAAACGCGGAAGACCCATAAAGGGAGCTTTCCCCGATCAACGATGAAAGGAACCTCCTTAGTAGTTTTCGTACGTGGAGCGTTCACCGGAGTTGGCTCGCAACAAGAAAATATAACATGAGAATTCTAGAATCAAGGAAAGAAAGTGAATGAGCATTTGAAATTAAGTGTTTACCATAACAAGAGAGAGAGGTATGAAACTTAAATAAGAAGATTGGATTTGGGAAAGGAAGATCACGGACACCTTGGATTAGGAAAGGAAGATCACAAACACGAAAGAAGAAAAAACAGCACAAGCATTAGGAGCCATTCAAATAAAAAGGGTAAAAAAGAAGAACGAGAAAATGTGAAAAAGGAGGCCATTAGGTCGGTTCCCTAAGTGGTTGACCCGTAGGATTTAGCCACCCAAGGAGCTCTCCTCTTACATTTAACTTCTCCTTACTAAATCGAATCAACTGATTGGAATGAATGCTACTTCAGGAACATCCGAACTAAGATCCTTGTTAAGGTGAAATGGCTGGAATAAATTCTTCCTCCTTGCGATGTTGTCCTTTCTTTCAAAATATCCGAGCCAATGACCTTGTTAAGGTGAAATGGCTCGGAATAAATTCTTCTCCTCATGGGGTTGTCCTTTCTTTCAAAATATCCTATCCAAGGACCTTGTTAAGGGAAATGGCTCGGAATAAATTCCTCCTCCTTGCGGTGTTCCTTTCTTCCAGAATATCCGAGCCAATGACCTTGTTAAGGTGAAATGGCTCAGAATAGATCCTTCCTCCTTGCGGTGTTCCTTTCTTCCAGAATATCCGAGCCAATGACCTTGTTAAGGTGAAATGGCTCGGAATAGATCCTTCCTCCTTGCGATGTTCCTTTCTTCCAGAATATCCATGCCAAGTTCCTTGTTAAGGTGAAATGGTCCGGAAAATAAATACTACAATCACCTGAAAAGAAAATAAACAAATGAAACAATCATGAAGAATTGACAAGTGAAAAATCAACACATTTACAATTCAAAGTGAAAAATGAAACGTTTTGGCAGCCATTCCATAAAAAGACTGATGAAAATATTTTCAATTTGTCTAGCAGCAGGGGTTGTTAGCAGTGGGGAAATCCGTCGTTCACAGACTTCTCATGATCAAAAATTTCCATGATATCTCTCGATCAACGGGCTTAATTCATCATGGATTACGGTATGATTTCACTCACAAAATTTCTGTAATTATATGCGAATAAAATGAATTACATGCCAGTTGGTAAACACACCCAAAACTCTATAAGAGACTAATTCTTACTTATATAAAGCTAAGTTAAAAGTGAATGAATGTTAAAAGGAGAAGAGTAATAATACTCACCAAAGCAATTGGAAAAGATTGTTTATTTTAGTGCATTTGTTGCTAATTCTTTATTACTGTTGAGTCGTTGACTTAATTCTTTCTTGTACAATTCCCTGTAAATGTTATAGCAAGTCAGAAGAATTGGGATATAGATTTACTTAATAAAAAAAATTCGTCTTAAAAATTTAATCAATTAAATAGAAAAATTGACTTAATAAAAAAAATAAAAAAAAATACGAGAATGATTCCGAAGAATCAATGATGTGGTCCAAAGAAAATGGGTATGATGTTAAAATAAAAATAAAAATAAAAAATAATAATAATAATAATAATAAAAAAAATGTTGGTATGAATCCGAAGAATCAATGAATTGATTTGTCCTGCTACTTTTATCCTGTTGCAATTCTCTCTCTCTCTATATATATATATATGTAAATAACATGGATGCTACTGACCTCAAGTACTTTTCATGTAAATATATATTAGTTAAAATATTTTTCAAAGCTGAGAGGCCATATGCACGGTAATCATTTGTTTATCTTCCCGAAGCCGTGTGGCCACTATTACTCGCAGCAATTGCTTCTTTTCCCCTTTAGTTTTTTTTTTCCGTCTTCTTTCTCTAAAATACATGTCCAAGCAAAATCAATTGCTAATTTGCTATACTTGTTCAAGTGGAATCAATTCTCGTCAATCCCCATAAATGACTACGCCAGTATCACCAATTAAGGGAAAAGATCTTGCGTTTAAAAAATAATAATATTATTATTTTATCAAATTAAATTATTCTTATTTAAAAAAAAAAATATTTCTCGATTTTCAAAAAATATTTTCAGTAAAATAATTTCTTCTAATTTTATTTTATAAGTATATAAATAAAAATAATTTGATTTTGTTTCCAAAATAATAGGAATGATTTGATTTTCTATAAAGAAGGATTTGATCTTATTTACAAATCAAAATAAGATTTGATTTTATTTGACAAATATATAATTTATTTTGATTTAGTTTCAATATATGTATATATATACATATAAAAAATTAATTAGGGAAACAAATATTATGCAAGGTTTGGAAAGATTTGATAGAGGATTTCTAAAGATATATTGGGAGAGCTCTCATAAAGTTACGTCTCCTATGATTTTCTGCATTTCAGGACTGCAAGATCGAGCATTTTGAGGAAAAATGAAGCAAGATTCACAGAGTTAAAGTATTTTGCACGATCGTCACTCCAAAGACGCGACTTCGCCAAGCATAGGGGCAAATGTGGGCCCAAGTGCAAATTAGGGTTCAATTGACCTAATTGAATTAAATGCACAAATTACGGTTCAGATTATGATTAAATGGAAAGAGCTAAGAAGAAAGAAAATAAAGAAGCAAGATCTAAGAGAATCTTTCACGTGTCCCGAGGCAGAAGCACGTGGAGGTGACTCATTTTGGGAATTGATTGAATGAATTGGATTGGTGGCTAGAAGGGCAGGACGATCTGGGCATTACTTTGATGACTAAGGGTAAATTTGGAATTTCTCCGAGGACATGTGCCTATCACATGACCACTCTCCAAAAAACCCTATAAATATCTCTTCCACTCCATTGGGAAGGGGACTTCTCTAGAGACTGAAGACTTGGACTCTTGGAAGATCAAAGGGACCCTTTTGGTGACTTAAAGGCTTGGAGATTCCACCTAAAAGCACCAAAGGGGTTTGGACATTCTCTCAACTTGAAGGACTCAAGAAGGCTCTTGGAATCCTGTTACCCTAACACGGTTCCGGATTCAGGGGGTTACGCCACGCGTCGTTGGAGTAATCGCCCACCTGTCGTTCTCCCCTCTTCAATCAATCAATCAATTCCGTACTTTTCGTGGATTTCTCTCCTCCTCAGCCAACACGAAACCCTAACCCTAGCAAGGTACGATTTCCTTGCCCACACTTTGTAATAATCTTATTCATTTATTAATAAAAAGTATTAATTTATTAAAGGTTTTTAATTATCTACATGATGCTGTTTTATAATATGTGATAAACTCATAGTTTTAAGCAATGCTTTTAGAATAATGATGATGATCATTCTAATGAGATCTAAATTCTTAGAAAGCTTAAAACTAAAATAGTTCCCAATCATTGGATTACTAAATTGGGGATTAGTGAATCCAGGATAGATTGGTACATACATTCTTTACTCTTTCATTGGATGAGGATGATTGATCTCATGATCATTTTGTGTGGAGACACTAAAGCAAGTATGTAGGTGCTTATTAGAGAATAAGTTCAATTGAGCGTGGCTCGCTAAGGAATACCTAATGGAGTTTTACTTTTTCGTCAATAGGAATTTCTGTAGTGATAGTAGTCTAGTGATCCTTGGACTTGAGATCATTATAGTATCTTGTGTATGATGAGTTATACTTTGACTTATTCCTTAAGACCCTTAGGGTATATCAAAGGGTATGCTTGGGTATAATAAGTTGTACGTGGAGATAATGTATGATCAATAAAGAATCTACCACTTATTAAAAGAAGAGAAATGTCTATGTGATTCGATAAATGACAACCCAAGAGTCCTTGGTTAAGGCGAGAATGAAATTAGAAAGGAGTTTCTAATTTGCATTATTTGGAGTTGTGCATTTAAGAGTCGAAATACATATAATTAAATAAAATTAGATTTGACAGTAATTCCATGTCTTATATTTAATTGGGACATTGTATGGTGGAAGGATTGAATTGTACGGTAACTATTTACTCAAAGGTTCTTTTATGATTAATGTTGAAATTTATATTATCTGGAAAGTCGTTGATCGCTAGGGAGGCTTATCCCTATTGTAGAATAAATATTATTTATTTAAATAAATTAATTGTTTAATTTATTTATTTAAATAAGATTAGAATTGTTCTAATTGATTTATTCACAACCGGTTTAATATGGAGAACCTAAAGGGTCACACCATAAAAGGAAGAATAATTATTTAAGAAGTTAATGGCATAATCGTAATAATATGTTATGTATATTTAATTTAATCTATGGTGATAGAATAAATTAAATAGCTTAATATTTATTATTTAATATTTTAGAAATATTAAATATAAATTAATAAGAGGAGTCTTATTAATATTATTACAATTATTATTATTTTAATTTCTAAAAGAGTTTAGGAATTAATTTAATATAAGTACTCTCATTTATTCCTAATTGGATTAGGAAAGAAAATTAGTTAAAGGAGTTTAATTAATTATCCCTAATAAGATTAGGGAGCTTAATTAATTAAAAGAATTTAATTAATTAAATAAATCCCAATTCCTTAATTGTTAGGTGGGTTGCCTACATCTATAAATAAGAGAGTCTTATTATGGGTGGGGGTTGTTGACTTTTTACAACATACGTAATTTCAATAGTTGAGAAGACGCTTTTCTATAGAGATAGAAAAACTAGGGTTTAGCCAACCACCCATTTTCTTGAATCTTTATTATTCCTGGTGGATCACCTCTGAGGCCAAACATTTGGGTGGCTAACGTTGATCAAAGGAAAGAACCAAACCCGGTGGATTAAGTTGAACGCGAAAAGGATTGGAGGTGAACTTCAGACGAGGAAGTTTCGAATCTTCAAAGGTATGATTCTTGTTCTTCATATCTTTTCGTTTAATTAATAATTGTGCATAAAGGGTGATCGGGTATATGGTTTGTAAAATTTTAAAACTCGATTTTTACACGCCCACACTTTTTATGCAATTTGATTCAAGATTCATGAATATTACAAACCTAACACATGCATGGGTATATAATGGGAAATTTAGAATATTATTACAACATGCATGTTTGAGTATCTTTGCCAATTAGTTTATGTTCACCTATGGATTCTTTATATATATATATATATATATATTCCTCCACTATTTTATATGTAGAGAATATCATGTTTCAGTTAACTACTACAAATCAAGAATAAGATGATCCTTTGTCTAAATTAATGTTGCAATTAACTATTAGAAAAACAGTGCTAGCTTGATCAGTACTCTTGTACATGCATGTTATCTTTTGGAAATTAATTAATTATTGTCAAAATTATTTTATAATATATGATAAATTTAGAAGAAATTTAAGTGTAATGAATAAATTGACCCCATTGAAATTTTAATTTTTTTAAATATATGGGGTCAAATTGAATTTTTTATAACTTTCTCAATTACATTATGCTTCTACTCCTCCTTGATGTATGCATCTTCCTCTAATATTTAGATTAATAAATAATAATCTAATTTATATTATTTTTATAACATAAGAAATTTAAATATTTATTAACAAATTTATGCGTAAAAAGGCGTATTAAGGGTCAATAAGGAATGTGTACGTATATATATATACTGTTATTATTTGTTATATTAATAATATTGTAATAACCTAACTGCAAAAGGAAATTAAAGTATAACTATTGATCATTTTTTAAGAGTGTTAAGCTGCAGGCTCTTGCGGACAATATTATAAATTAATACGATTTTTTTATTTATTTATTTTTACATTGTATATGTGTTTAAATTGCCTACTTAAATTCTGTCCTCTTTTTACGTACATTGGTGGATATATGGTGCAGGAAATTAAAAGGTTGTGCGAAAAAGCAAGCTTGCAGGAATTGGGATCGATCGAGTATGCAAAACCTGCATGCCACAAACGTAAACTTCTATTACGTTGATTGTTGATCAAGAAACAATTAATTAAGAAATTAAACCCTGCAAGCATGCATGCATGCATGTACTCGATACATACGTACTTAATTTTATTGTCCTAATTAATTAAATAAATGAAATGCCTCTTAATTAGTAGCATATTGTACCTAACCTAGCTACCATGCTAAGTATAGCATTTTAAGTTCAAAAATTGATGTAATAGAATTTATATATATATATATATAGGTGTTTTATATATATTTTGGAGTCATTAGAGCTAGCTAGCTACAACTCTCGTAAAAGTGTTTAATATTTGGTTTGTGAAGTACATGTGTAATTAAAACTACTTGTTTTATGAATAAATAAAGTGTTTATTTATTCTTGAATATAATTTTACTGTTTCAATTAACAATTAACAATCTAACTGAGCTTGTTTAATATCAAATTATTTATAATTTTTTTATGCATATAAAAGTTTATTCAAATCATATTTCAATATAATTTTATTCTTTTTCGTTTTAAAATAAGAGTCTCATGTTTTTCTCTCTACGTTAACAAACAAATCACAATATGTAGACGATTATAACAAAGATAAAAATGAATTTAGACTACAAAAGTTTACACGGGTTGAATAAAATTAATTTTATGATGCAGGAAATAATAATCCACTAAATAATATGTAAAAACATATTTTTTGTACATAATAATAGCAATTTTCAAATTGTTCTAAGACAAGACGTAATACTCCTTCAGTTCAGTAGTGAGACTATCAACATTATTTATAATTCCTTTTATGTAATATGATCCAAATTAGTATAGGTTTGACAATATGTGACCCCAAGTTAAACCAAACCTGGGTTATCATAGTTGTGTAACAACTAATGAGCAAAAAATGTAATAACCCATTTATTATAAGAATAGAATGGACTACAGAGGATACCATAAAGGAAAAGGTTGAAATATTTTAGCTTCATATGGCCTATAATCTAGGCCCAAATTAGTATAGGTTTGACAATATGTGAGCCCAAGTTAAACCAAACCTGAGCTATCATAGTTGTGTAACAACTAATGAGCAAAAAATGTAATAACCCATTTATTAAAGAATAATACTAGAGACACAAACTATTCTACAAAATCAAATAATTTGTTGATCAATATCGCTTTTTATGTGTAAGTATAAGCTACATCAATTTGTTGATCAATATGCTGATGTGGAATATGTCACATCAGCAATTTATAGAATAGTTTGTGTATATAACATTGCTCTTTATTAAATGGTACTATAATCATATTTATTTTATTTTATGAGTTTATCTAAAGTTTTTTTTAAAAAAATTAACCTTGCAAAGATGATGCAATTTTCTACCAAACAGAGCCTTGGACTCTAAGATGAGGTTATTCAGCCCACCGAATAAGATAACTTTTGGGCTTGGGCTAACTTTCAAACTTTAGGCCCTCAGGGAAAGAAAATTGTTAAACGACGTCGACTCGTGCCCTTGGGCAAACAAAAAAAGCCCTAGGGTTCTACAGAAATAACAGTGTCGCCTTCTTATCTGTTTTGTTACTTCTCTTCCTTCTCCGGCCTCAGCTGTATCTCCCTCTACTTTCTCTCTCCTCTGAGATTCGATGGTAGCATTCATCATTTCTGTGTTTATTAAAAGATTCGTCTTCATCTAAACATTCATCAATCTGTTTATATATATATATTTATTTGTGTGTGAGACTAACTTTGATGATATAATAATGACTGCAGGCTCCGAAGAAAGAGAAGGCTCCTCCTCCGTCTTCCAAACCAGCTAAATCTGGCGGTGGAAAACAAAAGAAGAAGGTCATTTCTCTCTCTATTAAGATATTCATATTAAGCACATATATGTATGGATAAAATGTTTCAGACAGATATTGATAATGTTGAGCTGCGTTTGGGAACTCGGAAAGGGAAAACAAAATGTAAATTAAATTTGAGAAGGAAAAAAAAGCACTTCTAATGAAAACAAGCTCATTCATGTACAGTTTGAAAACATTAGGGTCTATCTTTGTTTGCAAAAAATATGTTTGGGATTGAACTATTTGTTAACATTATTCGGATTATTTTATTCCATGATGAGTGATAAATAGTCCTTTAAATAGTTTTATAGACTATTTGTTGTCATTTTTAAACTGTGTGATTAATAGTCCCTCTATTTTAAGCTATCAAATGGTTTTATGAGACTAAGGTGGTGTTTGATTATATCATAATACATCTTAACAGTCCACCTCTTAATGTGAGCCCACATATTTGTATTAAGAGGTGCTCTAAATAGTTAAGATATAAATATGAGTCTAAACTATTCCAACTTAAGAGGTATTAAGAGGTGGACTGTTAAGATGTATTAAAATGCAATCAAACACCACCTAATAGTCCCACATTAAGGGACTAATGGTCCTTTTCAAATGATTAAATAGTTGGAAGTAGTGTTATATTGTGACAAATAGTCTAATCCCAAGCATCTGTTTTGCAAACAAGCATGACCCTAATATAAATTATACTTGCTTGGATTGTATTCCCTCCACTCCACAGAAAGAATCTTATTTACAAAATTTGCAAATATTGAGGATTTAGTTTTGTACCATGATTGCCGTTAAAAATATTAAGTTGTGTTATTTTATACTATCGTCAATAAAAAAAGAAACTCTTTGTGGAACAAAGGAATATAATTACAGGATTGTGTAGCTGTTTTTTGTCCTTGGCCTCTTCCAGGGGCAGAGCAGAGTCTTATAAACTAAACAATGGTGAATCAAAGGAAAGGAAAACTGCAAAATCATACACTCACTTGCATGTATGCACTATGCACACTTCTCTCTTTGCCACAAAACTTAAAAAGTAAATGGAAATGAATAAATTTTAGTGCTTGTGTTGTTCTAATGAATGAATTATTAGTGAATGCAGAAGTGGAGCAAAGGAAAGCAAAAGGAAAAGGTGAACAACATGGTGTTGTTTGACAAGAGCACATATGATAAGCTCCTCTCTGAAGCTCCCAAATTCAAGCTCATCACTCCATCTATTCTCTCTGATCGTTTAAGGGTAACACAAACCTCAACCTTTACTTCCTCTTTTTCCATTTTTTATTTATTTTTTTTTGATTAATTATGCTTTGTTTTTTCTCTGAAATTGAGTTTGTTGGCTTATGTCATATTCTAAATGTCCAAATAATTGTCATTTTATTTTAAGTAGGTTTATAGTACCTGGCTGCCTGCTATGACGTGTGTAGTTACCAATAATAGTCTCATAATTATTGAAATCTATCTTCGATCAAGATTTGAAATTTTTTATGACATATCATTTCAGATTTACTGAATTGTGTATTGTATGTAGAAGTCATACCTTTGAGGAAATTCTGGTATTATATATATGAGACTGATTCTAACTAATTGATTTGGATGAGACTGATTGCCTTCAAAAACTCTTAATGACCTGAACTGTATTAGTGATTTGCCTATAACCTCAATTGAAAATTTAACTTTTTGGGTGGAAACTTCACTATTGAGTGACCAACTGGGATTGAAGTCCTAGTCCATCAGTGTACTGTTAAAGGTTGGGGGATCTAGTCAGGGGGTTCATTTGTGATAGTGGCAGGTGTGATTGATAAGGGTGTCGTATCTTATTCTTATGTGCCTCCTTCTGGCATTTCTAGTACATGTTTGTATGTTCTTGTTGTGAAACGTGGGAATTAGAAGGCCTTGCTTTTCTTTCAAAAATAGTTTTAGTTTTGCATGTTAAATTTCTACTTGGATGCTTTTCCTATATTGTTTCAATCAAATTTACATGTGGACGTGGCAGATTAATGGATCACTTGCAAGGAAGGCAATTAGAGAATTGATGGCAAGAGGTTCAATCAGGATGGTGTCAGTCCATTCAAGCCAGCAGATATACACCAGGTCCACAAACACCTAGGCTTGAAATGGACTATTGCTTCTTGGCAGCTGTGGGATATGGAGTTACATAGACTACTGTTGTGCCCGAGTTAGCATTAGCTTTACACCTGTCTGTTTTCTTAAGACGTGGCCTCGGCTTTACTAGATTGCCTTGAGCGCAAATCTTAATTTCCATCATTTTTGTTCATGTTGTTAATGGGGATTTATCAAGCTTTTTAGAACTTCTGGTGAGTATTTGCAGAATGCTATTCTATTTACAATCTCAGACTCTTATATTATTCATGAATCTAGTAGTTTTGCAAGTGGAAGAGGATGTGAATGGATTGAATTTATGTGGATGACTATTTGCTACTACACCTCTGAGGCTCTGTTAGGAAAAAAGAAAACATAGGTAGGGCTCTGGGCTCTCGGCTATCTTTGTGAAATGGAGGAAGTATTATTTATTTTTTTTCTAAAAGCGAGCTTACAAAGCTCGATCAAAGTGACTTTTGAGTTGATGAGAAATGGAAGAGAAATACACAAATTATACGTCAGCTTTGCGAATAAATATTTAATTTGCAAATGAAATTGTCGCATGGAAATGTTTTGAATTACGGTCTTACAAATGAAATCATATTAACAAGTGAAGAAGTTTATTTAATTTTGCTCAATCATATATATGGATGGAGCAGTCCCAATAACTCCTCTAGTTCTCGATGCATAAACATATCTTAAACAAATACCAATATATAGGATAAAAGTTACAAGCAAAGTTTATAGTCTCAATTCATTTAAGGTAAAAAGTGAGATACAAAATAGATTTACTAAACAAGTACATACAAGAAAAAGAAATATTTAACGTTTCTTTATCAACCCAATCCCTTTCATATTCTAATATTTGAATGGGCCCAAGTGGCAGACTTGAGATGAACCTCAGACTTGGCTCCAAAATAGCCACAACTTACCATGTCCTTGAACATTACTTTAGTCATTTTATCCTCGAGAAGAAAAAAAAAATCCTTTTTAACAAAAAGACCACCATTAGTGCTGCTGGTTCTGCTGCTCGTATATCTGCATATATGCCTCAGAGAGTGCAACCATCTGCGGAAGAGTCTCAGAAACATGTAGATCTTGCATCTCATACCTGAAAAAAGTGATGACAAGAAAGAGTTATGAGATAATTAGACCATGGAAAATCAAACCATATTTCTAAAATGAAAAGTGGTTCCAAGTTACCATAATTCTTCTGATTTCCGCTGTACAAAAACTCTGTAGGACCCTTCACCTGGCTTCCCATCATGTACAATATTGGCAATTAAATCATACTTGGACCGCAACTTCTCATTTCCTTTAGGGGCTGGGAGCGGGATATAATCCTTCAGCTCCAGATTTTTAACAGGGAAATTAACTGTACAAGAAGAAAAGGTCAAGGACATACTCATCAAATTTGTATTTAAAATAATATAAAAAGGAAATGATGATGGAATTGGTATTTAGAGCTAGGTAGATGATGGTCAGGGAGTAGTGCCTGTAAGCATGAACAAATACTACTGCTACAGAATCTTGCACTATAATTATAGGGTTCAAAACCTCAGAAAACTTGTGACAAGTAATACACACTTGAGCATGCCCCCACTATGAACTTATATATGATAACTAATAACCCTATCCCAATGTGTGTCGACCCACCCTATCCCATCTTTATCATTGTCCCTCTCGATTTAACTTTGTAATTATGTGTTCACACAACTCAGTTAAAATTGCAATATTTTCAAAGTACAAAATTTAAGATGAACTGTTTCTTCTTCTTTCACCTATCATGTTTTGGATGAATAGGTAAAAGCTTATGCATCAATTGTGAGGAACCTGTAACCATATCCTAAATTATTTTTTTTGTATTTCAAATGAGCTTGCTACTTGCGTCAGTATATGGCACTTTGATCCTATAGCAAAAATGACGTCAAAATACTCACTAAGGTGAGGTTACTGTTCAAAATGAATATACACTTACCAAGCGTCGGATTCTTCTCCACAAAGAAATTGTTTTTGGTAAACCGACGCATGTGGAGTATTAGATACTGTGGCAGCCTTGTAACACGATATCTCATCCTTGCTATATGAGGACGCACAACTTCTGTGATAGACTCGCCATCAAACTTTTCAGTATGTTGAAAAGTGGAACCTAAAACCATTTTCAGAAGGTCAAGGTCAAGATCAGTTCACGTATCAGCTCATAAAATTCTCTGAAAACAAAACACATGGCAGTATTGGAAAGATCAAGAGGAGATACGCAAGTTTCAGCATCTACTTCAGATGGACACGGACAGTGCTGTCAAAAATAAATAAATAGGCACCAACCACTACCTACTAACACGGGACCTTCAGAAAAATGAAAAACAAATGTGCTACTACATGACCTTCGTGCAAATAATTTATTTACTTCATTAGTGTAGAGATTAGGATACTCATACAAAACCATCAAAACTATTTTCCACAAGCAAGAAAAAAAAAATTGAATAGGACCTCGTAGTGCTTATTTTTATCAAATATTGGTTTATAACTTTCCTAGGTTCAGTGAGAATTTGATGGAGCAGAAATGTGTTCCAGTATACATTACTCAACCAACAGATAAACACATAAGCCAATTCGTATTAGTCTTAGTCTGGATAGCTTGATATGATTGCTAGAAATGCATTAAGCACATTTACAATTTTTTCTTCTTTCTGATGTTATGCGTAGACTAATTAACAAAATACCCTTGCAATTTATAATTATATACTTCCAGGTAATTTTCTTTTGATCAGGGAAAGTATATTTATATCCCAACTTAACCACTGGGTATAAGGTATCTCAAAACATAATCTAGTTGCATATAATCCATCTCCATACGTAAGACTTAATATCTCAAAACATAATGTAGTTGCATATAATCTCTCCCTGAATGAAAAACTTTCTCCGTAAATTTGGCTATTGAACATGATTTGTAATACATTGATATTAAATACATGTCTCTCAAAAAACAAGTTATTGTTCGGCACAGTTCTAGAATCTTTAAGTCATTCATCCATACTTCTATGTCATTCACTTATTCATTTTTGAGCCACTATGAATTTCATTAACAAGTAAAAATATGAAACCAGGAAATACATATGTACTCCTTTTTCAAAGAGTATATGCCAGTAATTGAGACATTAAGTCATAGCTAACACTGAAAAGAAATAAATGACATACTTTGTGGTGAAGCCAAACGCCCCCACACGTGGCGTAATTTTGAGTGGAAGCCAAACACTCCCCCTAACGTGGATAACTAATATTGGGTGACATGGAGCATGTAGGTCCTTGCCTCGTACATGAATGAATTGTCTGCTATTATAACATATTGAAGCATCCGACTCAAAATTAATTGGCAACGACTGGAGTAGCCTCCTAGGATTATATAATAAGCTCAGGACTTAGATTGCCCAATCTGGGGCTTTATATCTCAACACTTGGTAAATGATGACCAAATAAAGACATTTAAGAAAAGATTTACCTGAGGGATTATATTTTTCTCCATCACATCCTTGAAAAGAGGAGGCGGTGGTAAATCCAGGCCAAGCATTAAAAATGGCATTCTGCTAGTCTCTTGAAAAAGATTTTTTGCTTCAACTACACTATCTCCAGCACTGCCATTATTCAGGACATCTCCATTCTCTTTCTTATCAGCAATAGCTCTGCCATGAACTTCTTTCACAACCTCCAGTTCTCCCTGGGAATCATTAAAATTTGATCCAAACGCACTTGGATTAATAAAAATAACAGTTAAACAAAAAATCTATGTTGTAACATATTGATATCATAAAACTAGGCAAACCTGAAAACACTCGTAGATAATGCTGCGATTTCTCCTTGAAGTCTTAAGATCTGTATGCAGAGTATTAAGAAGCCACGACATAAACTCAACAGGGTCAGATTGGGAACCTATTCGAAAGCGTTTCTTACTGGCTTTCATAACTGCCTGAAGAAACTCATGTGGGCTCACCTGCACAGATAAATAATTTTAGGAGAAGACATTCAAAGGAAATAAACCAATAATAACAAGTAAATGGATAGACATCAGGGTCAAACCTGTCCTTTGAAGTTCCGAGCATGCCAAATCTTACGTGTGAGCTCCCCAAATCGCTGAACAAGAGGAGATCTGTTGTGTATATAATTTTCCGGGATAAGGAAAAAGTTCCTCAATGGAGTGACACGCATTAAAGACTGAATTGTGACATTCACAAAATCGGTTTCTTTGATGTTATTCAGTCCCACCTAAACATTGACAAGAAAGGACATCAACAATGATGATAAAAAAACAAAACAAAAACCTATCCCAAAAAAATAAAAACTGGCAAAATAATTTTAAGCCTTATAATAACTTATAAGTAAAAACAAAACGGGGTACCATTCCAGGAAGATAATCAGATCCATCAAGTGCCCTAGACCACTGCCTGTTTCTATCAAGCTGATTGACTTGCTCCCTACTGAACCTGAAAAAAAGAAATAATCAAAAGCAACAAATTAATGGACTGCTCAAATAAGATTAAGATTCGTAAAAGATGATTTGAATATAGCTAATGATGGTGAATAAAGTAAAAGCTAACTTCTACGAAACAAGTCATCCTTCTCCTTCAATATTCATGCATGAACCCATCAACTCACATGCACACCCAAAAAACAGCCTCCCCCCAAACCCAAAAAAACCCTCTGCCGGAAGAAAACATGCAATATGCAAGTAAAAACAATCAAACAGATAGATAAGCAAACCTTGGGTTCAAGACATGTCGAATATCCTCTAATGATGGGTCGTCGATTTCATATCCATCCGGAAGACAATAAACTTTCTCTGTCTGAAGATTGATGTAAACATGGTGTCCAGCCTCAAGGCTATGAGTATATGCATGAGATTTCTGCCCTCTTCCTTGAAAATATTTCCCACAAACCAAACATGCATATACATTCAAATTTGACAGAGATACAGAACAGAACCTTTCAAAATCAAAATCTAAAACCTGCATACATTGATGAGCAACCTAGTTAATCTAAAAATGCAAGCACTAAAAACCAGAACTATGTAATGAAGAATGAGATGCTCACACGTACAAATTATAAAAATTTACATACAACATTTTCCAACTAATGACTAATAGAATGCATACACACCATAAATTATCAGAACCGTACCAGAGATTGAACCGATTAACAGACTGGGTCACGGTTCATTGTCCAACCAGTTGATGGTACAACCACTCGAAAAAAGTAGAGTACTGTGTTTAATATAAGCCTAATATAGATAATATATTGTATACCCTAACTGTTCAGCAACACAATGAGCAGTCGTCCAATTACAAAACCACACCCCTCAATGGTCCTGATGGTCCTGATGGCCCGTTCTAGTTCTAAAAACTATGATACACGCACTAAGCATAAGTAAATTAGTCCTATATATTGTGGAAAAAAACATGTTCATTCTTGTTGCAGTAGACACAATGGAGCAGCCTGTAAATTGACTAAATTCATACAAATACATGGGTAATTGATTTATGTGTCTACATCTTTTTGTTGCAATATAAATATTTTCCGTAAGTAAATTTACACATTTCAAGCAATAATTCACTATGTTAATGTATTCCCACGTATTGGCTTTACAGATTAATATAGTGATCCTTTTCAGGCAAAAGAACAGCGTGGAAAATATGTAAGACCTTCATTCAACATATACAGTTGACAAATTGTAATTAATAGTAAACACTAACAAAGATGCTTCAAGGGGTTTCTTAACCATGAACTTTAAGCCTATACTGATAAAGGTTACTAAAGTTTAATAAAAAAAAATCATCTAAACATATGAACTAATAGGGAGATGCTTAGCCAAATTTTTAACTATAGAACTATAAGCCCATACCTAAATAAAATAAAAGATGAGAAATAAGGAAAGGCATTCAACCAGAAAAAAAGCATTGCATACCTGGCGATTGACAGTATCAAGATATGGGCAGTCCTTTCGAAGCTCAATCATCCGATTACGCCTCCCTTGGCCTACTCCCATCTCTTCATCGTCTTCCTCCTCTTCCTCAGCTTCTTCATGCTTAATATTGTTTTTCTCAATCTTTTTGTCACTAATTTCTACACTAACCCTACTCGCTTCTCTTTTTTCATCATCTTCCTCATCATCGTCATCATCATAAGTAGCAAGTGGAAGTAGTGCATTATCAAATGCAAGGCGATGAGGTGACAGATAAGATGGCTGAAGCAATTTCTGCCTCTTCGACTCCTCCTCCCCCTCTGTGTTTCTTCTTCTTCTCTCTTTATTTTCATCCTTTTTCTCTCTCAGGTTTTCACTGTTCACAAAAAAAGCACATTCAATCCTTCAACTGAAACACAAACTCAAAAAAAAAAAGAACAGTAGTGTTTATTTCCAGAGCTGATTTTGTTAACATTAGAGGTAGACCTCATTTAAGACATGGTACAAACATTGATGAGGCACTTAACAAAAGAAGAAAACCAGCTCAAAAATAGGGCAGAATAGCTTCAAATATACTTGCATGTATAAACATATTGCACTACACTGATGAGTTAGCAGCAATAAGCAATTTGAATATTTAGCACAAAAAAAATTAATAACCAATTTGAAATGGAACATATGAACAGCACCAAATGCAGTTAAGATATTCCAATAAGCAATAAGCAGCAGAAAAATAGCTAATCATAGCTGATAAATTTTGATGGAAGGAAAAATAACAATGGCATTCAGAAACTAATGAAAAACAAATTCCTCCAAGTTTCTGTACATGTAAACAAGATTACCCAATTACCCAGTCTTTGAAAACAAAAGTAAGGTAAAAGTGCAAGCAACCAATAATTAAACATGTGTGTATAACTACAAACACTATCAGTATCAAGGCAATTCATGTAAATAAAATAAATGAAACAAAGAGAAAAAGAGAGAGTTGCATTGATAAAAAAATCCATTATCCTATCTTAAAACCCTGATTTCCGTCGTAAAAATTAGAAGGAGAAAAGGTCAACATTAGAATCTCAAAAACCCACCTCGAATATGGTATAAAAATGGAGTTTATAAAGAGAAATGCGACACTATCTCCGGTGATGAAGGGAGTGTTGTGGTGCTTTGGTGGTCGGAGAGGAGAGGAGAGGAGAGGAGAGAGATATAGGGTTTTGGTGAGAAGAGAGATCTACACTGTTTTTTGATAAAAGCTAAAACAAAAGAAAAAGAAAAGGAAATTATTTAAAAAATGGGCTAGGCCCATCTGCTGAAATAAGGGTTAAAATTTTACATAATGGTTTCGGGCCATTTCATTGAGCCCAAAGAATTTTATTTTTTTTAAAACCATCTTTCTCAATAGTTATAGAGTGATAGACTCAAATCATTCAACGCAATTTATGAAAATTAGTATCGGTGACACACGCGTTGTATATATTAATTTATGTGAGATAAAGTAAAATATTTATAAAATTTGAATGATTAAATAAAAAAGTAAAAAAAATTAATATAAAAAGAGAATTACTACAAAAGGTGAGGGGTATTTTGGAAAGTCAAAAGGCTTTACCAGAATTGTTTACAGCGGGATGCTCCCGCTTTATATATTAAATTATAAATTATCTAAACAGTATAACTAAATACAATATTTATTGGTTTAATATGAATATCTGACTAGTTAATTTTAGAAAATCAAAATTAAATTTATATTTTGAAATATATGGAGTAATTTTTTACTAACAAAATGTTATAAGAATTTTATCATAAATATTTAAATAAAATACTTTCCATAATTAAAATGTATACCATCTTATAAACCTTATTAACAAAAAGTCCTAAAATGAAATACAAATAATTTTGGTGAAGAAAATTAGTAATGTGGAAGAGTGGAAGTTGCTAAACACAAATATTAATTATACCCTGTATTATGGTAAAAACAGTATGCACGTAAGATAATTATATTTGAAATGATGTAACATATATTTTGTAATCTTATTTATTAATTAACAAAATAATTAATTTATTAAAGATATTTTACTTTATCCACATAATGGTGGTGTTATATTAAATGTCATAAACCCATAGTTTTGAGCAATACTTTTAGAATCATGATAATGATCATGCATCTAAATTATAGATAGCTCACATACTAAAATCGTTCCTAATATTTTGATTACTAAAAAGGAGATTAGTGAGTCTGGGTAGATTGATAAATACGTTATTTGCTCTTAGGAAGAGAATGATATATTGATCTCATAATCATTTGTGTGGAGACACTAAATCAAGTATGTAGATGCTTATAGGATAATAAGTTCATTGAATGTGACTCACTAAATGAATACCTAATGGAGTTTTACTTATCTGTCAATAAAAATTATATGTCAATAAAAAAAATTTAAGTGACAGTAGTATAAGTAAT
Source organism: Panax quinquefolius (assembly GCA_020205615.1). Classification (NCBI taxonomy): domain Eukaryota; kingdom Viridiplantae; phylum Streptophyta; class Magnoliopsida; order Apiales; family Araliaceae; genus Panax; species Panax quinquefolius. The sequence continues at coordinate 3,694,442 of CM035166.1, forward strand.
CATTGGACTTGAGATCATCATAGTATCTTGTGTATGATGAATTATACTTTGTCATATTCCTTAATACCCTTGGGCTATGTTTGTTTGCAATGATTACACTTGGGATAAAACTATTAATCACAAGTGTCTTGTTTTTGTTTTTTTTTCAATTTTAACTTGGGACTATTAGTCATGTGATTATAAAATAGCTTAAGATATGAGATTATTTATTATCATGTTCTACATAGTATTATAATCTCTACCATTTGGGATTAAAAATTACTAGACAAAATTAACCTTAACCTTTTTTTAAAATGACCATAATATCCTATAATTTCTACTATTATTATTGACAACTTAAAACTTATTAATAGAAAAACTAAATATTGTTTTTTTGGAGGGAGAGATGAGGGTGGGTGGTGATTACCAAATGGTATTTTTTATTATCTGGATTGGTTTGCTAATGTGGTATAGTCTCATAACAATTAATTTTTCTATACGAACATATAAAATTTTACTTATTTATATTTTTACGCCTTATTAAAAGTTAAAATATAAATAAATAAAATTATAAAATACTCCTATTCAATTTTCATATCTACATATAATTTTTTCCCAAGGTGACCGAAATGAAACTTGGGCTGACCTAATTATTGAAGATGTTAATTCAGTGGCACGTGACCAAAGCTAGGTGCCATCATGGGACTCCCCTGCCTCTCTAATATAAACCGTCCATGCAGTTAGGTGTACATTATAATATATGTCCGAACTCCACAAGCCGATGACACCCTGACAAATTGATTGGTAGATTTTTTGTTCGAGCATGCCTTAAATTTATTCCAAACAAAAATAATACATCCTTTTTATTTTGGGCTCCATTTAAGATATTTGACGGTCCTTACAAATTGCCACTACTTGTATATATTTTTTTTAAAAAATATTTTAATTTAAGATTACTTCAAATTATTTGATTATTTGATGAGCGACTATTTGAGTCCAATAAAACCATTTAATACTAATCGCATATTGATTGTGAGATTATATAATCATTTATAAATAGTTTTAGTAATGATAAAAAATAATCCACATAACTATTAATCTCCCATCATGAAATAAAATAGTCTAAAATAATATTAAATAAAGATAAATTATCCAAACAAACATAGTCTTAATGTATCATGAATTAGCTAGATTAACTCATTTGTTTGAGTTTTCAATTTGTATATACTTAACGGAAGAAGTTACTTTGGACCGTTTAAAAATAATAAAAAAAAATTAAAAAAGATATTATTCTTTTGATGCTCTTTGAAATTAATTTTGTTGATCCTTATTTCTTTCAACATCAAAATGGCAGGAAATGAAAGGGTTTTCATATGGCATAGGCTCTAAGTTGCATATCAACTGAGGATCTAAATGTGACAGCAAACCAACTACACATGATTGATTATCTATGTGGTTTTGAAAGAACTTCATATATAGGACCAAATAATGCTCATTACTAGCTACCAAAAGGAAAACTAAAAAGAGAAAAAGAAAATCAAGAAACTGTTGGTTGAGAACCTCCAAACATGAAAGAACAAGTAAAGTTTAGCAGTTATTAATGGATTAATGCTGAAGAAGTAGTGAAGAAGATGGAGCCTTGATTTTATTTTTCTTGAATTTAATTTGTAGAATTGCCTCTGAAGGCAACATACTTTTGTGGGATAAATTCTGCATTTCTTGATATACACAAAGTAAATTATTGATGAAACTAATTTCTTTCATGTCATTGTTTCATAATTGCTGCTAAATCATCGTAATTAACAATGAAGACAAATTCACCTGCAATTTGGCAAGTGACTGGAGGTGAGAGTTTGAAAATATCAATTTACAAACACTAATTAAGCAATAGCCAGCCATATGTAGAAAAGACTATGATTTTAGTATGCTGCGAAATTTATTATTATTATTATTTTCCTTGCTAAATTTATATATTTAATATATAGAAGTTTTAGTATTTTTATACGGGGCCTGTAAATAATGGCCTGAAATAGACAGGTGTTTGATGCATAATGGGGCAGAGGAGCGGAGAAACGTGTACTATGGAAAGTATTGGCATTTAGAGAGAGAAAGAGGAGAGAGAGTGAAATGTACAGTATTTTATCACATTATAAATAACAATGTTGCAAGATTTCTCGTGATAGCTCACAAGCCAATAAAGCTAAACAAAGACCTTCAACCACGCATTTCCTTCCCAGTAATCTGCAAACCCATTTTCAACATTCAAAAGGCCAAATAATCACTTCCTTCAGTTTTGCATTTCCAATAATTTGGGGGAAATGGATCTTCAAGTCTTCTTCATCAATACCCTTTTTCCATTTTTTCCTCAAGATTTGATTTGATTTTTTTTTTTTTTACTTTAAGGGTACTTTAAAGTTTTATCTGGGAACTCCAGATTATCCAATTTTGACAATTAACAAGATCCTTCATTAGATTCCCAGATGCAGCTTATGGAATAATTTTTATTTAGTATGTATAGTATCTTTGAAAATGGGTCACAACTGGCTCTCTATTTCTTAATTTGTAGTAGCATCTTTATGTGATCTATACTTTACTTGGTTGCTTGGCTTAAAGCCCTACAGCCTCTACTTTACTGGGTTTAGTGTGTTAATGCTTCATTCTTTATCCATTGTTCATAATAATCATCTGGGGCTTCTGATATTTGAACTAGCTGTAGATTTGTTGAATCAACTCAAATGGATTCTTGCTGTGCAGCACTGAAAGCCAGTACCCAGTTGGGAAAAGTAAGCAAAGGTTTTATCAGTAATGGAGATGATGGGTTTAGGGGGGAGATGATTAGGGGGAGTCTTAACAACAATGGTTGGAGTAATCAGTTGGCAAAAAGTTTGAAAATTGAAAAAAGGGTGAGAAAGATCAAACCTGGGGCTGTTTTTTCTATTCTCACATCAGATAATGGCACAGAGACCCTGGTGAGTAATTTTTTATTATATATAATTAACTTGGTTTTCTTTTTCCAATTCACTCATTTATGTAAATACTAAATAGTCTAGTTGAGGGAAGCATTATGTGATACTTAATTTGTTCTATATTAATTTGTTAAATTTACTGGTACTTGTGTGATTCTTATTGTTAAAATAAGCTGTTTTCTCATTTAGAAGAATTTATAAATTTTTAGACCATGCAAGTTCCGAGATTTGAGAGAAAAAGAGAAAACCCGAAAAATGTGGCTGCTATCATATTGGGTGGAGGTGCTGGGACTCAACTGTTTCCCCTTACAAGTAGATCAGCAACACCTGCTGTAAGTAAATTCAGTTTTAGTTCTAATGAGCCTATTATGCTTAAGTTGCGTGGTGATTGTGTAGTTGATGTAAACATTTGAAGTTATACATCTCCACACACACACACACATATATATATATGGGAGTGATCCATAGCAAAAGCTTGCTATGTCGGACAAAAACATCTCCGACCGTGCATAGATGAAACGACAATCATGATTTTTTTAATAATTAAAAGAGTGCTATCCGTGGCTAAATAGTAGTCGGAATGATTAAAAAATGTGAACATGGATGCCAGTTTCTCCTACGGACGGTCGAACATGTGTTTGCCCGAATATTGTCGTAGCAAACATATGTTGTGGATCACTCCCCTATATATATATATATATATATATATATATATATATATATATATATATATAGCCACATAATAATCATGATCCTAGCCGTTGATCGTAATAATAAAAGCCTCATATTAGAATCAATTTACCCCATGTCGCTAGAGGCTCTAATGGTAGTGACATCTTTCTAATGACATCAGTGTTTACCAAAATTGTGACGCCCCCAAAATTAGGTATACGTCACCCATCTTGGGTCGCCACTTACATGGTACATAAATTCAAATACAACTTACTAATATAGCTGTATGTATGCAATCTGACATAAAGCGTGAGTTTGAATACAAATATTGTCTACTAGATATTATACAAACTCAAAAGGAGTCCTCATTACGACTATTATCACACTATTTCACGAATAGTGAGGACTACTAATGCTATCCTCTCAGACCATTACCGTTTCCCGACTCGTCTCAATTTATGTTCTCATTTCACAAGAGAAACGGTGAAAGAAAGGTGAGCTCAACTAGCCCAAGAAGAAATATTATGACTAAGATAATGCGAATAAATTATCATTAGCCTTCTTCACAAGTGTTAAAGCGATAAAATACAATAAACAAACCCGGTTTAAGCTGCGGAATAAGCAATCCATTAAAAGAGTCAAGTAGAGAATAAAGTCTACTATCTTTTAGGTTTTAAAAGGTTTTCATCAATTTTTATCATTTGAGACTCAAATTTTAATAAATAAACCACCACATTTAATCATCCCGTACCCACGATCGAGGACTTTCATCAAATTATCAATGGTGGTGACTATACCGAATCACCCACGGTCATAATCATACCAAAAACTATCCATCATTGCATTACTGGTGCCATCGAGGACTTTTGTCACATCATTTATATCAAGTCGTGATTATCTTAGAATGATCCTCGGTCATAATCATACTAAGTTCATCTATGCTGCGTAAGCAAAGATAACATAATATAACATGAGGGATGATAATGATGACATAATAATTCAATAAAACAAGTTCAAGAATTATTTAATCCATGAATTATTAACGTCCGGATTATCAACACGTAATCTTTTTTCGTGAAGTAAAATTCAAGAATGATCGGAAGAATATTTCCATGAAAAGATCTTTGGATGAAACGCAAATATCGAGGATATTCTACTAATTTCATGGAGTATAGAAAGTCAAAGTTTTAACTTATTTGGGTATAATAAAGAATGGAATAACAAAAGAAATCACCATGCATGCGGTGCTCAGCATAAACGTATGAGTTATTCCAGCAGAATAATAATAACGGAACGTGTCGGTGAAATCACCGCGGCAGCGGGATGTTCAACAGAATAATAAAGATGGAACCGGATCCGGTAAAAACACATGATAGGATATTCCAACAGAATGATAAAGAGCGGAACCGGTCCGGTGTAAAACACATGACAGGATGTTCCAATGAGAATAATAGAAGAATGTCACCAAGTATAGGGTAAACCGCGTATACTGAGTTATTCCAATGTAATAATAAGCAATGGAATAACATAAGGATTTCACCAAGTATAGGGTACTGGCGTATCTGAGTTATGTATAGGGTATGCCACTTTTACGAGTTATTCCAACAGAATAATAATGAATGGAATAATGAAGTTCTCTTCAAGAAGAAAGAATAACACCTTACTGCACGTACAACAAATAATACCCCTTCTAGTAAAAAGAAGCTGAATATAGAAGTAGTGAAGTAGCGAGAATACTCTTCTTCTTTCTATAACTTTCTCTCTATAGCTTCTCTCTATAATTTTCTCTCTACAGAGTTTGATGAATTCGTAAGAAAATAATGAAGGAATGAGCTTCTATTTATAGGAAAATGGAATGCATAAGTAACTAATCCATGAGCGGTCCAGATTGATTTACTTTAATCGACGGTCCATATTTAAAGAAAAATCTTTTAAATAAAATATAATATATTCTATTTATATAAAAACATTTTACTATGCAAACACTATGCAATACTATGCAAAACACTATGCAAAATACTTATGCATAATAAAATATAATATATTCTATTTATAGAATAACTTTAATAAAGTATTCTATTTTATATAAAAAGATGTTTACATTTTATTACGTTAATAATCTGAATAAAAAAAAACGTCATTATCATTATAATAATTCATATTATTAATCGACAATAATGGAATCAAACTGAGTGACTTCTCACATAAGCATCGATAATCAATACTGAGTGTCTTACTACGCAACCACACTTATTCTTGTACTTTTACTACAGGAGTAGTTCAACAAGTAACCACGGTAAAACTTCCGCCGTTATTTCAATAAAATATTTTTGTCGTTTTTTCGATCAATCCGACAATAATTACATTATGGGGTCCACCAATGATTGAGTAGTTGTACGAATATTCCCCGCTAAGCAAGAATATTCCCCACCAATCGAATATAATATAACCACTTGCATACTTTTTGCAAAATTTATAAATACTACCCACAACTATAATATTATCTCAAATTCACACCATAATATTAAAAATTATTTCGACAAATTTAAATCTTTATTGATAAAATCTGGGGTCTCACAATCTCCCTCCTTATGGAATTTAGCCCTCGAAATTAGTGTGTAACGACTGTATGATAAAGAGATGAGGATACCTTGAATACCTTTATCGTTTAAAACATTAAATTCATTTTTGCAATCCCTACCAAAGATATTCATTAACAATTCATCTTTGCACTACTGGAGCCAAAGATATACAACTGTAAAACCAATAATATTGAGACTCGACTTATAAGTATCACAACCATGAATTATCCATGCACCTCTTGGCTAAGAATATTCAGTATTTTCAATTACGGTTATGATTATACCGAACAATCCACGGTCATAATCATACCAAGTCCATCTATGCACGTAAAGCGAGATGACTTTGAACGCATCCATGAATTAATATTTCATTCTTTGAGACTCATTTCAATAATTAATCCACATCATCGAATCATCCCCGCACTACGTGCCGAGGATATTCATTAAGTATCACGACCACAAATTATCCATACTACTACCAAAGATAATTGTGTTTTTCAATTCTGATTATGATTATGCCGAACAATCACTGGTCATAATCATACCAAGTCCATCTATGCTGCGTAAGCCACGGATGACTTTCAGCATAATATAAACATGAGGATAATGATATAAAGAATCAATCGAATGAGATAAAGGATAAATATTAAACATTTATAATATAATTTATCCGAGATTCAAGAATATCCCCATGTTTTCAATCACTTAATAATCTCATAATCTAATATCATTAATATTATAACAATATTTTAATCACTTCTTAAATTTATAAACAATTTATCTCAATTGTTTACGCTTTACCATATAATGCATTTAATCATTCAAAAATGCCATACTCATAAAATATCATCACCAATTATCAAATCCTCATCAAAAAAAAAAAAATGCATATATTCTATATAGGATTCTCTAGCCATAAAATCCTATTTTCAACTTTGTTACTTCACATAACATATTTAACTTTCGTATATGTTCAGTAATTAAACTATTTTCATGAAAAATACCAAATCAATACAAAAATATTTCTTTTCGGGATTTAGCATAATATAGTCCCATAATGAAAATATATTTTCTCATAATTTTAAAATTCATTTATTATTTTCAAAAATCAATTTCTAATTAATTCCTTAAGAAATTAGCTACCTCAAGGTTAACTCCAAAATTCCCAAATCTTGACGGGACCTTACACATGTTAACGTGAGCTTCCAGTTTAAATTTCATGGTCATCTGAGTTATAGAACTCCGGTTATATAGCGTTTTTTCGGAAAAACCTAAATATTGAAATAGTCATAACTTGCTCATTTTAAGTCAAAATGAGCTCATTTTTGGACAGGAGGTACTTTATACCATATACTTTCATGTCCCAAAAAGGCGAATTTTTCTCATAATTTAAGTGGTAAAACGACCCTCTCTAAAATCATGGCGAAGCTTTTTCGATTTTTGCAGCTTTGCACTCCTTTGCTAAAATCAGTCCACACAAAATCTACAACACCTTTTCCAAGAATTCCACTTGGATTAGTTAGGTAACTCATAGATCTAACTCTAGGACTTGACCACATTCAAAAATTCAAAATATAACAGGAGATATGGTTAATTGAATTTCATGTTACGTTTTTCACTAAAATCGATTTTCAACTCTTTGTGATTTCTAAGAAACTTTCATGTTTTCACATACTAACCAACATAACTCATCATAAAACTTACTAATACTTCATATACCCATGATTTTTATTAGTTTTATACTTTTATTATGACTTTCATCATAATCCACGTAAAATGCAGATCCTTTTAGTTGAAGAAATATTTGAGGGTTTAAGAAATGGGTTTGTCTTTGGGGTCAATACAAAATTCGATTTCACGCTCTAGGGTAGGCTAGGAAGTCTTCAAGAATACGCCAAGAAATTTATTAATGATAGAAATATCATTCAAAATCATTACTCTCATCCAAGACTTGGATAAGACGTCACATTAATACCAATTGTGACTTCTATCCCTTAACTGGATAGCACCTCACAATGATACCTATTAACTTGCCATCTTGATCACGCGTCGTCCTTTCTGAAAGTCGGCCGGTGCATTCCACACGAGGAAATCAACAACGAAAGGATCGGGGCTCTTTACTTTATGGCTTCGATATAACATTGATTAACTTTAGGGTTTGATTACTTTGAATTAGTATAACAGATTGGTTAGGAATATGAAAGCTAACAACCTTACTGTAAAAAGAATAACGAGTAGTTAATCAATTATTTTCAAAAATTACCTCAAGGCAAGTATTTTCAAGAGATAAGATCGACAGTAACGTGAAAGTGTTTATTTGAAACAACAAGTTTAATAAGCGAGTGGAGGTAACGAAGGCTCTACTAACGAAGTTTCAACCAATAAGTCAAAGTTTAACTTCTTGAGTCAAATTCAAACGTTGAATGCAACTAGGTGAAATAAAAAGTGGGTAGAAGGCGGTATCTAACACGGTATAGACTTCGCAAGAGCTTACGATTAACTTACCCGTGATAATTTTATTCGGGTTCCTCGTCACGAGAAAAAAAGCTCTCTCTTAAACCACGGCTTTGGTTTGTGCAGGGATGACCTTTGGTGCCTCCATCCTAGTTGAATTTGTCTTGATGGCGACAAAATCGAGCTAAGTGACCTTCTCTTCCACAATTATAACACGCTTTGAGACGCACGTGCGCGATGGGGACCGATGTGTCCCTCTCCTCGCATTTGAGCATATATGGGTGGTGGTTCTTCTTCTTCCTTTGAAACAGGTCTTTGGTCGACGCGTCTTTCCATCATTGTTGAATCTCCTTTTCTTGAAATGTCCATTCTTATTATTTTGCCCCGATTACCACCAAAAGTGGTTACCATATATCCGGCTGTTGATTTCCTCCACGCTTGTTGTCACCGCTCGATGGACTACTCTCATTTGGTATTATAATTTTGCGGTACCGCTCTCTTCTAGTTCGTTGACTCGTTATCGCGCTCCACTAATCGAGCCCTATTTACAACATCCGAATAAAAACACGGTTTATGAGAAATAAGATGTTGGCGTATCTCCGCTTCAAACCTCTTAAAAATATTCGCGTCGTTTCTCTTCATTATCCACCAAGTGGGGACGTGAATCGTGATAACTCCGCAAATTTTGCCTCGTATTGCGATTACACGGTCATATTGTTTTGTTCCAACTTGATAAACTCCACCTCCTTCACGTATGGCGAATACTTTCGGGAAAGTATTTGTCGTTGAAACGACTCTGGAACTTCTCCCAAGATATCTTGAGACAATGACGGGTTGAGTACGTTTTACCGATTCCCACCGATGAATCGCTCTCTCGAATATGACATAAAGGCGTGAAAAGGAACCTTTGCTCTCGGAGCATCCCAAGACATCAAATATCTTGTAATCGCTTTATCCATGCTTCCGCGAAGTGGTTTTGGCTCTCCCTTAAACTCCGGTGGTCCCAACTCCTTGAATTGTTTTAGCGGTGACCGCCCGAGAGTTTTCCGTGTTTCCACCTACGTTTTGGACGAGAGTCGCTTTACTTTGATGTTGCATGAATTTAAAAACCTTTTAAGCGTCGTCGTTAGTCGATTAATCGGTGTTGTTATTTACGGAGGATTATCGCCATCCCGTTGATACATTGTCACGATTATTGATCCATGGATAATCAGCGGTCTCCGTGCTCCATCTTGCTATTCTCAACATTCTCGGATGCCATTTTCAAACATCGCCACAAAATAAGGGTTAATTGACATGCAACATATTATCACTATACTCGACCGACCAATCAAATACCAAATAAACTTGGGTAGGTCATACTAGCGAAGGAATTCCCGTCTCTCCCTCCTAGTTCTATTCTCACATCTTAGCCGAGGATCATATCCTAAGCTTTGATACCACTGTTGTGGCCGCCCCCAAAATTAGGTATCGTCACCCATCTTGGGTCGCCACTTACATGGTACATAAATTCAAATACAACTTACTAATATAGCGTGTCAGTGTACAATACGACATAAAGCGTGAGTTTGAATACAAATATTGTCTACTAGATATTATACAAACTCAAAAGGAGTCCTCATTACTGACTATTATCACACTATTTCACGAGAATAGTGAGGACTACTAATCTTTATCCTCTCGGACCATTACTTCGTTTCCGACTCGTAAAATTTATGTTCTCATTTCACGAAGAGAACGGTGAAAGAAAAGGGTGAGCTCAACTAGCCCGAGAAGAAATATTATGACTAAGATAATGCGAGAATAAATTATCATTAGCCTTCAATGATGTTAAACCGATAAAATACAATAGACAACCAGGTTTAAGCTTGAATGAATAAGCAATCCATTAAAAGAGTCAAGTAGAGAATAAAGTCTACTATCTTTTAGGTTTAAAAGGTTTTCATCAATTTTTATATTTGAGACTCAAATTTTAATAAATAAACCACCACATTTAATCATCTCACGTACCACGGGCCGAGGACTTTCATCAAATTATCGATGGTCATGACTATACCGAATCACCCCCGGTCATAATCATACCAAAAACTATCCATCACATTGCATTACAGACCCATCGAGGACTTTTGTCACATCATTTATATCAAGTCGTGATTATCTACGAATGATCCACGGTCATAATCATACTAAGTTCATCTATGCACGTAAGCCAAAGATAACATAATATAACATGAGGATGATGACAATGACATAATAATTCAATAAAACAAGTTCAAGAATTATTTAATCCATGAATTATTAACGTCCGGATTATCAACATGAAATCTTTTTTAGTAGAGTAAAATTCAAGAATGATCGGAAGAATATTTCCATGAAAAGAATCTTTGGATGAAACGCAAATATCAAGGATATTCTACTAATTTCATGGAGTATAGAAGTCAAAGTTTTAACTAATTTGGGTATAATAAAGAATGGAATAACAAAAGAAATCACCACGCATGCGGTGCCCATGATGACGAGTTATTCAATGAGAATAATAATAACGGAACCGGTCGGGGTGAAATTCACAAGCGGGATGTTCAATGAGAATAATAAAGATGGAACCGGATCCGGTGTAAAACACACGGATAGGATATTCAACGAGAATGATAAAAGCGGAACCAGTCAAGGTGTAAAACACGAGACATGGATGTTCCAATGAGAATAATAGAAGAATGTCACCAAGTATAGGGTAAATGGCATGATAAAAGTTATTCAATGTAATAATAAGCAATGGAATAACATAAGGATTTCACCAAGTATAGGGTATGTCTGGCGTATACGAAGTTATGTATAGGGTATGCCACTTTTTTACAAAAGTTATTCCAATGGAATAATAATGAATGGAATAATGTAAGTTCTCTTCAAGAAGAAGAAAGAATAACACCCTTTACGGTACAACAAATAATACCCTTACCGTAAAAGAACTGAATATAGAAGTAGTGAAGTAGCGAGAATACTCTTCTTCTTTCTATAACTTTTCTCTATAGCTTCTCTCTATAATTTCTCTCTCAGAGTTTGATGAATTCGTAAAGAAAATAATGAAGGAATGAGCTTATTTATAGGAAAATGGAATGCATAGTAACTAATCCATGAACGGTCCAGATTGATTTACTTTAATCGACGGTCCATATTTAAAGAAAAATCTTTTAAATAAAATATAATATATTCTATTTATATAAAAACATTTTACTATGCAAACACTATGCAATACTATGCAAAAACCTTTATCTGACAACACTATGCATAATAAAATATAATATATTCTATTTATAGAATAACTTTAATAAAGTATTCTATTTTATATAAAAAGATGTTTACATTTTATTACGTTAATAATACTGAATAAAACAAAACGTCATTATCGCATTATAATAATTCATATTATTAATCGACAATAATGGAATCAAACCGAGTGACTTCTCACATAAGCATCAATAATCAATCTGGTGTCTTCTTATGCGACCACACTTATTTATTGTACTTTTATTAATGAAAGTAGTTCAACAAGAACTACTAGTAAAACTTCCGCCGTTATTTCAATAAAATATTTTTGTCGTTTTTCAATCCGACAATAATTACATTATGTAGGGTCCACCAATGATTGAGTAGTTGTCGAATATTCCTCGCTAAACCAAGAATATTCCCAGACCAATCGAATATAATATAACCACTGCGATACTTTGCAAAATTTATAAATACTACCCACAACTATAATATTATCTCAAATTCACACCATAATATTAAAAATTATTTCGACAAATTTAAATCTTTATTGATAAAATCTGGGTCTCACAAAAATGCCCTTAGTAAGAAACTTACTGCCATTCTTACAAGTCAGTGGCGGTGTGCAAAATTTTACTATCTTATCTTTGGCGACGCCCCAAAATTAGGTATATCGTCACCCATCTTTGGGTCGCCACTTACATGGTACATAAATTCAAATACAACTTACTTAATATAAGCGTAGGTATGCAATCGACATAAAGCGTGAGTTTGAATACAAATTTTTCTACTACTAGATATTATCAAACTCAAAAGGAGTCCTCATTACAACTATTATCACACTATTTCACGAATAGTGATGGGACTACTAATCTTATCCTCGGACCATACTTTCGTTCCCGAGGCTCGTCCCAAACTATGTTCTCATTTCAAGAAACGGTGAAAGAAAAAAAGGTGAGCTCAACTAGCCCAGAAGAAATATTATGACTAAGATAATGTAGAATAAATTATCATTAGCCTTCAACAAAGATGTTAAAGCGATAAAATACAATGATAAACTGACCGGTTTAAGCTGCGGTGAATTAGTAATCCATTAAAAGAGTCAAGTAGAGAATAAAGTCTACTATCTTTTAGGTTTTAAAAGGTTTTCATCAATTTTATATTTGAGACTCAATTTTAATAAATAAACCACCACATCTAATCATCCCGTATCACCACGGTCGAGGATTTTTATCAAATTATCAATGGTGCGTGACTATCTAGAATCACCCCCGTCATAATCATACCAACAACTATCCATCATCATTATTGCATTACGAGCCACCGAGGACTTTTGTCACATCATTTATATCAAGTCGTGATTATCTTAGAATGATCCTGGTCATAATCATACTAAGTTCATCTATGCACGTAAGCCAAAGATAACATAATATAACATGAGGATGATGATGATGACATAATAATTCAATAAAACAAGTTCAAGAATTATTTAATCCATGAATTATTAACGTCAAATTGTCAACATGATCATTGTTTCAGTAGAGTAAAATTCAAGAATGATCGGAAGAATATTTCCATTTAAAGATCTTTGGATGAAACGCAAATATCGAGGATATTCTACTAATTTCATGGAGTATAGAAGTTCAAGTTTTAACTAATTTGGGTATAATAAAGAATGGAATAACAAAAGAAATCACCGTGCATGCGGTGCTTGGCGATAGGCGAGTTATTCCAATGAGAATAATAATAACGGAACCGGTCGGGTGAAATTCACACGCGACGGGATGTTCAACAGAATAATAAAGATGGAACCGGATCCGGTGTAAAACACAGATAGGATATTCCAATAGAATGATAAAGAGCGGAACCGGTCAGGTGTAAAACACTGTGACGCATGGATGTTCAACGAGAATAATAAAAAGCGGAACCGGTGGGTGTAAAAACATGCACAGGATGTTCCAAATGAGAATAATAGAAGAATGTCACCAAGTATAGGGTAAACCGCGTATACTGAGTTATTCCATGAGAATAAATAAGAATGGAATAACATAAGAATTTCACCAAGTATAGGATACGCCGCATATCTGAGTTATGTATAGGGTATATCACTTTTCTGAGTTATTCCAGCGAATAATAGTGAATGGAATAATGAAGTTCTCTTCAAGAAGAAAGAATAACACCCTTACTAGTAAAAAGAACTGAATATAGAAGTAGTGAAGTAGCGAGAATACTCTTTTTCTTTCTATAATTTTCTCTCTTCTCTCTATAATTTCTCTCTCTAGAGTTTTGATGAATTCGTAAGAAAATAATGAAGGAATGAGCTTCTATTTATAGAAAAATGGAATGCATAAGTATTAATCCATGAAACGGTCCAGATTGATTTACTTTAATGACGGTCCATATTTAAAGAAAAATCTTTTAAATAAAATATAATATATTCTATTTATATAAAAATATTTTACTATGCAAAACACTATGCAATACTATGCAAAAAACACTATGCAACACTATGCGTAATAAAATATAATATATTCTATTTATAGAATAACTTTAATAAAGTATTCTATTTTATATAAAAGATGTTTACATTTTATTACGTTAATAATCTGAATAAAACAAAAGCGTCATTATCGCATTATAATAATTCATATTATTAATAAATGATAATGGAATCAAACCGAGTGACTTCTCACATAGGCATCGATAATCAATACCGGTAATGCTCTTGTATGCAACCACACGTATTCTTTGTACTTTTACTACTGAGGAGTAGTTCAACGATATCGGCCAGTAAAACTTCCGCCGTTATTTTAATAAAATATTTTTGTCGTTTTTCAATCCAAACAATAATTACATTAATGGGGTCCACCAATGATTGAGCCGTTATCGAATATTCCTGCTAAACCAAGAATATTCCCCACCAATCGAATATAATATAACCACTTGCATACTTTGCAAAATTTATAAATACTACCCACAACTATAATATTATCTTAAATTCACACCATAATATTAAAAATTATTTTAACAAAATTTAAATCTTTATTGATAAAATCTGGGGTCTCATGATCTCCCTCCTTATGGAATTTAAGCCCTCGAAATTAGAAGTAAATACTGATATGATAAAGAGATGAGGATACCTTGAATACCTTTATCGTTTAAAATATTAAATTCATCTTTGCAATCCTACTAAAGATATTCATTAACAATTCATCTTTGCACTTCTGCATCAAAGATATATAAGCTGTAAAACCAATAATCTTTGAGACTTAGCTTAATAGTATCACGACCACGAATTATCCGTACCTTCTTGGCGAGGATATTCGTGTTTTCAATCTGATCATTATTATAAAGAATAATCCGTGGTCATAATCATACTAAGTCTATCAATGCACTACTACCAAAGATGACTTTTACCACATCCGTGAATTAATATTTCATTCTTTGAGACTCATTTCGATAATTAATCCATATCATCGAATCATCCCCGCCTACACGGCCGAGGATATTCATTAGTATCACGACCACGAATTATCCATACACTACTACCAAAGATAATCGTGTATTCATTAGATATCACGACCACAAATTATCCATGCACTACTGACCAAAGATAATTGTGTATTCATTAAGATATCACGACCACAAATTATCCATGCACTACTACCAAAGATAATTGAGTATTCATTAAGTATCACGACCACAAATTATCCATGCACTACGGCCCAAAGATAATTGTGTATTCATTAAATATCCGACCACAAATTATCCATGCACTACGGCCCAAAGATAATTGTGTATTCATTAATATCACGACCACAAATTATCCATGTACTACTACTACCAAAGATAATTGTGTATTCATTAGTATCACGACCACAAATTATCCATACACTACTACTGAAGATAATTGTGTATTCATTTACTGATTATGATTATACCGAACAATCCTCGGTCATAATCATACCAAGTCCATCTACGTGCCACGAGATGACTTTCAACATAATATAAGCATGAGGATAATGATATAAAGAATCAATCGAATGAGATAAAGGATAAATATTAAACATTTATAATATAATTTATCCGAGATTCAAGAATATCCCCATGTTATCAATCACTTAATAATCTCATAATCTAATATCATTAATATTATAACAATATTTTAATCATTTCTTAAATTTATAAACAATTTTTCTTAATTGTTTACGTTTTACCATATAATGCATTTAATCATTCAAAATGCCATACTCATAAGATATCATCACCAATTATCAAATCTCTCAAAAAATAACATAACATATTTAACATAACATAACATATCAAATCATCACCATACTCTATATAGGATTCTCTAGTCATAATATCCTATTTTCAACTTTGTTACTTCACATAACATATTTAACTCATATGTTCGTAACTAAACTATTTTCATGAAAAATACCAAATCGGTCCCAAAAATATTTCTTTTCCGGGATTTAGCATAATATAGTCCCATAATGAAAATATATTTTTCTCGGAATTTTTAAAATTCATTTACTATTTTCAAAAATCAATTTCTAATTAATTCCTTAAGAAATTAGCTACCTCAAGTTTAACTCCAAAATTCCCAAATCTTGGCGGGACCTTACACATGTTAACGTGAGCTTCTAGTTTAAATTTCATGGTCGCCTGAGTTATAGAACTCGGTTATATAGTTTTAAATCGAAAAAACCTAAATATTGAAATAGTCATAACTTGCTCATTTTAAGTCGAGAATGAGCTCATTTTTGGACAGGAGGTACTTTATACCATATACTTTCATGTCCCAAAACCCAGAATTTTTCTCATAATTTAAGTGGTAAAACAGGTCCCTTAAAGTTTAAAGGCGATAGCATTTTCGAAATTTACAGCTTTGGCCTCCTTTGCTAAAATCAGTCCACACAAAAATCCACAACACCTTTTCCAAGTAATTCCACTTGGATTAGTTAGGTAACTCGTAGATCTAACTCTAGGACTTGACCACATTCAAAATTCAAAATATAATAGGAGATATGGTCGATTGAATTTCATGTTACGTTTTTCACTAAAAATCGATTTTCAACTCTTTGTGATTTCTAAGAAACTTTCATGTTTTTACATACTAACCAACATAACTCATCATAAAACTTACTAATACTTCATATACCCATGATTTTTATTAGTTCTATACTTTTATTATGACTTTCATCATAATCCACGTAAATGCAGATTCTTTTAGTTGAAGAAATATTTGAGGGTTTAAGAAATGGTTTTTTTATCTTTGGGAATTCGATACAAAATTCGATTTCACGCTCTAGGGTAGGCTAGAAATCTTCAAGAATACGTCAAGAAATTTATTAATGATAGAAATATCATTCAAAACTATTACTCTCATCAAGACTTGGATAAGACGTCACATCGATCTAATGTGACTTCTATCCCTTAACCTAGATAAAGCACCTCACAATGATACCTATAAACTTGCCATCTTGATTCGTGACGTCGCCTTTCTGAAAAGTCGACTTGGTTAGCTTCCACACAAGGAAGTCAACAACGAAAGGATCGGGCTCTTTACTTATGGCTTGATATAACAAATGATTAACTTTAGGATTTGGTTACTTTGAATTCAGTATAACGGGTTGGTTAGGAATATGAAAGCTAACAACCTTACAAAAAAAAGAATAATGAGTAGTTAATCAATCGTTTTCAAAAATTACCTCAAAGGCAAGTATTTTCAAAGAGATAAGATAGGCGAAGTAGCGTGAAAGTGTTTATTTGAAACAACAAGATTAATAAGCGATTGGAGGTAACGAAGGTTCCTACTAACGAAGTTTGACGATAAGTCAAAGTTTAACTTCTTTGGAATCAAATTTAAGCGTTGAGCATAAGCAAAGCGAGATAAAATAATGGGTGAACAGGGTATCTTATAAGGTATAGACTTCGCAAGAATTTATAATTAACTAACTTGCGTGCTAACTTCGTTCGAGTCACTTGCTTTTTAAGAAGTCATGAAAAACACTCTTCATGAAACCACCGACTTTGTTTTATCCAGATCCTTTGGTGCCACCGTCCCAAATTTGGACTTGACTTTGGTGCACGTATAAAATCGAGCTAAATGACCTTCTCTTCTTGAAATTTCCACTTCTATTATCTTTGTCACGACACATCAAGTGGTTACCATTCTTGGCATGATAATTTCTCCCACGATGGTCATCATTGTTGGATGGTCGTTATTCACGCCAGGTATGATTATTATCGTGTTGTTGGTCGTTACCTTTTGGTTGGTGACTCATTATCGCGCTCAATAACCGAGCCCTATTCACAACATCTAAATACAAACATCATCACAAAACAAGGGTTAATTAACATGCAACATATTATCACTATACTCGATCGACCAATCAAATACCAAATAAACTTGGGTAGGTCATACTAGCGAAGGAATTTCCGTCTCTCCCTCCTAGTTCTATTCTCACCTCTTAGCTTGAGGATCATATCCTAAGCTCGATACCAACCGTGGCGCCCCAAAATTAGGTATACGCCACCCATCTTGGGTCGCCACTTACATGGTACATAAATTCAAATCTGACTTACTAATATAAGCGTAGGTATGCAATACGACATAAATCGTGAGTTTGAATACAAATTTTGTCTACTAGATATTATACAAACTCAAAAGGAGTCCTCATTACAACTATTATCACACTATTTCATGAATAGTGAGGACTACTAATCTTTATCCTCGGACCATTACTTCGTTCCCGACTCGTCGTCCCAACTATGTTCTCATTTCGAAGAGAACGGTGAAAGAAAAAAGGTGAGCTCAACTAGCCCAAGAAGAAATATTATGACTAAGATAATGCGAGAATAAATTATCATTAGCCTTCAACAAAGATGTTAAAGCGATAAAATACAATAGACAACCAGTTTAAGCTGCAATGGAATTAGCAATCCATTAAAAGAGTCAAGTAGAGAATAAAGTCTACTATCTTTTAGGTTTTAAAAGGTTTTCATCATTTTTTATCGCCGAGACTAAACAATAAATAAACCACTACATCTAATCATCCCCGTACTACGCGGTCGAGGATTTTTATCAAATTATCGATGGTAAATGACTATACCGAATCACCCACGGTCATAATCATACCAACAACTATCCATCAACGCATTCTGAGCCACCGAGGACTTTTGTCACATCATTTATATCAAGTCGTGATTATACCGAATGATCCTCGGTCATAATCATACTAAGTTCATCTATGCACGTAAGCAAAGATAACATAATATAACATGAGGATGATGACAATGACATAATAATTCAATAAAACAAGTTCAAGAATTATTTAATCCATGAATTATTAACGTCCAAATTGTCACGACAATCTTTGTTTAGAAAGTAAAATTCAAGAATGATCGGAAGAATATTTCCATGAAAGATCTTTGGATGAAACGCAAATATCAAGGATATTCTACTAATTTCATGGAGTATAGAAGTTCAAGTTTTAACCATTTGGGTATAATAAAGAATGGAATAACAAAAGAAATCACCATGCATGCGGTACTTGCGATGTAATGAGTTATTCAGCGAGAATAATAATAACGGAACCGGTCGGTGAAATTCACACCAAGCGGGATGTTCAACAGAATAATAAAGATGGAACTGGATCCGGTGTAAAACACACGAGATAGGATATTCGATAGAATGATAAAGAGCGGAACCGGTCGGTGTAAAACTGCATGACAGGATGTTCCAATGAGAATAATAAAAAAGCGGAACCCAGTCCAGGTGTAAAACACATGTACAGGATGTTCCAATGAGAATAATAGAAGAATGTCACCAAGTATAGGTAAGCCGGCGTATCGAGTTATTCCAATGAGAATAAATAAGAATGGAATAACATAAGAATTTCACCAAGTATAGGATATGGCGCATATCTGAGGTTATGTATAGGGTATATCACTTTTACTGAGTTATTCCAAGCGAATAATAGTGAATGGAATAATGAAGTTCTCTTCAAGAAGAAAGAATAACACCCACTACCGTAAAAAAGAACCGAATATAGAAGTAGTGAAGTAGCGAGAATACTCTTTTTCTTTCTATAATTTTTCTCTATAGCTTCTCTCTATAATTTCTCTCTCTAGAGTTTCAATGAATTGTAAGAAAATAATGAAGGAATGAGCTTCTATTTATAGAAAAATGGAATGCATAAGTAACTAATCCATGAACGGTCCAGATTGATTTACTTTAATCGACGGTCCATATTTAAAGAAAAATCTTTTAAATAAAATATAATATATTTATTTATATAAAAACATTTTACTATGCAAACACTATGCAATCTACGCAAAAACTACGCAAAGACTATCATAATAAAATATAATATATTCTATTTATAGAATAACTTTAATAAAGTATTCTATTTTATATAAAAAGATGCTTACATTTTATTACGTTAATAATCTGAATAAAACAAAACGTCATTATCGCTATAATAATTCATATTATTAATCGACAATAATGGAATCAAAGTGAGTGACTTCTCACATAGGCATCAATAATCAATCTGGTGCTGCTTATGCAACCACACACGACATCGTACTTTTTACTACCGAGTAGTTCAACAAAGATCAACGGTAAAACTTCCGCCGTTATTTTAATAAAATATTTTTGTCGTTTTCTCAATCCGATAATAATTACATTTATAGGGTCCACCAATGATTGAGCCGTTATGCGAATATTCCTCGCTAAACCGAATATTCCCCGACCAATCGAATATAATATAACCACTTGCATACTTTGCAAAATTTAAAAAATACTACCCACAAATATAATATTATCTTAAATTCACACCATAATATTAAAAAATTATTTTAACAAAATTTAAATCTTTATTGATAAAATCTGGGGTCTCAAAATCTTGCCGTTACAAGATGTAGCGGCAAGCGAGAAAAAGGCATGCATGAGGCAAGCAATTACAAGTTAATACTAATATTAGTATTACTAATATTAATATTAATGCTAAATAAGTGTTTGTATTAATATTAATATTAATATAAAAAACGTACTTTGTCCAAAAAAATAATTAAAAAAATAAGTGTTTTGTATTTTTTACCAACACTTATTTTAATATTAATACCATACACTTATTTTTTTTTTGGACAAAATCGCTTTTTTATATTAATATTAATACAAAACACTTATTTAGTATTAATATTAATATTAATATTAGTATTAGTAATACTAATATTAGTATTAACTTGTCTCTGCTTGTCTCAAGGTGTAGCGGCATGATAGTTTAGTAAAATTTGCACACTGCCACTACAACTTGTAGTAGTAGGTAAGCTTGACTAAGGGGCATTTTGGTAAACTGTGTTGCTTCTAGAAAGGATGTCATTGCTGCTAGAGCCTCTAGCAGCAAGGGTAAATTGATTCTATTATCACGATTAACAATTAGGATCATGGTTGTTGGAATATTGTATGTGGTAACCGGTTGTCACGGATGGGGACCTATATATATATATATATATTTATAATTTGGGGTGATTCACAAATTTGTTTTGGGGGAAACTTCATATTTTAGATGTCGAATTGATTAAATGATTCACTGGGTTCCTATCTTTTGACCTTACTCACCAGAAAATTTGTAATTTTTTATTTTATATGATGTGCAGGTTCCAGTTGGAGGATGCTATAGGCTTATAGACATTCCCATGAGCAACTGCATCAATAGCAACATAAACAAGATCTTTATACTTACTCAGTTCAACTCTGCTTCTTTGAATCGTCACCTTGCTCGTACATATTTTGGAAATGGTGTGAACTTTGGGGATGGTTTTGTTGAGGTAAGATTCCATACTCATTAGCATGAAAGAAAAAAAAAACTCGCAAGACATATATTCTGTGTAATAAGTGCACTTTTTAATATATCAGCCTAGTGGCTGAGTACTGCAAGTTTTTGATAGATAATATGTTTTGCTGACATGATAATATTCGAGTGGCTACACAATTTAAGAAGAAATCCTAGAAATCATAAAATATCCTCTAGTTTAGTACAAAATGAACTTTAACAAAACTTGTGAAGGCTATATGGAAAAGAAATCATAGTTATCCTTTAGCAGTTCTTTCCCTCAGCTATTTTATTTGATGATCCAGTATGCAACTTGTGATACAGGTGTTGGCCGCCACTCAAACACCAGGGGAATCTGGAATGAATTGGTTCCAAGGAACTGCAGATGCAGTCAGGCAATTTACATGGGTGTTTGAGGTAGGTGCTAGAAATTCTTATCAAAATATTTCCTTATCATTCCCTAGATAATTTGATTTTAATTTCCATAGATTCATGGTATTATAATACTTTATCATTTTTATTATATTCCTCTAACTAAAAGTTCCATTTATACTTCTAGGATCACGAAGAACAAGGACATTGAGAATATATTGATCTTATCGGAGACCACCTTTACCGAATGAACTATATGGACTTTGTGCAGGTATAACCTGATAAATATGTTTTCTTTTAATGGAACAAATGAATTATAATGATATTTTTTTATAAAAAAATTGCTAATTATTTTAATGCACAAACAGAATCACATCGACAGAAATGCTGATATAACAGTTTCTTGTGTACCTGTGGGGGACAGGTTTGTTATTTTCTACTTCTCACCTGATAATTTCATTCTTCCAGTCAGATCTCCAATTATAGATTATTATTTTTACCGTGTGTGTATGTATCTACAGTTTAAATATTAAGTATCTTTTTGAGTATACAACACTTTTTCGGTAATTTAGCGTAAACTTTCTGATGATATAACATAGAGAACAGATGAAAACAAAAAATTTACAGCCTTTCTTTCTTTTTCCTTCACCGTTGTTTCCATCTCAATTTCAATTATATTTGTCAGCCGTGCATCAGAGTTTGGATTGATGAAAATTGATAACCGAGGGCAAGTCATCCAATTTGCTGAAAAACCCAGGGGCGCCGATTTGAAAGCAATGGTAAACCAATATCTGATCCTTGTCATTTTATGTACCAATTATCCAGGTTTAGTCCTTTAACTTGTTGAAAAGTAATCGGAAGATCGAAAGGCAACCTTCTATGTTTCAGTGGTGTCATAGAGTCATAGTTAACACAATCGACATTGGACTTACCATTATGAATAATTATTACATTACTTTGAAGGCATCTCATACAATTAAAGTATTGGTTATTATATTACACTTGATATCAATTTATATTGAAGACTCAACGGTTAATTAATGTAGACTTAAGAATATATAGTGTGTAGAGAATGATCAGTCTGCTTTACCAGTCTATATACCTATTCCGGATGATGATAACCTTTTAGGTTTTGCTTTCAGTCTTGCAAGACTCACTGTAATTGTCCAAGAGGCACAGTTAAAATACCTATGCTGAAAGATTCAGGATTTTATACTTGTTTTTGGGTCAGAAGTTTCTAAACCTAATTTCCAGTTTATATAGTGATTTTTACATGTGGATGTTGGCTTACTGCAGCAAGTAGATACCACTCTAGTAGGGTTGTCTCCACAAGATGCTGCAAAAGCTCCATATATTGCTTCAATGGGAGTCTATGTATTTAAGACGGATATTTTGATGAAGCTTCTTAGGTGGAGATATCCCACAGCCAACGACTTTGGATCTGAAATCATTCCTTCAGCTATTATGGAATATGATGTGCAAGTAAGGAAAGATACCCATTTTTTGTCATTTTTTTAATACATCATATGTAGTTTATGCTGAATTTCTAACTTAAATTTATGTTGACAGGCATATCTATTCAGAGACTATTGGGAGGACATTGGAACTATAAAATCTTTCTATGATGCTAACTTGGCTCTTACAGATGAGGTTGCTTTGAAGTTACAGCATTTTTTTGTAGTTCAAGTAAAAATAGACATCTATAACTAAATATTTTTCTACTACCTGACTGCCATCTCGGGTATTTTCTTCATGTCAGGTACCAAAATTTGAGTTTTATGACCCGAAGACACCATTCTTCACCTCACCTCGATTCTTACCACCAACCAAATTTGAAAAAGGCCGGGTAAGCATGTAAATATGGGATGAATCGTGGCTTTAAGTTAACCATCTGGATTCTCATGGTTTGTTTTGGGTTTTCAGATTAAGGATGCAATAATATCACATGGGTGTTTTTTACAAGAATGTAGTGTTGTTCACTCTATTGTGGGTGAACGCTCACGTTTAGATTCTGGTGTTGAGCTTAAGGTTAGCTATCCCAGATTTATTCTCCTTGAATAAAGAAAAAATATATTTTCTGATTTTGTTTTTCCCTAAGAAGTATTAAATTGAACTTAAAATTGAGTGCATACCTTTTATTTATTCTTTGTATTTTTTTTCCAATTTAGGATACGTTGATGTTGGGAGCAGATTACTATCAAACAGAATCTGAGATAGCATCTCTTCTGGCAGAGGGGAAAGTCCCAATTGGGGTTGGTCGAAACTCGAAAATCAGGTAATGAACAATAATTAAAATAATCTTGAATCTTAAATTTACTATCACAACATATAGTTCTGACAAAGTTTTCATAATTTTCTTCGAAGTAAATGTATTATCGACAAGAATGCAAAGATTGGCAAAGACGTGATCATCATGAATAAGGATGTAAGCTTGATAACTTATGCTTACTGATTTTCTCTTATACTTGTCCAAAATTTCAAAAATAAAGTCTAAATTTTTTTTCAAATGTTTTGGCCAACAGGGTGTTCAGGAAGCAGATAGACCAGAGGAAGGGTTCTACATTCGTTCGGGGATCACTATTGTACTGGAGAAGGCGACAATCAAACACGGCGTAGTTATATAAATGGACCTCAAGAACCTGTCGTCTAGTGTGAAGATCCATGTGGCGAGATCGAAGCTCGAGGGATAGAGATGGCAATGAGTTGTTGGTAAGAATCAAGGGGTACTTCTGCTCCTGGTGGAAGGTAGAAGCTATTCTCCAGTGCATGTCAAAATGAGGGTGGTATAAATAGAAGGCTGCATCAGCAGGATACTTCCTTCCCTAATGCATCAGCAGGATACTTCCTACCCTTTCTATCTTTTAGTAAAATGTTCCTACCTATGAAACACTTGATACTTTTGGTTGTAGGATTTAGCAGGAATAACAATGATGATATATATAAAAACTGCATGTCCTCAACTTTTCTAGTTGATCAATGACAAATAAATATGTTCACCATACTTCAATTTTGTCCATTAGATTTGATTACAGTAAAACATGGGATGAACAAGTTTTTGAAGTCTTAATTTCAATTTATAAGTTATATGTATTAATATTTTTGTTTAATCTTTCAAATTTGATAAAATTCTTGTTTTATCCCACATAATTTACGCGTGGCACGGGGTGGTTAGTAATAATAAAACTTGTGCCCTTAAAAAAGAAAAAGAAACAATACTTGCTATTTTATTCCACTTGGTCATATTGTTTTAATTTTACAGCAAGAGGTATTAGTATCACTAGAGAACAGACCGGGTGTGATGTCAAAGCTAAAAATGTCGTCATTTCCTGTACATAAAATAAAGTACTAGTCTACAAATGTAATCAGATACTCCATTATAGCATCTAATAATCAGCTTCAGTTACAATATGATATTATTACCAAGACGACAATCATATATATCTTCTCTAATCTGAGTCTAGTTTAACTAACGATCTGAAAGCACAAGCATGTCTGATAGAGAAGCAGAATGCATAACCCTTCCCCTGTAGGCGCGACGCCTACATAACCATGAAACACATCAATAATCTGATCTTCATCAAGCAACAGTGCCATGCAAAGATTACATTCGGTCCAATCCTAATGTAAAAGATGTTTATCAAACTTGAATAAAACAAATTTACAAAGTGAGGAGCTTATTGAGATAAGATAACAGTGTAGTTGGAGCTGTTGCACATGCCAGTCTCCCCCAATATGACCCCTGTTCCCCTTCCTTTACTTTTATCAATGTCAACTCTTGAAAGTAATTTTTCCCGAGACAAATAGGAAATAACACATTCAGCTAATCGAAAGTAGGACCATTTTGAACATCAAGAGAATTGGACAATACTACTTGTTTGTTTCACACACTCTTGGTATTCCAGACTATGAATGAACCCTTGCTCTGGAACTGACATGGTTGAAAACCATTCCTGGCCTTCCCCATCAGGGCCATAGCAGCTATGCTCGGACACTGCTTCTTTCTAAAGTCCTCCAAAGTTACCTTGGTACTTTGTGGGTCACAAACCACAACTGCTTCAGGCTTCTTCTGTGGAGTCGCAGCTCGATTATGAAGCCACCTCTGAATCCAAAAATGTGAAAGTGTAATATCATCACCATTTTCCACGTTGCCTACTGAAGAGGACTCACCATTCCTAACTGAGGCTGTTTTCTGATCTAGCACCATCAATTCTTTACCAGCAGATTTAGCCAATGTCAGATCTGAGTTGGTTATCCCACCTTTAATAATTCTGCCGAAGAATTTGTTTACTTTGTCATGCGAGGTTGTTTTGCCCAAGTTCATACTCTTGGTACCAATAGAAAAGGAACCTGAAGCACTACTCAACTTAAGACGCTTAATCCATCTGCTGCTCCACTTTGGCCCCAGATGACCACCTGGGCGGTGATTAGATTTTGCATTACTGGGTTGCTCAACATGGAGTAGATCTATGTCCAAACTCTGAGTTTTTGAGGTGCTTGGGTCTGCATTGTCCATTGAGTTTTCTTCAACTGACAGGGCGGGAAGTTCTATGTTTATATCAGGTAACTCAGGGATAGGACGTTTGCATCGAACTTCTCCTCCGGCTGAAGCAATTGCATCATTATGTGGTGAATCTGTGTCCACTGTGACATCCTGCAAAACAAATAAATTTTATATGACTGCAAGATTATAAGTTTCCTAATCATTGCTGCCTAAATTTTTTATAAGTTTATATGATGTTGCAACATCAAAAAACAAATCATAAAGACTTTTTAAGTTCACGCAAGTTTTCAGTCTTTCACATTTATGCCTCGGTGGTATTTGCAGTGAAGTTTCTACTACAAAGTCTTACTTAAGCACTCCAAATTGTCTAGATATTATTCAATGAATTATAATTTTATATTTTCCAATATTAGGGTTTTATTAATTTTATTAGTCTTAAAAGTCTATTTGATAAATTAACCTCTTCCATAAGATCATAATTTCCTAAATAAAACTGACAAATCCTCGCATTGAAAATAATACAAATTTACTGTTTATCATATAATAATATCTAGACTTTCTGGATTACATCATTACTCCATTACAGAAAATAGTTTAATTGGGTCATAAGTGAAGATATAATGTTTTCAACTTTATTTTTTGAGCCAATGAAGTGGAAATTGATATGTGATTAGTCCCCAATAGCACACAAAGCATCCATAGCTACTCCAACAAATAAGATTCAACGAGGTGAATGGTGCATATTGTTTCTCTAATATTCTAATATCATTGATAATCAGAATCCCAGCTCCGAATAGCAGTAGCTCATATAAATCACATTAATCTTTTAGACCTTACTGGCTGCTTGCCTGCCAAGTAAATGGTGCTCCTATAATCATGCATGCATCTGTGCTCACAACACACTGAATAAAGAATTCTTATACCTTTCAGGGGTAAATAATTAAAGATATAAAGAAATCTGAAGACACTAATAGTTGGAATGTCTGACTAAACATAAGCAAGCATGTGATAAAACCAAGCTAAGAGGATACAGTAGTTAAAAGAATCAAAGACATAAAGAGTACCTTGTTTGATGAAGAATTTACACCTGCAACATTCAAAAAGTAGAAAAGGAATTTACTAGTTATCCGAAAGATTGATTATCACAAGTTTAGCTTCAAGATTACACCTAGGCATGACATTAAACACATTAACATTCTGAAAACTGGTTGCAAAAATAAAAGTCTTTTGAAAATGCATTTCTACACTGAAGCAGACATGACAAAAATCAATAAATAAAAACTTTCCGATTAACAATAATGTGCTTCTATATATATAAATGGGGGAATAATGGAGATGCAAGTTATTTTTTGTGCAACGTAGGTGAAAGAATTTACATTTGGTTCTTCGCTTGACAATAATGTGCTTCAGCTAACTCTTCAACCCAAGATATACAATATATAACTTTAATTTGGCAAGTAAGATATGCAGTGTAGACATACCAGAAAGATGATTATCTTTAAAATTAGACATGTCCATTGTGTCTGTTTCAGATGATAATTCGTTCTTTGGAACAACTTCAAAAGCATTGACTTCTTGAACATTTTCTTTTCCTTCACCGAGCTTTACTGCTAGCTGACTATGACCACAAAGTGGAGAGAAGCTGTGCAGTTCACTAGAGGGATTTTCTTTTAGATGGTCAAGTACGCCTGACTCCCTGAAAATGCGATTTTCTTTACACAAGTTGACATCAGTCCTTTTTTTGATTAGCAAACTATGAGTTGTCTGAGAAATTCTGGGACGACTTCCACTTACTCCCTCCACAGAATCCACATAAGTGAATATTCTCATAGTCTTCACATCAAGCGTAGAACTTGGCTTTGTGTGCAAGCAGCACCCACACTGTAATGTTTCCAATTCGGTCATTGCCGGAGGACTGCTCCAACTTGGAGAAAGTCCACTACCAGAATGATTATGCATTCTCTGGTACTGCTCTTCGCAAATCGCTGGTGAATGGATACTGTTCCTAGAGGGATCATTTAGAATCATGGATGAATCAATATCCTTTCTTAAATATGGTGTTACAGATTTTCCGGAGGTTGAACAGTTGTCCATGTTTTGCTTACCAACCAAAACCGTAGAATCGTTGTGATAATTACACTTCTCCTGTTCCAAAATTGCAATATTAGTATCTGATAAGTGTTTTTTAGATACTAAAATGGATCTCAAGTGGTTGACTTTTTCTTGTCCACGTATTGAGGATGGTTCTGAACTTCTTCCTCTATCAAATCTACATTCTCCAAGATCTAATCCTTGGGGAAAAACAGGAGACCTTCTGAAACCGAAGCTGCTACCAAAAATCATACGAGACTTCACCAAATCTTTAGGGTTTTGAGAGAGACTTTGATGCTGAACATGACACTCCCTTGATGAAGCTTCAGTTTCCAGAGGAGCCACTGAATGTATCGAGGGAAAATGTGTCCCGCTTGTACGTGAAGCAGTATTACCATGTTCAAAGTTCTGGGAAAATTGACGCTTCAATACTTTTGTGTCGTTAGTCGCGTGGTCATTTTTCATAATGAAACTACTCCCGCTTTTCTGAGAAATATTGGTAATTGGAGAATCTTGGGAACTCGGCCTACCATTTTTCAAGTTTCTTGAACTCATTATAGGGCTCTCATTTATGATTTCAAAATTTCTGGTTTTAACATCTCCAAATTCTTTGGCAGAATCAGAAATGTCAGAAGCAATCCCCCCTCCACTCGGTAAATGGAGTTGCTTAGTACCATGATCAACTTCATCCGTTCCAAGGGGACTAGATAATTGATTTTTCTCCTGAAGTTCTGTATTACAACTTGCACCAGCCCAACGTGACATCCAGAGAGATTGGTAAGAATGCAATGGCTGCCTATCTCTCTTGCCAGAATCATGATATGATTGTATTACACGATCAGACATGATGGGTTGGATATAAAACTTTTGTTCACATGTAACTAATCGCTCTTCAGAGGATCACAAGAAGTTTACTGCAACCAATAAAATATATTAACTATCCTGAATAAATAACGGATACCATATCATAAATGAAGTATAAATGAGGAATATACAAGATATGTGAGATATTTGAGCACAAGAGAGGGAGAATAAGAGGAAATATAATTTGAAAGAGCTGTTTCTTTATCAAAGAAATAAAAATAGATAAAACCATGTTTCGAATATATGTAACCAAGCTTGATATTCTAGTAGCATTAGCAAATAGAGTTGAACATATATTACAAACGCCATAAGAGTTCAACCCCTTTTTATTGTGGTAAGGTTGTAGATTTATAGGATAAAAGTAAAAATTAATATAACTACTACAAGATTACACTCAAAAGATTAATCAAGACAACGACTAGAGTGACTTCTTCCGATATTTCAAAATGTTCAAGGGACAGATGAAGATTGACGCTTACTGTCAGCTACATAACACAACCCTATTACATAATACAACCCTATTAATGTATGTTTGGTTACCGAGTGTTTGGAGCTTTGCGTTTAGCATAATTGTCACGGCGCCACGGCGAGACAAGGCGACAATTGACCACCAGTACGCTAAAGGCAATAAAGTGCCCGCCATGACGTCCGTATGGCAACAAGTCGTTAACAATGTGTAATTTATACATTTGTTTATTTTAATTCAAAAGTATATTGAATAATAAAATTTTATATACATTAAAACACAAAACATCATAACTAACACTGCGGAATACAATTATATGAATACTTCACAATCAAAATTAAAAAATAAAACAATTGACATTGAAAACTAGTAGAACAAGCCAACAAACACTAAGTAGAAAATAAAGAATCAACCAAGTCAACATTCATCACACATTACAAGTCTAATAAGTACTCCCTCCATTCCTAAATATGTGACGTTTAAGGTTTTTGCACAGAGATTAAGGAAGTTAAAACTCCTAAAATTACTCTATTAAAATTACTATGTATTACCTAAAACACCCTTGCATAAATAAATGAATAACTAAATTGTAGGTGATAAAGATGAGAGAGACATATTGTTAGAGGATAGAAAAAATATAGGAATTAAAGAGAGAGTATATTGGTAAGATATCAAAAGAGAGAAAAAGTAGCTTTGGAAAAATATGAGAGAATTAAAGAGAGTATTAAATGTTTAGGGATAATTAAGGAAATAATGTAACCAATTCTCCTAGAAATCCTAGAACGTCATATATTTAGGAACAAAAGAACTATCCTAAAATGTACACTACATAATAAGTGCATGGGTTATGACGAGTCATGGATAAAAAATGACTTAATTACTTAACTTGGCCAACTACTAAGGCGTGAGCCTTGACAGCTTGGCGTCCAAAGCGTCCTTATCCTTCTCTAGGGCCAGGACGCCTAGTCGTCGCCTAGGCAATGACTAGGCGACGCCATGACAACTCGGACCCAAAAAAATTTAAGTAATACTTTAACCACTATTGCTACAACAACTACCAAACCCCTGATAAGTAGATCACTATCAATAATACAAAAAACAAGCAAGAAATTAAGGGCCCCATTTCAGTGTGTTCCCTAAAAATAAGTTCTTGGCAACTTGAACACAAATTAATTCCATTTCCATGATACACACTTAATAACAGCTGATGATAAACAAAAACAATAAAGACATTTACACAACATACGGAATTTCTTTTCTCTTTCCAAATAGACATAATTTCAAAACCTAAATTGACTTGTGTTTGATCTTTAACACAGATGAACAAACAATTAAGCTTCATTTAGAAATTAATTAAACTGATAATAATATATAGCACAAAAGAACAGAGAGATTAGAGCTCCTGAGATTTGAATTTACATGTACAGAGAGAGCTTGAGTGTACCTTGACATATGCATAGTTGAATGGAGAGAAGAGAGAAGAGAGAAGAGAAAGAGAGAGAAAGCTAACAAGTAAAAGAGCAGCCTCCGCCACAATTTTATTTTTATTCCAAGCGGACCCTTTCGTTTAAACTTGTATTTTTGTATTTAATTTTTCGGAGATGAGGGCCCACATTTGTGCACTTTTCTGATTTTGATTTTCTCTTTTCATAATATTAATATTATATTACTATAATATACTTGCCAACTTTTCCAAAAATTATATTGACTAATTACTTACGCGGAAAATATTTTAATTTATAAAACTCTTTTAAGATAATCTTTGATGAGTAGAATTAACATTTTTTACATATATAAAAGTTTTTTTTCAAATTTATTTTGGTTTCCTCAATTTTTTAAAAATTTATTCAATTTCATCATTTTTTTAAAGACAATTAAGCTATAATCCATCTTAATATGTAAGCAAAATTAAATAATGTGATATTAATACCAAAAATAAGGCATTATGAAATAGTCCATCAAAAAATATATTATTATTTAAGATATTATTTTACCCTTATTGATTAATCTTCCTCATAAGATTTCTTAATATAAGTTTCGTTTTAGAAAAATATTTTTGTTCCTAAATTATTATTTGAGAATTTCAAGTAAAGATTAATTCGCTTGGTTAATATTATTAAAGTAATAAATATAACTTTGGATTCTACCACTATTTTTCTTTTAATAAATAATATTCTCTTTTTTAATATAAAACATATATAGGCAATTGATATTATATTTAATATTTTATAATTATTTTTTAATACTGCATAAGATCCACTAGGAGTGGTGCGTGGAGAAAGAAAAAAAACAAATATCTTCATGTCTATTTGGACTTCCACTCAGAAATATCCTCCAACACTAATCCAATTATGATATTTAATTCATATTGAATTAAATATGTAATAAAATAAGAATTTAATTTAAAACATATTTTATTATAATTTTGTTAAATTATGATAATTATTTATGGAAATATTGGGAGAGTAGAATAATAATTTATTTATGAATGGGAGTCGGGTTTGTGCATGTGGGCTGGTTGGCAGCCACGGATACCCAAACTACATGGCTGTAACACGTCCGCGTATACCAACCTGTCCTTATTCTCCTGCTCTCCTCGTACTGTTTTTCCTATTCAAGATAGGATCAAACTATCATAAATTCTCTATTTCTATTTTCTTTTTAATATCTCCTTCTTATATTATATAATTATTAATTATGTGCATATATGTATATCATGTATATACATATTTTGAAATTTAAGACTTGTATTAAATCCTAATTTTAACCGTAAAATTACTCAAGGTTATTATTCAATGGTGTTTTGATTCATACTGATTTTACTTAATATTGGATGTTAACGCCAAGATCTTTCTCCACGTCCCAATCACCAAGACGCGTCCAATATTCTGCGCGATTCGGCAATCAACACAATTAAACGTGGCTTACCGACCATCGAGGATAACTTCCGGCGTGAGAGTCAAGACATGCGATCACAAGGTCAACAATGGAGGATAAAATATCCCAGTGTATTGAGAGGGATAAAATATCGGTTAAGTGTTACTCTACAGATTGTGTGATGATCCTCGCTTTCGTATACTCCAAGGTCTGTATGTGGTGACTTCCTGCCCACAACCTTTAAATAAGTACTAAGTCATCTCCATCCTCATTAACGCCACGAAAATGCTATCAAAGTTCTATCCCCAATCTACACCCCACAAAAGTGGGCAAATCTTTAACCATACTCATCTAGTTATTCTATTGCATTGTCACAAATTACAATACTTTATAGGCCATAAATAAAATAATATCCACTAAATGGTGTGGCGATAAGCAAACCTAATACTTTCATACCGCTTTCAGCGTATACAAGTATTATGCCTAGCTTAATTATGGCGGCGATCCACCTCAACACCTTCAATCTTTTATTAAACGGGGAGGTTTAATGAAAGAGTATAAGTGGAATCGGTCCGGAATAAAAGGAATTATAATGAGATCAACAAAGGCCCAAGATACAACTTACAAGGCCCAATAGGTAAATCTCAAACAACAATTCAAATAGAACCGGATACACTCCTTGACGACGAGGATGGCATAAGGAGTGGTTTTTTGTCAAAGGACGAAATCTCCTCCATACCGATGGACCACTTCCGATCGCATCTTTCAAACTTTGAAATATTTCAATGGAACGAGTGAGAGAAATGGCGAGCCTTACAGAAGATTCACATTAAGGAATGGAGCTTTGGACTTACGAGTAATGGCAACGGTGCGACCGTAGCATAAATCGTAAGTCTCGAACCCACTTTTGTTTAACTCCCAATTTCCATTAGTAGTTATCGTAAACAATTATTCCTCATCTGTTGCAGTGTCTCTGATCAAACCAACGTCAATCGACCGAAGGGATCCAGACAGATTTCTTTCTAGTACATCATCGCCGACCTCTGAGCCAAGTATCAATTGAAGATCTTCAAGCCACCGAATAAACTCCACAAGCCAATCAATCAACTCCTGATGAAGGACAAGCCAACCTCGCCAAGAAAGCAAGTTCGTAGAAACCCAAACACACCCCACACAAACTCACACCGAAGTGCCTCCTCGATATGCCTCCGACGAATCGGATCAAGATCCTTCGCGCAAAAAAGAGGAAAATCCAAGCGGATCCTCCCTCCAGAAGAACCTGATAAGTACCTCTAATGAGAAACCGATCCTCCCAACCCATTTGAAATTGTTGTTTCTGACGAAGAGCCCGAAGAACAAGTGGAGCGATCACTCAAACTTTCTCGAAAAAGACAACCAACCTCCTCGGACTTCAGGCCCGAAGCCTCGGAATCCCCCACTCTCTGGCCAGAATCCGAAGAGAATTTTCCCTTTGAGCTCTACAACTCCTTCGTCCGTAATACCGACAACCACCGCAGGTTAAGAACAACTCTATCGTGGACCCTTTCAACGAGGAATGAAGTACCAAGTTGTAGAGTAAGCTTAACTTATCCATTTTCATATCGGCCCATTAATTTTGAACTGATAGATTAACACTGATCATCCGCAGGCAAACACTGTCTTCGGACGCCTCCGTCCCAAATACCAAGAGGCCGAAGTCGAAGAGAAAGCCGCTCGAAGAGAGAATACCCTGCTTAAGTCTGCTTTGGCGAAAGATAGAAGTAGTCTCAAAGTTCTTTATTCAAGACAACGAAAGTGCCTTGTAAAAGACCTCGCTCAAACAAAGAAGATTTGAAGACATCCCGCCACTCATCAAGTCATCATCGATATAAATATCGATTTTTCAAGAAAAACGAAATTTTAGTGAAGAAAATCGAAGATCCGACCCAATCAACTCGATTACGTCGAAGCAAAATAAAGATATCCAAGCTAAAGATGCAGAGCAAATGGCCCATCGTCAAAAGCTTGAAGATGACTTCGAGAACTCCGGACTCTTAGGGATTTGGGCCCACCACTAATCGATCGGATTCGTAAGGAGATTGAAGCAAATTACGGAAATCCAACGAATCGAACAATGAAGTTGTCCACATGTACTCTCAAGGGTACGAGGTCTGCCAAGTAAATAAAAAGCCAAACTTGTAGTGGCTAAAGTAAACCCGCTCTCTCGACTCTTCGGACAAATGAGGACGATAAGGAAGCTTAAAGATATCATCCAAGCTTTAGGATTCACGAAAAGACATCTCTTGTAAGCAGTTAGATATCAATGAAATAATTAACAAATTCTTATCCTTATTGCACCTTTGAACATTTTTTGTCGATAATTCATCATCAATCAACGTGAAAAATGTATAATCTTAAAGCGTTAGTCAATAACTTAAGCAAGTCATATAACATATAAGATCAAATAATAATGTGATTCGAACTCAACAATTAAAAATCGTGTAATAAAGTAATGCAATACTTATTCGTTAATCAAGTGTGAGATAGATCTCGCTTCATTAGGAATTTGTTTTACCGAAAGGCCTAACAAAACCAAGAGATGACATTTGCTACCACGAAGGGGGCCCGACAAAGTCTAAAGGACAACGCCGCTTACCACGAAGGGCTTCGACAAGGTCGAAGATGACACTTGCCTACCCTCAAGGGCCCGATAAAGGTCTAAGTGCAACACTTGCCTACCCACGAAGGGTTCACAAGGTCCGAAGATGACACTTTCCTACCCCGAAGGGTCCGAAAGTTTAAGTGACCACCGAGAAGAGGCTACCATCGAACGAATGGTCACGAGTCCACGAACCTCCTAACACCAATGACGTTCATTTACCACGAAGGGCACGACAAACTCATAAGGGACCGCCGAAAAGGCTAACATCGAATGGTCGAGTCCAGTTCGAACCTCCTAACACCAATGACGTTTGCCTACCACGAAGGGCACGACAAACTCATAAGGACCACTACGAAAAAAGGTCGCCATCGAATGGCCGTGAGTCCACCCGAACCTCCTAACACCAATGACGTTTGCACTACCACGAAGGGCACGACAAACTCATAAAGACCACCTATGAAAAAAGTCGCCATTGAATGGCGGTAGTCCACCCGAACCTCCTAACACCGAGGGTGGCATTTCATTGTGCACACTGTCGGGACTATGGATGAAAGCACAAAGTCCTCGTGAATGTTTTAAACTTCGATCCCACGAAATTTGGCTCATTAACTTTGATCCCTAAGCAATGGACCCAAAGACGACTACCCCCGGACAACAAGAGGTATAGGAGATAAAATCGAATATAGCTTTTTGGTGGTTGGTGTGGGATCGAACCATTTAGCTGACACAAAGATCCACATGAACCCTCCGAATAACATCTTGACTCAGGCGGCACCCAAAGTTCCTCGATAGTGGGAGATGGGTCCCACGGTAGAATACCCGTCTGCAAACAACGCCCACGAATTCTGATTCTGCCGAAGCATTGCAACGGTTTTGTCGGACTCTTCAGATTCTCCATAACTATCATCATCTTATTTCTTCATCCCTAAGGACACGGCTTACATATCAAACCCGGGTCTTGCTCACCTGACAACTTCTCGCACCAAATCGCTCTCCCATCGCAAACGAACTAGCTGCCAGATACAAATAACATAGCTCAGCAGGAGCGGGCTTCATCGACAAAGGCACCGAATAAAAATAGGTCGTTTATTCCCTGGAAGGCGTGTTTACAGCTCGAAGTCCACTGGAACGTCTTAGCATTCTTCGGCCCTTTCCTCGTACCAAAGATTGGCAAACATCTTTCGCCGATTTGGATGTAAACCTTCTCAAAGTCTCTTCCGAGTAGTCTTATCTCTTTCCATTCGAACTGCTGACTTTAGATGGGCTCTCCGAAGAGGCAGTATCCGCAGGCGGTGTGCCTCGGTGGATTCTCGAGAGTCTTGGCTTTCGAGTCCGCTTCGACCATAATCCCAAGACCAATAGGCGGAATACCCTCTCTTCTACCAATTAGGAAAATGGTTGTTGGGTCTTAAATCTACTCGCTTCGACCATAATCAAGAAGACTAATAGGCGGAATACCCTTCTTCGTTAATCGGGAAAATGGTCATTGGGTCTTCGTCTACTCGCTTCGACCATAATTTGAAGACCAATAGGCGGAATACCCTTCTTCTACCAATCGAAAAAATGGTTGTTGGGTCTTCGATCCTACTACTGCTTCGACCATAATCCGAAGACCGATAGGGCGGAATACCTTCTTCTTGAGCAATCGTAAAATGGTTGTTGGGTCTTAAATACTACTCGCTCGACAATAATTAGAAGACCAATAGGCGGAATACCCTTCTTGACCAATCAGAAATTGGTCATTGGTTCCGCTTCGATCCCAAGGGGCGGCCTTGAGACATGTCTTTAAAGTGTAGACTTCTTTCTAACTTGACGCATCGGTCGACCGACCACTTCGGTTATAGGATTCTAAGCAGTATGCCTTCATCTTTTTCCCACCATGGTCGGGTCTTCTCTCGGTAAAAAATCGATCTTCTTCTAAGATCACCTTGGGCTCTCGAGCGAAGAAACCCTCGTAACCTGGCTTGTAAGCGCAAAAAGATCAAAGGCGTAAGCATTCTTTGAAGGACCCAATCGATCCTTCGACATATACTCATCGTTGTGTAGGCGAAGTCATAGTCATCACTATCCTTTAGAAGTAAGTTTCTACTCTTCTTCACCATGGATTAGGACGTAGAAGCATTACAATTTGTGATTGAAAAATACTCAAGACACTAGAACTAAAGCCCCCCTTCTGGCGCCAATGTTAACGCCTAAGATCTTTCTCCACGTCCCAATCACCAAGACGCGGCCCAATATCCCCGCGATACCAACAAGTCAACACCAAAGCTTTCGACTACCGACCGTCGAGGATAATTCCGGCGAGAGTCGATCTGACGATCACAAGATCAACAAATGGAGGATAAAATATCTAGTGTATTGAGAGGATAAAATATCGATTAAGTTATGTCACCTCAGATCAGATTGTGTGTGATCCTCGCTTCATATACTCAAGGTCCTGTGTGATGATCGACTTTCAAGCCCACAACCTTTAGCCGACTAAGCCTTGTCCCATCCTCATTAATGCCGTGCGAAATGTCGGTCAAAGTTCTATCCCCAATCTACACGGCCAAAGTTCAAGTGGAACCATACTCATCTAGTTATTCTACTAATCGTCACGTACCTCAATACATAAAGGCCCTAAATAAAGATAATATCCACTAAATGGGTGTGGCCCGATGAACCCAAACCTAATACTTTCAAGACCCACCTCAACATGTCTAAAGTATTATGGCCCAACATTGGAGTTATGCACAATGGTGATGAAGCTTGTAAAGATTTAGGGGCTGTTTGTTTAGAGTTGAATGGAGCTGAATTTGAATGGCTGAATCGGTTAATGCATTTGTTTTGGTCTGAATGGCTGAATCGGTAAGATGAACGAGCTGAATGGCTAAGTCAAATTTTTTGAACTGAATGGCGAATGAAGTAATTTGAATGAAATAAAAAAATAAAAAATTAACTATTATATTAAGTAATATTAAATAAATTTACAACAATTTTGATTTTTTTAGAAGGGTAAAATAATAAAGTTTTGTTATTCGAGATGTTTTTAGGACATGTCAATTATCAAACAACTTTTTCATTGATTCAGATTCAACTCATTCAGATTGATTCATTTAAATTTTTTATCAAACACCCCCTTAGATCAATCGGTGACTAGTTCCTCTCTATTTCAAATAAATGGAGACCAGATTTAAAATGTGTTAAAATGTGACATTATGCTGAGGAGAGAGATAATTTTAAATGTGAAGATCCATTTATTTAAAATGAAAAAGATCCAAATGTGACATTAAAAATCTTCATTTATTTGAAATGAAGAAGATCCAAGTCCTCGACCAACAAAGAACAGCCCTAAAGTTGGTGGGTTTGGTACCCAGATTTGTTAGATGGTGGGCTTCTTTCCACTGTTTAAGCCTATTGCAATTGGATATTTTTTCATTTTCTTCAAAAAAATATTAAAAAAATTGGTGTACCAAATGGTAAGTAAAGTATTTCAAATACATTATAGTTCTCGTTTGTCCGGGCCAAGCTTTGGGTGATTATTATGGGCCTTTGGGTTGCGTGGACTATTGGGTTTAAACAAGTTATTTTGGAATTTGGGTTGTTTGTCTTTTTCTCTCTCTTTCATAGGCTTTTCCCAATTTATTATTTCAAAGATGTATAAACAAATAAATTATTTCAAAGATGAATACTATCATTAAGTAGAAGAATTATTATTGTATATTTTTAAATTTATTTATTTTTTCATCAAGAATTAGTTATACATTATTATTTAAATAGGTTAATTCAAAAGAAAATAATTTCGTTATATAAAAATTATTGTACAAATTATTAATAAAATTAATATAATATAATATAACAAATTATAAATAATACAATAATTTTATCAAACACCATACTCAACGGAGGTAATATTTATTCTACTATAATCCGTCAAAAGATATTTATCCACACATCCAAGAATTTTACATTTTTATATATATTTTTGATATTTTCGGTTGATTTTTTCACGTGGACATAATAAATTATCAATAATTTAATGTTTGTATATTTGTGTGAGAGAAAAACGTATAAAAGTATCAAAAATATATGAAAATATAAATTTCCTTTTATTAAATATCACACCCATCGAGGTAATATTTTTTAGAGACGGAAGGAGTAATATTTAGAGAATTAATATTTTTATTTTTTGATATTTTATTTTTTATATAAACATGGCACATGCCGTCAAAAGGATATATAAAGAGCGAGGGGAGAGAGAAAATAATAAATTTCTCCGCAAATACTTGAAAGTCGAAATATTTTCAATCTAACAAAGTAGATCTCTTTGTATTTTACCCTCCAAATCCTCTCCTATCAATCTGCTCCATACTCATCGGAGGTAAGATTTCTATTTATACTCAATGCACTTTTCGATCATTAAACCCTAGTTGATTGATTTTATTATGTTCATATCAATATCCATTTATCCCTATTTTCATTGTAGAATGTGTAAACAAACCAAAAATTAAAGTTAGGGTTCATGATTTGGGGCTACCCATTTCAGATATGCTTCTAATTGCATGTACATGAGTTTTTTACTTGCTATATCCGCTTCAAAATTTTATCCCTCTATTTGATTGCCGAGTTTATGAGTTTGGAAAAGAAGAAATTTGGTTATTACGCGTTTGTTGTTTTCTAAGTTTTTTAATAAAATCAGTTTTTGTTTTTTGTTTTTTTTGGTATTTTATACAATGGGATATCCTAGCTTCACGAGTAATATGTTGATTCTTTTTCAGTAAACAAATAGAGTAGGAGTAAATGAATTTCCTACAAAGAAAAGAGAGAGTAGGATTGAATAATTGATAGTGTGTTGGGTTGTTTTTTTTTGATTATGTATGCAAGTATATGAGAGCTGGTGCTGATTGAAGTTTTGTTTGAGATCTGTTAGGGTTGTGAAGCTCTATTTTTATGGAGGGTGTTGGAGGTGACGGTGCCTCAGCTGCAGCTCCTCTAAACCAATGGAGGCATGATATGTGGAAACTCTTTCAGTTTTATTTGGACAAAACTACTCCACACGCTGTTTATAGATGGATTGGGACTGCAGTTCTAGCATCTCTCTATGCACTGCGGATATATTATGTTCAAGGGTTCTATGTTGTTAGTTATGGTCTGGGGATCTATCTGCTGAATTTGTTGATTGGGTTTTTGTCGCCTCTTGTTGACCCAGAACTGGAACCTTCAGATGGGCCTATGCTGCCAACAAAAGGTTCTGATGAGTTCAAGCCTTTCATCTCCCAGAGTTTAAGTTTTGGTGATTGTTTTAGCTCCCTCCCAGAGTTTAAGTTCTGGTGATTGTTTTTAGCTCCCTTTTAAGTTGTTCTTTATTTTTTTTTCTTTTCCCCATTCATGTTGATAAGTAGTTGCATTAATATTTTAGCCCTTACAAAGTAGAATGAAAAAAAAAATGTTTCGAGGCAGTTTGTGATTCCTTGCAGACCTTGGAAACACTCCCAAAATGGCCATGGATTGCAATTTCCATTTGATAAGATAGTAGTGGAAATTTGATTGCACTTGCTCACAGAGGCAGACATATGATAAGAATTAAGTAGTAGTGATAGCTTTGAATGCACTTACTCACAGAAATATAGATACAAATATACATATATTTATGGTTAGTCTTCTCATTACTTTACTTTTGTGACGATGAGCTGATCTATATATTTCAGTTCACAGTTTTTTCTTTGGTTGTCATTCAGCTTACATGAATTTTGTTAAATGCATGTGGCTGATTCTCTCTCTTTCTCTGTGGCGGTTTCAGGTATGCTATAACAAAAGCATTTTGCGTGGCGTTTCTGATGACATTCTTTTCAATGTTTGATGTCCCCGTCTTTTGGCCTATATTGCTGTGTTATTGGATAGTTCTATTTGTCCTTACAATGAAGCGCCAAATCATGCACATGGTTAAGTACAAATATGTCCCATTCAACATTGGAAAGCAGGTGAGCTTAGCAGCATCATAAATTATACTTTACTAGGATGATTTTATTTGAATTAGGTGCGACTAAGAAGTATTGTATGTTTTGGGTTTTTCGAAATAACTTTGTGTGTTGTGTTGTAACAGAAGTACAAGGGGAAGAAGCCTAATGCAAGCAGCAGCAGCAGGTCAAGGGGGGACTGAAGCTTTGCTGGTTTATAACTATCTATGTAGGGCTTGTGGAGAATGATTAAAAGGAATAGTGAAGGAGCAAACTGTTATATTGATTCATAGTGATTAAGGATTGTATTTTACATTGTATTCAGTTGGGACAAGGAGTTACAAACATGTAGTTCTGTTCATTTGGTTACCCATGAATCTACTTGTTATTCACATTATGTAGAAGATAGTATTATTATTATTATTATTATTTGTGATGACGGGCAATGAAATTTTTTGCATCTTGAGCTATGATATTCTTCGAACATTTTAAGTTTTTTTGATACATTTTCATTTCTATAAAGGGAACCAACCAACCAACCTGGGTAATAAAGTTCTGAATTTGGGAATGCTTGAAAGGAGGGCCTAACTATATACGCTCTAGCATTTACATATATCAACAACCAACACAATGGTGATATTGTTTGCTTGCTGAATTAGTTGTAATTATTATTGTCAACTCGAAGTGAATTTATTGGTTGTGTATAGTTGACATATAATAAACTCGTATTGAATTGCTTACAAAAAAAAAGTATAATGAAATTCAAAAATTATAAGAAAAGAAAAAAACAGAATTTTTTTAATCCTTTTAATTTAATTTCATAGGAAAAGAATACCATTTTTGTTACAATATAAAAAGTTAAAGAAAATAATATATACGTCGATAAATATTTGATGAAATTGGATTGCAACCATAAAGTTGGATTGCGATCATTACTTAAAATTTTGCTATGTATTGTGATAAATTTATGTAATAAATATATAAAAATTAATAAAAATTATAAAAAAAATTCACTTATTTCAAAAAGATTATAAATAATACTTATCGGCCTAACAAACAATCAAAATATCAACCTAAATTTTTGCAATATTATATCAGTCTCCAAAAACGTTATGATAGTGTCATGTTAATATTTATTTTGTCATAGCAATAGCCAATAAGCACATATGCACAACACGTAATACCACAAACCCCCTAAAACCCTAATTACATATCTGCCTCCGTCACTTCTCTTCTCTTTCACTGGAGATTTGTCTGTTAACTCTTCGCGCCTACACAATCTGTATCCCAAATGGGGAAGGTGAAAGGCAAGCATCGTTTGGACAAATACTATCACTTAGCCAAAGAACACGGCTACCGATCCCGTGCCGCATGGAAGCTCGTACAGCTCGACTCCAAATTCAGCTTCCTCAGGTCCTCCCGCTCCGTCCTCGATCTTTGCGCCGCCCCCGGAGGATGGATGCAAGTCTCTGTCGAGCGCGTTCCCGTTGGCAGCCTGGTAATCGGCGTCGACCTCGACCCAATTCGACCCATCCGTGGCGCCATCGGAGTTCAGGAAGATATCACACAGCCAAAGTGTAGAGCCACTATCAAAAAACTCATGGCTGAGAACGGTTCTAGGGCATTCGATTTGGTGCTTCATGATGGCTCGCCGAATGTTGGTGGCGCGTGGGCTAAAGAAGCCACTAGTCAGAATGCTTTGGTT
Source organism: Panax quinquefolius (assembly GCA_020205615.1). NCBI lineage: Eukaryota > Viridiplantae > Streptophyta > Magnoliopsida > Apiales > Araliaceae > Panax > Panax quinquefolius. The sequence continues at coordinate 3,737,660 of CM035166.1, forward strand.
ATTGATTCCGTTAAGCTTGCTACCGAGTTTTTGGCACCTAAAGGAACCTTCATAACCAAAGTACTCTCTCTTTACTTTTATCATTTGGAATTATATTTAGATGAAGTTTAAAGTTTGAATCTTTATGCTTGGTTATGCCGAGTTTACTAATTTTATGCTATTATGACTAACTTCCCAAGACGAAGCATTAGGCTGAATAAAATAAGACGGAATGGAATAAAAACTTTTAAAGCCTTATGTAAAGTATTGGACTTTGCTTTGAAGTCGAATAGAACTCTAATGTTTTCACAAACAGAAATATATTTTCTTAAATTCTACCAGTATTATGCGTTTCTTCTTATATATATTTTTTGTCCTCCTGAAATCAGTAATCCAATTACTATACATATTACTCAAAACTCTACCCTATTGACTCGCTATTGTGTGACAGGTTATTAAATTTTAATGATAAAAAATTCTTATATGTTTTCAGCAATTCAACTTGCGGAACAAACTTGTATTTGGTAATGGTAACTTAAAATTTGTGTCATGATCAAATAACTTCTTTGCAGGAACTTGTTAAATTTTCATTTGCATATTTTTTGTAATCATTTTGAAGCTTGCACACTTGCTTAATTTGCAGCACACTCCCTGGGCTGTAAAATTTGAGAAGATTTTTTTTTTGAGTTTAAGATACTTATCTATTGTTATCCTTCAGGTTTTTAGGTCTCAAGACTACAGTGCTGTTCTTTATTGTCTTAGACAGGTTATGTCTTGTCCCTTTTCAAAACATGCCTTAAGTAGATCAAAATTTATTGCTGTTATATCTGACCTTGGAATTTGCCTAGCAGCTGTTTGAAAAAGTTGAAGTGGACAAACCACTGGCCAGTCGTTCAGCATCTGCAGAAATTTATGTTATAGCCTTCAAATATAAGGCCCCTGCAAAGATTGATCCACGCCTTCTTGATTTTAAGCACCTATTTCAGGGAGGCAAAGAACCTCCGAAGGTAATTTCAATTTTTTTTCTTAATCTTTGTAGTGTTATTTGTTTTATTTTCAGGAATTTCCATGTAATCGAGACCCTTGTTTGTACAAATTTTCTGATACAGGTGGTGGATGTACTTAGAGGAACAAAGCAAAAAAGACATCGTGACGGGTATGCACCCTTTTACTTTGGCATTGTTTGTGATACAGTCATAAATGTTGAGAAGAATATTACCTTCCAGGATATATTCTGTGGAGTTAGTCACTTACTCAGACATCATTGTGAACAGAGTAGTTCTGTTTTTCTAAAAGACAGAAAGTTAGGTCACTTCCCAAGTTATTTTGTGGTATAATTTTTTATGTTTGTTTCTCAAATGACTCTTCCATGTATTATACAATACTCTGTTGACAACATTGTACAAAGGTGAGACAATTATTCCCTCCTGTTAATCACATTTAAACATGGACAAGGAAGCATTTTCTTATTCAAATAATTTCTTTATGTCTTCTTATACATACTCTTTGATGATAAACTTGCATCTTGAACTGTTGTTTTGCTTGTATACTACTATGTAAATATGGTTCGATATTATGATTGTCACTAAGTTTTTCATTTGTCAGGTATGAAGACGGAGCTACGATATTAAGGAAGGTCTGCTCGGCTGCAGATTTTGTTTGGTCAGACACTCCTCTTGTCATCCTTGGTTCAGTTACATCCATAAGCTTTGAAGATACTGCTTGTTCACCTATAAAGGATCATACCTTAACAACAGAGGAGGTATACTAGCATGGTGTCCTTTTTCCCTTCTTTGTTAGTATGAGTGACCCTTATGTTTCACCTCCAAAAGAGCTTCAAGTGATGTTTCCCTTTCAGGTTAAATCTCTATGTGATGATCTGCGAGTTTTGGGAAAACAAGACTTTAAGCATCTTTTGAAGTAAGTAACACTTTCTTTATTCTTGCCTCCTTTGAGCATAATTTTCCCCCCTTTACCTGGACGAATGTTAATTGTTAATTACACCTTAATGGGTGGTCTTATAACCACTTGTTTAGTGAATTAGTGCTTACAGCAAGCATAGAGCTGGCTGTAATACTCACCCAGGTGTATGTTTCTTAATTAAATGTGGTTTAAAATCATGATCAGTCTCTACACAAATGTACACTTTCACTTTGCATAAAATCATTGAATGAATATTAGAATTGTCAACAAGCAATTCAAGAAACCTAGAGTTGTAGGGATTATAAAGTAGAGGAGATATTTTTCGAAGGAATTTCCACTGGGTGGTAAAAGCGCATTTGAATTTTTAGTAGAATTCAACTCAACTTCCACACTTATTAGACAGTATTCTAATTAGTTAAAATGTGATAATGTCAGGAATGACTGAACGATGTTCAGAAAAACAAAATCCTGATTGGACTTGAACAACTAAAGAGAAGTAAAGCACATTGAAAAAGAAATCAGAAAGGCTAGTAACGGAGGAAATTAGAAAACTGAAGCACCTTTATCATTTTTGGTTTCATTACTGTCTACTGCCATGTTCCTTGTATTAAGCTCGGTTAGCTTTTGTAAGTCTGGGTTCGGTGGGTTCTGTAAATTGTATCCAAGTAGGAGCTGTGCTGTAGTTGAATTATAGTCAAATTTTTTATCTTTGGGGTTATATTAAAATTGTGTGGGAGTTTGAGTAGGATCAACATTTTCAGGTTCAATGATGTCTCAAATTTCTTAATAATTTTAGATTCCAACACAAGGCATTTGTTGGTTTAGTTTTGTCCTTAATCCTGTTTTGCATTTTATAAGGTACAAAAAAAATTATATTGGGCATCTAGCTCCATGTATGTGCAACATATGCAATATGTTCTGATAGGGTTCTCTCTTTGATATATACTATTCCTATAGCCTATCAAGTTCTTTTTCTTTGATATTTTTTCCTTAATGAAACTCTGTACTAACATGTTGTTTCTTTTGCCTTGTAGGTGGCGTATGCACGTAAGAAAGGCGTTGTCGCCATCAATCAAGGTTGCTTCTGCAGCTCCAAAGGATGAAAGTGAGAATAAAGATGCCGATGAGGATGATGATGATGATGAGAAAGTACTTAATGAAATGGAGGAGTTAACATATGCCATGGATCGTAAGAAGAAACGGGCAAAGAAACTTCTAGCGAAAAGACGAGCTAAGGTTTGAACCTAGTGTTCACGATTTCATTTCCTCCTTTGGCTCTGTCAATTTCTCTTCCCCTCAACACCCCCCCTTCTTTCTTCCAGATAATACGTTAGAGCTTGTTATGACCTGATGCAGCTATTTTAAAATATACTCTTTATATATATATTATTTATTATTATTTCAGCAATCATACTTTGAATGTTATGTTTTCCCTTTAATATAATTATTGGTTTCTAATAGGCACACACACTATGCAAATCTAATATTTAAGAGTACTGTGAGTCTGTGGCACTACTTTAGATAATGTGGCACGGCATTATGGTTTTTATTAGCCAGTTAATAGGTTTCGACATATGTGCTTGGTTCAGAGCTATGACATGGTTCTTGTTAATGCTTCTTGGGCCGGACCAGGTCAAATTCCCAGGATTAACAAATAAACTCAAATGGAAAATTTCTGTGGATCTACAAGTATAACCAGCAATAATAAATGGCGTAGAGTTAATAATGTCATTAGTCCTTGAAGACTAGGATGACATGAATTTAACAAATGTTCTTAGCTTAGTTCTTGGAACAGTGCCCTCATCTGCTATATTGTTGTATCAGAAATTGTTTCTTGGCTTGCTCTAGTCTCTTTTGAGGGTTGATGTTTCTCTAAATTTCCTTGGCCTGTTGTAGTCTGTGTCTCAACCAGGTCCTAGGGTAGTTAGCTTTTACCACCACCATGCATGTTCATTAACTGCTAATGCTAGTACTACTAGTATGAAGTAATTGTGTACTCTCTATTGAGTTGCAACTTTTAGCACTTTATAATATTTTGAATTTTTCCAGGACAAAGCACGTAAGGCAACGGGGATGCAAGTTGATGTAATGGAGGATGGTTATACTGATCATGAGTTATTTACTTTATCATCCATCAAGGTCTGTTTGCACTCTGTTCTGTTCATGTAATTATATGTTTCTTAATTTCATTAGTCTTTTGTCGTTCCCAATGGTTGTAGTCTGATGATATTTAGAAAGTCATAGTACTCTTCAGCACTTGTTTAATGTGCGTGGAGAGTTTTGGACATATGTGTTCATAGTTGGTTTACTTGGATACTTTCAGAATGTCTTTACTTATTTGCATGGCAATTGACCTTGTTCTCATCAAAACATTTCATCATTGTCAATAATTAATTTCGAAATAAAGACTGGATTGTCTGGAATTTGCGAATTGTGTGACACAACAAGATTATACTGGAGTAAATTTGAGTAGTGGGGACTATACGATTGGATGAAGCTTTATGCTTGCAAAGTAAAAAAAAATAAAAAATCTGGAAGGATAACTAATGAGTGAATGGAGTTTAATTATTTTTTTTATGTGGAGTATTGTACTCTTTCACTATCTTCTGGACTCAGAATACAGAGGCATGTACTGTTGTGAACCCAAGGTCACTGATTATTGCTTCTGATTGTTTTTGATTGCTGATAAATGTCTGTTTATTTATTACATCTTAATTCTAGTTGTGAATATTTATTTGATCACGAAATTTGGTACATGTTAGCTTTTATAAATCTAGATATGGGAAAATGCTTGTGCATATCATCATTGTGTTGTTTTATTTGTTTGTACCGTTTGTAGTTTTTTTTTGTGATTAAGATCTGGAGTTGCAAGTTGACATAGTATTTGCATTTTGTAGTTATTTCTGATATTCTTAATGATTGGTGGCCTATCTTTTGTTAAGGACCTGCATTCTTTTCAGTTTACACTTGTGATTGTTTGGCGGACTTCTTTCAACTTGGCTGTATCTCTCTTCTAATAAATTCCTTCTTTTATCTTAAATAAAGCGCTGATTATTGTGTTTCATTTAGGATTAAGAAAGTGGTTTAGTCATCCTAAATCCTAATGAATAGCTAATGTAACTTTGATAGAAAGGATTTTAATCTTTTGTGAATATTGGTTTGTCATACCAATTTAAAATCTTTTCAACTCATTTTTTTGGCACTTGTTATGCATACACATGGATCACTCTACGGCATCATCAATTTTCGTTACTTATGTATTATTTCAATTCAGGGTAAAAAAGATCTGGTAGCTGTTGATAACACTGAAAATGATGATGAAACTACTGAGGTAGTAGATAGTGAAAATGAAGAAACGGGTAAGGCAGGTGAAGACAATTCACAAAGTGACCTGGATTCTGATGAAGAGCGTAGACGGTTGGTTCCATCTCTTCGCATTGCTTCATTTAATTTTAAGCATTTCGTTAATTTGTTTGTCATGCCTTGAACTGATTGATCTTATTTTGTTTTCAGATATGATGAACAATTGGAAGACTTTCTTGATCAAGCTTATGAACGGTATGTGGCTAGAAAAGAAGGGAGTACCAAGCAGAGAAAGCGTCTAAAACAAAAATATTCCAAGGATAGTCAATCTTTTGAGGTTCGTGAGGTTTCTTTTTGCTTTCTGTTGCCTCATTTCCTTCTCCTCCTACTCATGTTTCTCTTCTTTATCTTTTCGTATCAAGCTGACGAACGGGGTGGACATACCTTGTTGTGTCGATTTATAATCTATTTCTTTTATAAAAAACAAACTATACTTGGTATAAAAGTTATATGCATATGATATTACATTTTTAGGTTTACTGTGCTGATTAAAATACCCTATACTCCTCTTCAACTTCATAAATTTTTTTAGAACTTTTCCATCTAGATGAGACTTGTGATTTTATCTAACTTTCACTCTAGTACAAATTATTTATTATCTACATTATAGAATTTTAAGCTCATTTATAGACGGGTGAGTTGAGGGCCAAGAAAATTCACGTGTTCAATACTTTTGCTGTGATTAAACAGCATCATTGGCTAGAGTTGCTTTTTATTGCATCATGTTATGATGATGGATAATTTTGCTTTCTGGTTCTACAGGATGCTGACGATGATAGTGTGGTTCACCCTGATCAAGACTCTGACAATGATCAGGCTGATCAGGAAGCAAATCCACTTATGATACCACTAGATGAAGACGTGCCAACTCAAGCAGAGATCACAACGAAGTGGTTTAGTCAAGATGTTTTTGCTGAAGAGGACGAACATGAAGATTTGGAAAAGGATGATAGTGAAGATGAAATGCAAGTGGCTAAGCCAGTGAAACAACCCTCATCTCCTAAGAAGAAAACCAAAAACTCAACACAACAGATTCAACCTTCTAAAGCAAAAGAAAAAGACGATTTTGAGATAGTCGCTGCCCCAGCTACAGATTCAAGTGATGACTCATCCTCAGATGAATCAGATGAGGATGTGGAATCAAAAGCTGAGATATTGGCTTATGCGAAGAAGATGTTGAGGAAAAAGCAAAGAGAAACAATGCTTGATGATGCCTATAACAAGTACATGTTTCATGATGAGGGACTGCCCAAGTGGTTCATTGATGAAGAGAAAAAACACTGGCAGCCAATTAAGCCTGTAACTAAAGAGGAAATTGCTGCAATGAAAGCACAATTTAAAGAAATCGATGCTAGGCCTGCAAAGAAGGTAGCTCAAGCCAAAGCCAGGAAGAAGCGGGTAGCTATGAGGAACCTTGAGAAGGTTCGCAAGAAGGCAAACTCTATATCGGACCTTCCAGACATTTCTGAGCATTCAAAGTCAAAGATGATTGACCAACTTTACAAGAAGGCAAACCCTAAAAGGCTGAAGAAGAAGGAATTAGTGGTAGCCAAGAAAGGCGTGCAAGTTAAGGCTGGAAAGGGCAAAATCCTAGTTGATCGTAGAATGAAGAAGGATGCGAGAGCAAATAAAACAAGCAAGGCAGGCAAAGGAAAGAAGGGAAAGAACGCCAAGGATCAGAAAGGTAAAAAAAATCTGGCAAGGATTTTTTCGGTCTAAAGGTGGAGTGGGAAACAAAGAAAAAGATGAACATACACCTGAGCCGCTGGAGTAGAAATAATTTCAGAAGTACCGGATTCAGCGTCCATGTATGAGTTTACTCGGAGATTAATTTTACTTTTATTCAGTTTTTGGAATTATCTTGTTCATTATATTCATGAAGTTATGTAACAGTTGTGACCTGGTCTTTATATTTGGAATTTAAAGGATAGAATTCATATATAATTTTACTTCTCCCGGGAGGATTGCATTGTTGGCTACTTTCAAACACATACTATAGATTTTTATATGGTCTGTTTGTGGGACTTTGTATCACTATTGTTGAAGCTTTTACTGGTTAGCTTTGAAAAGAGGGGGGTTTATTGGTGTTTGAGATGCACTATTAGAAGCTCTTTTGAACAATATACTGTAATTTGATCATATGTTGTTATTCTTTTTAGTATAGGCGATTCTCAGTAATGCCTGGACCGATGGTGTATTTATTAGCCAGCCATGTTAGTGTTAAGTTATTTCTTTTGAGCCAAATTAATAAAACCATTGATAATATTTATAGAAAGTTCCATGTACTGTGCACTAGCCCCTATTCTCTGAAATAAAATTATAATACATCTTCTAATGGAAATTGAAATATGATATTTGATATGCTGCTGATATATCAGACAGCACAATCGATATGCAATGAAAGCAGAATTTAACCTCTGGAGTTCCTAGATGTCTGGGATGCCATGTATTACTTTGTTCTAAAATGATATGCTTGTTTTATCTATATTAAAATTTGGCAACAAGCCAAATTAGTTCAACATTATTTTCTCTAAAGTATTGATTGAAGTAACTGCTCGCCATAAGTCGTGAGAAAATCTTTTTGGTAGTCTCTCTTTTTCCTCTAGTGAAGGCACTCCACTCTTAATAGAGTACCAGGAATAAAGTTTTAAGAGCTGAAGATGAAATTGAATGTGTTTATTTTTCTGGCTTGTTGCAGCGGTTGAAATTGAATGTGAATACAACAAGTTCAATCTTTATGGGACATCAAAAATAGAAAGAATCTCAGTTTAAATGGGACAAAGAAAATATAACATTTGAACAGTCTTGGATCATCGGCCTACCTTGCAATGCCAGATTCTCTAGTCACCTACATACATACATACTTCTGTTGAGCCAAATGCAGATACCTGCCAATTGTTCGCTTGGATTCTATCCTCTACATATATTGTAGACCCATGAGGAAGTTTATGGTAGTCTAGTACACAATTATGCAGACTCACAGTAGGGTGTCTAGGTACTCACTGATTGTGGTGTATTTCAAATCTGGATACAACTGTGTCCCGTCCACCCCGCCAGATGACTTGATATCAAAATAGGTCTGGTCTCCCTTTACAAATGCAGAGTATATGAAAACCATCGTCATGTTGTTTGGATATGGAGTTTCTGAAATGCAACAAGTCAGGTATTATTACTAAACATATCAATGAAAATAAAAAAAGAAACATTTAGTGTGAAAATTTTAAAAAGAGAGCAAACTGTATGACACTGAATAAAGAAAAACAAAAACCGAAAAGAAACAAACATTGCTAGTGAAGATCCTACAGTTTTGCTTTATTCATTCATAATCAAGCAGCAAATAGCATTTTCTCTGATACTGTATTACAAATACACTATTCCCTTCATTCCAAGTTAGCCATATAGTCAGTAAAAAATCTCTAAAGGAATATTTCTCCATTGGCAACTCTCTAAACGTACAGATTAGTGGTTTGTATGATGGACGAATCCCATAAAGTAAAAGAACAGAAATTTGGACAAACAAAATTAACTTAATACTACCCATACGCACTACCAAGAAAAAAGTCCTTATAGTATTCTCTTCTGCCTGGTCAAATCTAAGCAAGTCTAAAACTTAGTTTCTACCAACATCCTGAACAGAGGATAAAAACTGTCACAAGATCTAGAGGAATGTGTTACTGTGAATAGCTGTAGTAAGCGACAGTGAACAAAGTAACTGAGTAACCAACCTGAATTATGCTGTTCTAGTATGTTAAATGCAGTAGTAAGTGATGGTGACAGAGTATCCTTTTCTTTATTTAAGTTGCTGATAGTACACAAGAGGAAGTCACATATCTAATCTTCACATATGACTAAAGAAAATTGAAATTCAAATTAAATTAAACGTAAAGAGACCATAGGAATGAAACAGTGAAATCAGAGCTTTATGGCATTTAAAATAGGTCTACTTGTTTCTCTCAAGTTTAGATGCTACTAAGGAATCATTAGGAATTCCTGAATGACATTGGTTTTTCAACATCATTGTGGGAGTTCGGGTGAATAGAGAGAAAGAACTTGTCTATAATACAAAGTTAAGAATGGAATATTAGTCATACATCAGCGCATAAAACATTGAGATAACAAGCACACCTTTTATTTTCTTTAGAAACTCTTGATCAGACATGTATATTTTCTCAAGTGTCTTCTTAATCTTACTTTCCCAAAGCTCAACCAGTTCATTGAGGGAGTATACATTTCCTGGGGGCCTCAAGTATAGCACTTTATTTAATGTACGTGGATCGTCCACAGCGCTTATAGTGAAGGTGGCAACATCAGTTTCCTTCACAAAGACACCTGCAGACAATGCAATGAAAAGCAGCAACATAAGCTACATAGCCATCTCCTAGTTATGAAAATTCTGGCTGTGTTGTCGATGATACAAACTAATACACACAAAAATACATGAAAAAGAATATTTAGGCAAACAGTTACAGGATCTTACAATATGGTAAAATAAATATAATGAAGCTAAGTAATGGATGTAAAGCTGACAAACTGACATACCTTTGACGTCTCCATTTCCAAATACAGTGAATTTGTCCCTTGGTGGAGTTTTTAGGCCTGGTTGAACTAAGGATGGAAGTAAGTAGCTCACGAAGAAGTTGCAAGAGATGAATGTGTGAGGAATGTTTTCAGCCTCTACAAGCCGTCGAATTTCAGCTCTGCTTGAGTAGAAGTTGTGGTCCAAGTCAGATACTCGAGTTTTGTCAGGATCTAATCCAAACTCCGATGGAATAAACCTCTGCACCAATTCACATTTATAGGCCTGAAAACCAATAAAAACTACGAATCCCTCGGACAGATATTTCACTTGCAATAGTTACACGAACTTTTACTTTTAAAAAAAATAACTTAAGAACTTTTTTTTTTCTTTCAAAAGCTCGGTCATATGGTTTAATACATATTGTCTAAGATACCACCAATATTAAACCCATACAGTAAATTCACCAAAATTTCCCTTGAATTAAAGATTATTCCAAATTTCAAATGATGAAGAAAACCCACAAACCTATAACTAGTACTTTCTATTCCAAAATACTAATTTTTTTTAAAAAGACAATTTTTAAAGAAACCTTATTTTTCCAAGCATAGCATGTAGTAGTGGGCTAGTGGCCTAATAGTACCTGTTTGGGAATGACTTATTTTAAATGACTTATAAGTTGATTTATAAGTTGTTTTATGTTGTGACAAAGCGTTCGACATTAATTTGACTTATAAGTCAAAAATTAAGTTAAAACAAGTTATGAAGGTGTACGGCTCATAATGACTTTCAAGTTAAAATAAATATAAAGATTACTAAAAGAACATTAATAAAAAAGAGAAATGAAAATAAGAAAGAAAATATCACATTTGGTCAAATTAACTTATTTTAAAATGATTTATAAGTCTTTCCCGAACAGAATATAAATAGTGGCATATCAAAATTTTATGTGAATTTATAGTCTAAAATAAAAATCGTACATTTAATTTCTAAAACAGACTAAAAAGAAAGAAGAAAAAAAGGAACGGGGGAGTACAATTTGGCCTAAGTAGACACAAATTATTTTTTTTTCCAATAATTATTTTCCCAATCATAATTGTACGATACTTTTAGTACTTCCTCAGTCCTAAAATAAAAGGTCCTACTTTATTTGTATTCTAGAGAGACAGAGAGACCTTAACGGTTCCAGTAAGCTTAATAGTCTGAACAAGAAGCTTCTGGTCGAGGGCCTGTTTGGCCGGAACAGCACAAATGACAACGTCGACTTGTTTAATGGCTTCAATAAGACTCGCTTCATCTTGCAATGAGCCCTAACAAGTAACAAATCCAAACACCGCGTATAATAACACACAATTATACATATACACAAATATATAGACAGATAGATATATATAGAGAGAGAATGAGGTAGACCTTGAGGAGAGTGGCACCGGCGCCGGAGAAGAATTGAAGGTTGTTTGATTTGCGAGGATCAGAAAAAGCGGAATCTCTGACGAGGGCAAATGTGGGATGAGAAGCTTGGAGGCTTGACTTGGCCAGCTGGAAACCTAGATTTCCTGTTACACCAACTATTAGTATTCTGCTCTTCTTATTTCCTTCTTCCATGTTTTCCATTTCACTTGCACTTGATTCAGTTATCAATATAATTATAAATGGGAGCACTATATTTTTTATATTTTGAAATGATTATTTCTGGCGTGAAGATGGATCCATTATAAATAAATGTATGAATCAAATTAAGAAAATAAATAAATTGGGTGGCGAATGCATCCTAAAAGTAAAAGGAAAGAAGAAAATAAACAAATGGGATGGAAGTTCGTCCACCTATGAATTATTTCATCGATTTCATAATAACTTTCTTTTTAGAAAAAAAAACTAAACAAAATTTTCTAAAAAAATAAATTATTTATTTTTTTATATTAGCCCTAACTTCTCTCGTTCCCTAATAAATTTTTTCTCTTTCAACTTTTCATAAAGGGGTAGTGAATGACTATCTTAAATGATGGTATTGAATTTTAATTCTTTAAATAATACTCCTCCGTCTCACGATAAAAGTCTTCGTAGACTTTTCACACATATTAAAAAGATAAATAAAATGACAAAATTATTCATAATAATGTCATTAAATATGGAGAGAGAATTAAAATAAAAAAAGTATGAGATATTTAATGTTACGGACATAATTGAAAAAATGTGTAAAAGATTAGTTATTAAAAGAAAATGAACATTTAACATGAGACTACCCAAAATAGTAATAAAAACTTTTATTCTGGGACGGAGGGAGTAGTATTGTAAGACCCCAACTTATTATTAATGAAATTTAATTTTCTCTATTTATTATTTTGAAATAGTAAGGGTTGATTTGATTAATGTGGATAGTTAGGGGTAAAATATGCAAATATTTCAAAATAAGCAAGTGGTTATAAAATATTCATTGTTGTCGGGGAATATTTGTTTGGTCGTGGAATATTAAATGCTGTCGGGGAATATTTAAATCTGACCAGCGTAAATATGTATGGGCCCCATGTGGAAAGCGATTGGATGAAAGAAAGCGACAAATATAAGTTGTTTAAAAATAACGATTGTAGTTATTCTGCAGATTAATCTTTGTTAAAATACTAAATTGGTTAAAACACACAAGACATTTCAGATTGCACACAATTATTGATTCTTACGTAAGAAGGTACTTCTTTCAATAATGGTTACGATGAATTCTTATTCGGTATTTTATTGATTTAATAATTCTTTGCGTTGATATTTTATATTCTTTGTTGTTTTGATAATTGTCATTACACGGTATTTTTCATTATCGAAGCAATAATTCATATTATCTGAATAATATTATTAGATAACATTATTGGCAATATACAGAAAGTTCATCTCAAGGAGAGGTTTGGTCACCTAATTGCGCAGGTAAGGAAAAATTTTATTGGAAAGCCCTCTTTCCTGCAGAAGGCTGCACGGTTGTCAATATTGTGATTACGTAATATTATTTGTGAATAATTAATTATTGATTCATATGATGAGGAAAATATTGATTTTATGTGAATATAGATGAGAAAATTTTTAATGTGACAATTGTTGAAAATTGAAATTTTATCTTTTACGATAAAATAATTCATTTAAATATATTATTATATTTTAATAATATAATAATGGTGATATTTTTACAACGAAATGGGATATATGAGTATCTGATGAGGAAGAGTATTTTTGTTGCAATAAATATTTAAAACATGTTAAACATGTCGATGGACCCCATTTATTGGTGAAATATGATTATATAACTTGTAAAATTGCTGTTTGTGGATTTGGTTGCCAATTTATTTGGAATTTGGAAAAACTTTCTTACGAAAAGTTGTAGAGAATTGAATTTCCTATAAAAACTCATGAGATTGAATTTTCCGATGAAAGGGCTATTTATTATGAATTATTGAAGTTAGGAAGCTCAAATAATTGATTTTGGAAGTTTAAAATATTTAAAATTAGAAAAACGTTTTTCTTACTTTTTCTAGAATGTGGCATGTGTTTGATGGCTGAAATCAGATTATAGGCATGCGTAGGAAATTTATATAATTATATTATTAATTTATTAAATTTTACGCTTTGGTGTTCTAAGAATTTCTATAAAGCAGGGTGCTTGGGTTAGAATTGAAAATCACACCGAAGCTGAAGTTTTTCTCTCTATATTATCGAAGCGTATTCTTGTGAGTATTTTGAGTATACTTTGAGTATTGTTAGGCGGTCAAGTGCAAGTTCCTTCAAAGACTATATCCGGTATTCCAATTTAGAAGTACTTAATCTTTCGAGGTAAGGGATGTTATTTTCTTCTCAAATGATATTATTTCTTCAATATCATTATCTTTGAAATATGGTTGGAACTTTTTATCAAATTTGGAACTTTTTCATGTATGGGGTTACTTATTAAGCGAGTTCTTATTCACGAGTTCTTATTCATGAGTTCTTATTCACGATTCTTATTCACAGTACTATTAAATGAAGCGTGAAGATGTTTTTTGAGAAATTTCTATCTTTTGGTGTCTGAGTTACTATTCACGATATCTGAGACTATTCATAGAAAAATAAATTTTCTTCTTTTTTTGTCAAAATATCTATTACGGATACTAGCTTTGATTGTATCCATGTTTTGATCATTCTTGAATTTTACACCACTATGATTATTTTTGAGGTATTTTTGAACATGGATAAAACAAAAAGTACTTAATCCTTAATCCTTGTCATTTTGTTTCTTTGGATTCGTTTCTTTAAAAATATTTTCATCATCCTCGGTATTAAATGATGATATTATTGAATATCTTTGGCTGTAGTGCAAAGATGAATGATTTCTGAAGAATATCTTTGGTCAGTAGTGCAAAGATGAGCAGTGTTTAGATGAACATGAATTAATCGATGAATATCTTTGGCACATGTAGTGCAAAGATGAATATTTGATTCGGATGTATATTGATTGATGTTACAGGGATAAAAGATAGACGATGAACTTTTAAATTCATACATAGAAGATAGTAGTTTGCATTCTCTACTTAACTCTTCTAATGAATTATTATTTCCGCTGCGAATATTGATTTAAAATTTGTTATCTATTGTATTCTATTAGATTTTTCCCTGTTGAAGACTAACGGTAATTTGTTGTATATTATCTTAGTCATAATATTCTTTACTGGGCTAGTTGAGCTCACCCTTTTCCTTTTTGTTCCATTTTTCTTCTCAGGAGGCGAGAATATAGCGAGTACGAGTCGGGGTATGGAATGAAGGTTTTTGAAAGAATTGTTTAGTAGTCCTCACCATTTTTGTAAAATAATGTATCAATAAATGTGATGAGGATTTATTTGAGTATAGATATTGTCTAGAAGATAATATTTGTATTCAAACTCACAGCTTTTCTTGTTGTAATAATAAAGTTGTAGTTGTTTACATACCGTGTATCGACAACTCGGAATGGGTGATGTATATATATTATTTTGGGGCGTCATGGTTGGTATCGAGCTTAGGATATGATCTCTGGCGGAGATCGGGGAATAGAACTAGAGGGAGAGGCGAGTAAATCCTTCGCTAGTGTGTCCTACCTAAGCTTATTTTTTAGTTGGTCAAGATATAAGGATATTATGTGATATATTGATTTCCTTAATTAACCCTTGTTTTATAGCGATGATTTGAGAATGTCGATTGAGAATATTAACAATGGAAATGAGGCCGTGGAGACGCCTTTGTACTCACCAACGAGGAGAACGTGTAACAGTGGCAATGTTCCTCCTGTGAACAACACCAACCGAAAGCGAGATGATGAGCGAGGGGATGTTTAGAAGCTTTTTGCGATTCATGCAAAATCGGTGAGGAGACTCGTGTTCAAAATCTGAGGAGAAATGATAGCAATTCACGGGTTATCACAAACCCAAGCGATTCAAAGAGTTGGGACCACGAATTTAAGGAAAGCCGGATCCGATCATGCGGCGGAAACATGGGTCAAGCAAATTACCAAGATATTCGATGTCTTGGGATGCACGGAAGAACAGAAGATTCCATTCGCCACCTTTATGTTACGTGGCGAGACAGACCATCTTGGTGGGAGTCGTGAAGCGTACTCCATCCAAAGACTTTTCGGCATGTCTTGGGAGACATTTGAGAATTATTTAATGACAAATACTTTCACGAAAGTGTTCGGTATATGAAGGAAGTGGAGTTCGTGATTAGAACAAAACAACATGGCGGTGTCTTAGTACGAGGCAAAGTTTGCAGAGTTATCCAGGTTTGCACCTCATTTGGTGGAGAATGAGGAACGTATGACGCGGATGTTTTTGAGAGGTTTGAAACCCGGCATACGACAATATCTCATTTCTCATAAATTTTCTCTCTATTCAGATGTTGTAAGCGGGCTCAATTATTATTAGAGAAGCGAGATAACGAGTACTACAACCGAGAGGACCATAACCGAGGATCGTACGAGAGATAGCGATCAATGTAATAATGATAACCAATGGAGAAAGAAGCAGACGGACAAAATGGTAACCACTCTGGTGGTAATCATAGCCATGAAAATAGAAGAAGCGAGTCGGGAGGAGATTTTAAAAAGAGGAGATTTAACAACGATTACGTATGAAGACGCAGCGGTACGGCAAAGAATCGGTTCTAAGGGAGGAGAAACGACCACCCATCATATGCTATAAATGCGGAAAGAGGGACATATCGGTCAAACCGTCCATAGCAGTTCAAGGTATGCTATAATTGTGGAAAGGAAGGACATATCGCCGAGATCAGATGCGGTGGCGAAACCTAGTTCAATGAGGGACGGTGACTCAAAAGACTATCCCGTAAAAGTCAAAGTCAATGGTTCTGGAAGAAGCGTTTGTTGTGGTATTTGGTCAAAATGCGAGGAACCCAAACGAGGTGATCACGGGTAAGCTATTTATAAATTCTTGCGAAGTTTATACCTTACTTGATAATCGGTGCTACCTATTCATTTATCTCTCCCGCTTGTGCTCAACGTTTAAACTTGACTCGAGAAATTAGACTTTGACCTATCTGTGGAAACTTCGTTAGAGAAACTTTCATCACATCCATCGTTTATAAATCTTGTTTGATTCAAGTTGGCACCATTACCTTACACCGTTGACCTTATCTCTTTAAAGATACTTGTTTTTGATGTGATTTTAGGGATTGATTGGTTAACTACTCATCACGCCAAAATTGATTGTTTTCGTAAGGTTGTTAGTTTTCATATTCCTAACCAACTTTGTTGTATTTAATTCAAGCAACTAAACCATTAAAATCAATCAACGTCATATCTAATCATAAAGCTATTCGTTTATTGAAAAAGCGGATGTCAAGCTTTCTTAGCCCATGTTATGGATTTGAATAAAGACACGTCAAATTTGAATAATATTCTTGTTGTTATTGACTTTCTGACGTATTTCTGAAGAACTTCCTGGTCTACCCCAGGCGTGAAGTTGAATTCTTTATTAATCTTGAACCCAGTACAAAGCCCATTTCTAAAACCCATATCGAATGGCTCTATTGAACTTCAGAGTTAAAGGTCCAACTACGAGAATTGTTGGACATCGGTTTCATTAAATCTTAGTACATCTCCTTGGGGTGCTCTGTTTTTATTCGTAAAAAGAAGAAAGCGGGAGTATGCGACTTTAGTATTGACTATCGGGAATTGAACCATGTCACCATCAAGAATAGGTATCCTCTACCTCGTATTGATGACTTGTTTGACCCGATTCGTGAGGGCACAATTCTTTTCAAAAATCGATCTTCGATTCGGATATCATCATTGAAGATTAGGCGAGGATATTCCAAAGGCGCCTTCGAGAACTTCGGTATAGGCATTATGAATTCTTAGTCATGTCTTTCGGATTGACTAATGCTCCTATGGCTTTCATGGATATGATGAATCGAGTATTCAAGGAATATTTGGATCAGTTCATTGTTGTTTTATTGATGACATCCTCATATATTCCAAAAGTCGTGAAGATCATGAGCACCATTTGAAATTTGGTACTCCAAAGGCTTCGTGAAAACAAACTATATGCCAAATTGAAGAAATGCTAGTTACGGCTCGAGGAAGTAGCATTCCTTGGGCACGATAATTGTCGAAACATGGAGTATCTGTTGATCCGTGAAGATTCAAGCAATACAAAGTTGGGATCAACCGAAGTCGGTGATGAAGTACGTAGTTTTTGGGCTTAATTGGTTATTATCGGAGATTCGTGGAAGGTTTTCTCGAATCGCTACTCCATTAACCCAAATTTAACTCGGAAGGATACAAAATTCGTTTGGAGCGAAGAATGCGAGAAAAGTTTCAAGAGCTTAAGAGGAGACTTATTTTGACTGTTCTAACAATACCATCTGGTTCGGATGGATTTGTTATCTACAAATGATGCTTCGTGCAAAGGGTTAGGATGTGTTCTCATGTAACGTGGGAAAGTCATAGCCTATGCCTCATGACAACTTAAAGAGTATGAGAGGAATTATCCTACTCATGATCTAGAGTTAGTGTGATCGTTTTGGCGCTTAAAGATATGGAGGCACTATCTATATGGGGAGAAAGTGGAGATATATTCGGACCATAAAAGCCTTTAAATATTTCTTCACTCAAAAAAGAACTCAACACGCGACAATGACGTTGGCTCGAGCTATTGAAAGACTACGACCACACTATTCAATACCATCCCGAAAAGTTTAAGCGTGGTAGCCGTGACGCGTTGAGTAGAAGATCATATGCGGAACGAAAGCGATGATGTCAAGTATAATGACAGAGCCAACTTTAATAGAAAAAGTTAAGGTTGCTCAAGCCACCGACCGGAGCACGGATGATCGATCGTATGAAGAAGAAAGTACAAGAAGGAGCTATTCCTAGGGCGAGAATTGATGAAGAAGGAATACTTGAGTCCACTCTAAACTTTGTGTTCTAACGACTCGATTTGAAGTACAAGATTATGATGGAGGCACACAATACACCATTTGCAATCCATCACCGGAAGTACTAAAATGTATCGTGATCTTCGACATACATTTTGGTGGAACAATATGAAGAGAGAGATTGCAAAGTTTATCTCGATGTGTTTAACTTGTCAATGTGTAAAGGCGGAGCATCCGGTACCTAAGGGTCCGTTGCAACCACTTGAGATTCGAAATGGAAGTAGGAACACATTACCATGGATTTCGTTCACGGGTCTTCCTACGGTTTCTCGGGACATCAATGCTATTTGGGTTATTGTTGATAGATTAACCAAGTCCGCTCATTTCTTGCCGACACGGGAGACTTATTCACTTGAGCGTCTTGCTAGTATATGACGTGAATGAGATTGTGAGGTTGCATGGCATGCCTGTATCCATAGTTTCGGATCGTGACCCAAGATTCACTTCAAGATTTTGGGTTAGCTTGCAAAAAGCTATGGGCGCGGATTTCTGATTGATTCGGCATACCATCCTCAAAGCGGACGGACAATCGAAGGACTATTCAAACTCTTGAAGATTTATTAAGACTCTGTGTCCTGACTTCAAGGCGGTTGGGATAAGTATTTACCATTGGTGGAATTCTCCTACAACAACGATTATCGCAAGTATATAGGTGTGGCTCCATTTGAAGCATTATATGGGCGAAAGTGTCGCTCTCCAAGTATGTTGGGGACGAGGTGGGTGGTGAACACATTGTTGGGACCCGAGTTGAATACGTATGACTACGAAAAAGATCCAAATGATTGACAACGTATACAAAGCAGCACAAGATCGACAAAAGAGTTATGCGGATCTTCATCGAAAGGACGTGGAATTTAGTGTGGGGATCATGTATTGTTGCGAAGTTGCTCCATGGAAGGGAGTTACAAGATTTGAAAGAGAGGAAAGCTCAATCCACGATTTATTGGTCCATTTCAAATTCTTGACCGAGTAGAAATGTAGCCTATAGACTCGCGTTACCTCAAGGTATGTCTCGTATTCATAATGTGTTTCACATATCATGCTTCAGTAAATATGTGAAAGACCCAAACCACGTTATAAATTAGAACCGAACGAGATAGCCAAGACTTAACGTATGAGGAGGTACTGTCAAGATCTTGGATAGGAAGGAGCAGCGTCCCTACGCATGAAAGGTCATACCACAAGTTAAAGTTTTGTGGAGGAATCATGCTATAGAGGAAATGACACGGGAATTGGAAACGGAAATGAAAGAGAGGTATCCTCACCTTTTCAAACACAGTATCGTCGTCAATTTCGAGGGCGAAATTTTATAAGGAGAGGAGGTTGTAAGACCCCAACTTATTATTAATGAAATTTAATTTTCTATTTATTATTTTGAAATAGTAAGGGTTGATTTGATTAATGTGGATAGTTAGGGTAAAATATGCAAATATTTTAAAATAAGCAAGTGGTTATAAAATATTCATTGTTGTGGGAATATTTGTTTAGTCGTGGAATATTAAATCTTTGTCGGGGAATATTAAATGACGACCAGCGTACCATAATGTGGGCCCCATAACGAAAAAGCGATTGGATGAAGAAAACGACAAATATAAGTTGTTTAAAAATAACGGTGTAGTTATGTTACTCATAATCTTCGTTAAAATACTCGGTGGTTAAAACACAAGAAGACACCAGTATTGCACCAATTATTGATTCTTACGTGAAGAAGGTACTACTCAATAATGGTTACGATAATTATCATTCAAATATTTTATTGATTTAATAATTGCTACGTTGATATTTTATATTCTTTGTTGTTTCAATAATTGTCATTACACGGTATTTTTCATTATCGAAGCAATAATTCATATTATCTGAATAATATTATTAGATAACATTATTGGCAATGTCTAGAAAATTACATCAAGGAGAGGTTTGGTCACCTAATTGCGGCGCCAAGAAGGAGAAATTTTTATTGGAAAGCCCCTCTTTTTACGGGAACTGCTGGTCATCGATATTGTGATTACGTAATATTATTTGTGAATAATTAATTATTGATTCATATGATGAGGAAAATATTGATTTTATATGGATATAGATGGAGAAAATTTTTAATGTGACAATTGTTGAAAATTGAAATTTTATCTTTTTCGATAAAATAATTCATTTAAATATATTATTATATTTTAATAATATAATAATGGTGATATTTTACAACGAATGTGGGATATATGAGTATACGAGGAGGAAGAGTATTTTTGTTGCAATAAATGTTTAAAACATGTTAAACATGTCTGGTGGACCCCATTTATTGGTGAAATATGATTATAGCTTTGTAAAATCGCTTCGTTTGTGGATTTGGTCAATTTCTATTTGGAATTTGGAAAAACTTTCTTCCGCAAAGTTGTAGAGAATTGAATTTCCTATAAAAAATCGCGAGATTCGAATTTTCTGATGAAAAGGCTATTTATTATGATTTATTGAAGTTAGAAGCTTCAAATAATTGATTTTGGAAGTTTAAAATATTTAAAATTAGAAAACGTTTTTCTTACTTTTTCTAGAATGTGGCATGTGTTTGATGGCTGAAATCAGATTATAGGCATGCGTAGGAAATTTATATAATTATATTATTAATTTATTAAATTTTCTGCTTTTGTTCTAAGCAATTTCTATAAAAATGCGGTCTTGGGTTAGAATTGAAAATCACACCGTAACTGAAGTTTTTCTCTATATATTATCGAGCGTATTCTTGTGAGTATTTTGAGTATACTTTGAGTATTGTTAGGCGGTGCAAGTTCCTTCAAACCTTATATCCCAGATTCTAGCTAAATCTTAATCTTTCGAGGTAAGGGATGTTATTTTCTTCTCAAATGATATTATTTCTTCAATATCATTATCTTTGAAATATTAGTTGGAACTTTTATCAAATTTGGAACTTTTTCGTCTTGAGTTACTTATTCATGAGTTCTTATTCACGAAGTTACTATTCATGAGTTCTTATTCACGAGTTACTATTCACGAAAGTACTATTATTAAGTGAAGCGTGAAGATGTTTTTTTTGAGAAATTTCTATCTTTTGGTGTCTGAGTTACTATTCACGATATCTGTGACTATTCAATTTAGAAAAATAAATTTTCTTCTTTTTGTCCAAAATATCTATTCGGATACTAGCTTTTGATTGTATCCATGTTTTGATCATTCTTGAATTTTACACCACTATGATTATTTTTGAGGTATTTTTGAACATGGATAAAACAAAGTACGAATCCTTAATCCTTGTCATTTTGTTTTCATTGGATTCGTTTCTTTAAAAATATTTTTCATCATCCTCATTCTTAAATGATGATATTATTGAATATCTTTGGCCCAGAGCAAAGATGAATGATTTTGAAGAATATCTTTGGTAGTAGTGCAAAGATGAACAGTGTTTAGATGAACATGACTAATGATGAATATCTTTGGCTGTAGTGCAAAGATGAATATTTGATTCCGGATGTATATTGATTGATGTTACTGGGGATAAAAGATGACGATGAACTTTTAAATTCATACATAGAAGATAGTAGTTTGCATTTCTACTTAACTCTTCTAATGAATTATTATTTCATTGCGAATATTGATTTAAAATTTGTTGTCTATTCAGATTCTATTAGATTTTTTCCTGTTAAAGACCAGCGGTAATTTGTTGTATATTATCTTAGTCATAATATTCTTTTTTGGGCTAATTGAGCTCACCCTTTTCTTTTTGTTCCATTTTTTTTCTTCTCGGGAGGCGAGAATATAGCGAGTACAGTCGGGTATGGAATGAAGGTTTTAGAAAGAATTGTTTAGTAGTCCTCACCATTTTTGTAAAATAATGTATCAATAAATATGATGAGGATTTATTTGAGTATAGATATTGTCTAGAAGATAATATTTGTATTCAAACTCACAGCTTTTTCTTGTTGTAATAATAAAGTTGTAGTTGTTTTACACTGTATGTATATTGTAACTCGAGAATGAGTGATGTATATACTATTTTTGGGGGCGTCACACGTATTGAATGACTTTTCTTAATTCATGTGTATACAATTAAAAAGCAAGTTATTATAGAACAAAGGAATATTTCACTCTATTTTTTCTTTCATTTTACGATACATTCGGAAAGAAGAAAGAAAAAATAAAAATAATATATCCATAGATTTATTCATCAAAATACATATAAAAATATCATTTCCTTTATAAAATTCCTTAGTTGCATTAGTTTAAAGAGTGGGAGAGAGCAAATATTATTTTGGTGGTAAAAAATAATTAATTCAAAAATTTATGAATAATACTAGAGATACAAACTATTTTACAAACTGCTGATGTAGTATACTCCACGTCAGTTTTTTATGTGGGGTCGAAAAATACATTAAAATAATTTGTTGATCAATATGCTGAAATAAAGTATATCATATCAATAATTTATAAAATATTTAAAGAATAATTTATATTTGTAACATTAATCAAAATTTATATTCAATTTGAATAGGGCCAAAAATATCGCCAAATTTATAGCCCAAAGTTGTTAGTAAAATTGTAAAAGTGATGAGTCGGGTCCAGTGTCCATGGTGAAAGTGGACCTTCCAAATATAACGGTTCTTTTAAACCCTTTCCTCAAGTTTTGAAATTTCAAAAACCCAACGCCACCAAATCCTAACGGAAGCCAGCCACCGCCTCCCCTGTTTTCTCTCTCTTCCCTTTTAACTGCTCCATTCCTCACTCTCTCCTTTCTTCACCCCCTTCATCACCATACCCCTTTCAATCTCTCCAGAGACAAAGAGTTGAAGGGCACTCCAATTATTCAAGGTTATCCATTCCTCTTCTCTTTCCCACTTCAATTCCCTTCTTTTCTTGTTTATTTTTTCCATTTTCTGAATTTAAAGATTCAATTAATTGTTTTTTCTCATTACTTATTGTCATATAATTTACTTTAAAATCATTTACAGATCTTCAATTGAAGATTTATCCAAATCCCAGAATCACCAAAACCCAATCAAGATTTTCATTTCTCTTGAATATACGTAAGGGTTTTACTTCGTTCTCTTTGTATATAGATATTGTTGTATAATTTGACTTGAATTGTGAATGTTCTGTAAGACTCAAGAACTGAGGGTATTTTGCAGGTGGGTTTTAATCGGTTTTTGTAAAGATGAATGATCTTATGACAAAATCGTTTCTAAGTTATGTTGAATTGAAGAAGCAGACCATGAAAGACCTGGAATCAGGACAAAATATCGGGATGGGACAACTTGACCCTTCTGATGAAAGAAACATCTCAAAGTTCTTTGAAGATGTGGGCTCAATCAAGGCTGACATGGAAGAAATCAGTAATCTTCTTCTTCATCTTGGAGATCTCAATGAAGGGACAAAGTCCAATTGCAGTTCTAAAGTTCTTAGAGGGCTTAGAGATCAAATTAATTCCGATATGATCACTGTTCTACGAAAGGCCAAGATCATTAAAGCAAGATTAGAATCACTTGATAAATCCAATGCGGCTAATCGCGGGGTATCGGATACATATAGACAGGGAAGCCCAAATGATCGAACAAGAATTTCTGTTACTAATGGGTTGAGACTGAAACTAAGAGATATGATGAATGAATTTCAGCGTTTAAGAGAAAAAATTGTCAGTGAGCACAAAGAAGGTGTTAGGAAAAGCTACTATAGTGCCAATGGGGAGGAACCCAGTGAGGATATGATTGAGAAGATAATTTCGGGACAAGGTCAAGTTGGGGTTTTTGATGGGAAATTTGATTTGGCAGTGGAGAATCAGGAGAGGCTTGAAGCTGTGAAGGAGATACAGAGGAGCTTGATTGAGTTACATGGAGTTTTTCTTGATATGGCTGTATTGGTTGAGACACAAGGAGAACATATTAATGATATTGAAATGAATGTGGCTAATGCTGGAGCTTATGTTAATGGTGGAACTAAAGAACTCAATTGCGCTAATCAGTTGAAGAAGAGGAGGAATTTGGCTTGTTGGATTGGGGCTGTGCTGCTGCTGGTGTTATTGATTTGCCTTCTTTCAATTTTATTTTGAAAAAAAAAAGAGAGTAGTTGAGTTCTAAGCTGCTTGTTTTTGTCAAGGAAGTTTGGGTTATTTGAAAAGTTCACAGATTTGTTTAGGTTTCTTGTTATGAATGGGAATTTGCATATTGATGGAGATATTTTCCTGTAATTGTTTTTTCAAAAGGCAATGTGTTTTCTAATACCTGTTAAATCTTCCACTGTATATTCTATAATTTGAAATGAGGAATTCTGAGATTTGTTTTTTAAGCTTTTTTGGGCTTGCTGTCATGCTGAATGTTCATGGTTGTTCAATTCTTAATGAGCTTGGTTTTCAGAGTATTCTTTTCCCCTATATTAATAGCTGTTCTTTCATTATATCTGTATTAAAACTAGTAGCTAGTTCCATTAATAATGTAAGTAGCTAGTTCTAAGCCACCCACGACCTCCGGTCATGGCCTTGGTCAGGAAAGGTGAAGCTGCATCACTTGATAAGCTGTGTGACCATTCAAGCCTTTTGGATCTATTGGCACCAGGTCCATAACACTTGTATTCACCATAGAACGCCGTTCTGTCACACTCAAAAATATAAACTAATATTCATTAAAAGCCTCTTGATAATCAAGTCACAAGGACATGCAAACATTAAATGAACCAAAAGAAGAAGAACATGGTTTTCAGTTTAGTACCGCTGCTTGGTTGGATCGCCCCAGTCATTCCATCCCTCTGCCAATATTACACTGGACATGTAAGCTAGAGCAAAAACTACCCTTGAATAAGCACCCCAAGGCCTTCCAAGTAGAGTAGTAATCTTCCGGCCCAAAAATGTAAGCCCTGTATTGTCTAATGGTTCCCTATGTTGTGCAGTAACACTTCCATTTCCTTCAGCCAGTGAATGTTGGTGACATCAGGTGAAGCTTGCACGTCAGCATATCAATTTACTTGGTAATTCATATAAACATATAGTTCCTCTGCCCAGAAATGATTACATTACCCCAACTTTTTTCTTTTTTTTTTGAACATCCCAGAATTAGTTTCAAGAAAGTTTTCATATTTCGTCTGCTGAGTATGTTGAAGTGAAAAATATCTTAATTATATATGGCCACCGCAAATAAAAGTCAATGGATTGTTGGTTGATTTATTGATCGAAATGAAGTTCAAGTAAGCCTGAGAGGGAAACAAAGATTTTGAACTTGCTTTTCTTGACACACAATTAATTGGCAGCCACCTAACTAGAATAAGAAGCTAGTTGTTTCATTATCCAGAAAATCAGGAAGAACAATTTTTTTTTTTATACAATTGAAAAAATATGAAAATATATCTAAGTTTAGTAGTTTAATTAAAGTATGTATTCAAATGTGAGTTGAGATTAGTTAATTAGGTACAAGTCGCAGTTTTTTTCTTGGAATATATAGTGGCAATTGGCAAATGAGATCAACCTGTTGTTTATGCATGCATGAAGTTTCAAGAATTTAATTTGTTTACAATATTCTTGTTCAACATCTAGACTTAATTCTTGTTTGCAAATCAGCTACAAAACCTTGAATAATAGTAATAACTCAGGTTTCTAGATAAAGAAAGATGTTGTGTATGTTTTGTCACTTAAATTTAAGAGCAAAATACCAAAAATTAGATGCTAAAACAGTACTGTCGAGATAAATTCAACCAAACACACCCTTCCGTTGTTTTTGACCTTTTTGTCCTTGGGAGACGAGAGTTGGGACAGATAAAAGGGTATTTTCGTAACTAAATATCATCCGTATCAGTTCTCCTCCCTCCCCTATAAGTAGAGGCAAACGAAGCCAAACCCTAGCCACGGCGGGCCTGCGGCTGGTTATACGAATATATATGTCTCTATAGTATGCTATGTGCATATATGTATGTATACATATACACACATATTTGTTTCTGTAGTTTTGTGTGAATAAAAAAAAAAATATATATATATATATATATATATATATATATAGAGAGAGAGAGAGAGAGAGAGAAGGCGTGGTGATGAGTTATGAAATAATCTCGTTAATCTGATTAAATTTGTGAGGACAAACCCTCTAATCCATTCTCTTTATGAGTTTCTGAGCGCCTTCTTCATCTTTCTCTAATTATTTCCTCGATCACACCATCCATTTCTTCATTTTTACTACTACTTTCTTACTTATATTTTTTGATTTAATTCACTAAATCTTCTGTTTCTCAGTATTAATTATAGTGAAATGGAGCGATTTAATGATCCTATTCATGTGTTATATTTATTATAATGATATTTATTTTATGATGGTAATTTGGAAAACGTAGTTGTAGTTGTGATTGAGATTAAATCCACATGATCCGATATTTGTTTTGTCTGGTTTGGATTTTTAAACGTACTATACTTAATTAACAATCACAAAGGTTGTCTTTGAAGGTTATGATTTGAACAATTTAAACTGATTCGGTTAGTATGATTTTTTTTGAATAAGTTGGTCAATTAATTAATAGAATGTCGACGCACATGAAGCCTGTGTGTCATTATTTTATTGATCAATTGAGTAATTTATCCAAAAATAAATTTCATGCTAACTACTTTCAATTTAAAATAAGGTTGTCTTTGATAAAATTTTAATGTTACGCCTTGGATTGAAATGAAGGGTAGATTGATTCATTTCATTCTAGTTGGAATAAGTTATTTTATATCTTCTCTCTCCTTTAAAAATCAAACATAATTTTTTTTATTTTAATTGTAACTAAACACAATCTTTTTTATTTTATATGAATGAGTCATTTTTATTTTTATTTTTATTATTTCAATTCAAACTTTAAACTTAACATAACATTAGACATTTGATTAATGTAGAGGAATTGTATCTGAACATTAATAATTTTATAAAATGTAAATTTGAGTTTGCAATAATAATTTTACAAAAATGGTATATATGTTGATAAATATTTTAAAAATTAAATTGTGACTAGTATGGAATAAATTAAAGTGAGATTTTTAAAATTTTATATATTTTATATATGTAGATATGTTTGTAATCATATTTTGACTTAAAACTTTAAACTTACACAATGTATAATAATATTCACAATTTTTTATTAATTAAATAAATTAATGTTAATTTTAAATTTTTTAAAATAAATAAAATAAGATATTTTTAATGAAAATTCTTCCTTATAAAACTAGAACCATGTTTATTTGCAAAAAAACATAATTGAGATTGAATTATTTATCTTAATTTAACATTATTTCAAATTATTTAATCATTTGGTGATGCACTATTAGTCAATTGATGTGGGACTATTAGTTCCATAAAGTTATTTGATAGCATATAAAGGAGGATTATTAATCTTACATTCATTATGAGATTATTTAATTCTCGTAAATAGACTTAGGAATGATAAAAAATAATGCATATGACTATTAATCCTCATCGTAGGATAAAATAATCCGAAATAATATTAAATTAAGAGAGATAATCTAATCTTATGCATGCTTTTTTTATGAAGAAACATAGCTTAGGGGTATTAATTAAAAAGGCGGAGTAATATTTATGTTGCTATAAAAAATACTAATTGTTCTAAGGGGTTATTTGGAATTGCTTATAATCAATTTGCTTATGCAACATAATTATTGTTTTGGACAATTAAAAAGACTAGATTTTTTCTAAGTGATTGTTTGGGATCACTTATAATCTGTTTTAAAAATGATTTATAATCATTTTATGAAAATAAATAATCACAATCTCCAAAGTTTCTAATTATTTGCTAAATCTAATATTTAAAGTTGACCAAGTATATTAGTAATTTATACTATTTTATTTTAGAAATTTCACCAATCATATATATTTATTTACCCAAACACTCTTATTAAGTAATTTACACTTGAAACAAGTGGCAATTAATTTTTTTTTTTTATACCAAATATTTTTTTATTAATTTAAGTATTTTTATTTACCATGCATAAATTGACAAATTACTATTTTAAAATTAATTATAAAAATTAATAATCATAATCACTAATAATATTTTTTAAGTGATTCCAAACATACTTTAAATCATATTCCAAGAAGCAATAGTAACACCTTGAAACAAAAAATTTGATTGAAGTACTTAGACTTGTTTGTCACACCTTATTTGAAACAATTTATAGCATATTAATTTTTTTTTATAAAATAATACTTATTTTAATTTATCTAAGGTAAATTATAATTTGAGTACAATTTATGGATAAAAAAAAAAGTTGTTATTTAAATGCTTATTTTTAGTTTACAGCTTATTGAATATTTTACGTTAGTTTTTCAAATTATTTACCGAACATAATAACTTATTCTCGTAATAGACTCCTACCCCTTCAAAGAAGGTAAGTTTCTATTAATTTAAAATACTCTATCTTATTAAATAAGTTATTAAAAAAATATAGTAAATAAATGAGAATTATGTCTTGGTATTCATTCATAACATGTAAATTGTAATTCGGATCCTCAATCTTTATATTAATAGAAGTGAGTCAGGCTTGGGGACCAAGTAATCATCGGCTAAATATTGGTGTCAAAATCAACACAACCAAACCCAACCCGGTTAAGCAGTGGCATGCATCCATGTCTGCCCGAAAGTAATGAGCCATCTGATCCAACACGTGGCCCATCAAGTTAAGCCCATCACAGGTTTACATAAATTGTTTTTTTTTTTTAATTTCCCGGTTCATTCTCTACGAAAATAAAATACCACATTCCAGTTTGTTTTGTTGATCAGAAAAAAAAGAGAGATCGAAAATGGAGGCGTTAATGGAAGAAGAAGAGTACAACTGGACGGAAGTGGAGCTACCGTCGGTGAGACGGCCACCGGAATTGGAGAGAGAAACCGGAGAGCGACGACGTGGACGAGATATTCTTATAGCCATAGATCATGGCCCTAGCAGCAAACACGCCTTCGATTGGGCCCTTGTCCACCTCTGCCGCCTCGCCGATACTATTCATCTCGTCATTGCCGTTTCCAGTACGTCTATATACATGTGCATGTATATCTAATAATGAGAGATGTATATACATGAAACTTATATTTTGCGTAAAATTTCTGAAATGTGTACCTTTTTTTTATTGATTAGGTTTGAAGAACGAGATTGTGTACGTAGAAACCTTGGGGCTTATGGAGAAGCTTGCTTTAGAGGCTATGGAAGTTGCTATGGTGAGAATATCTATTAATCCTGCTTCTAATTCCTTCGTCTTTCCAAAACAATGATTTATTGTTTTTAAATTCGTGATTGAAACTTTGAAAACACTTTTGCAGTTGAATGGTTTAAGAAAATGGAAACAAGTAAAGGAAAGCAGACGTCAAGCAGTTGAAATTCTTAACAAATTATTACAAATGATTCTTTATTACCGAAAAATAATGACCGAGTGTAAGATATATATATATATATATATATATATATATATATATATATATATATATATTGGTTCATGCAAATATATTCGAAAATGTTTATTTCCGTAAGGAAATAGGCTACTTCCATATGGGCTCTCTCAAATTTCACATGAATTGTCGGTGCGTGTCATAATGTGTGAACTTATGAGGGGATCGGATCTTGTGGAACTGGTAAAATAATTTTTGAAAATAATCTTCATATTTATGTATATTGTGGAGCTAGGCTATCTTCCCGGGTAAAAGGACAAAGGTAGTCCCAGAAAGGGGGGAGAGAGACAGAGAGAGATATTGAAAACTAGTCCAATTAAAATAGAACAAAGTATAAGTAGTCCAATTACACCAGATCTAACTGTTATTAGCATATGAATAAACTAATTAATGCCTTTCCAGAAGCAATACCCTGCTTGGGGAGTAACAGTTTTCGTTGTTAAACAGTTTTAATTGTCCAAACATAATAAGTAAGCTGCTTGGACAGTTCTCTGCCTCTGAAGTTTCATCCACCAGCATTTGAAAATATTAAAACAAGTGTCATCATTGAAATTTGGCAAATCAAGGAACCATTTTATTATTATTTATTTTCTTAAAAAAGAAACCTTATCTGTCTTTGTACCTCTTATTTTCTGATATTTGGTTCTTACATTTGGCCCGGCGGTATGACTCTTCCCATGTTTTCCATGAGATAGAGAGTTCGATCCTTGGTGGCAACAAGGAGGTTGTGAGTGTGGTTGTGAGGTTGTTTATGTAGCAAAAAAAATAGGGACCGAAGGAGTACTATTTAGATGTCTAGTTTTTTGATTAGTCTCTTTAGATGTTCAATTTATATATGAAATAAAATTAAATAAATTTGTTTTGAATTAGGTGGAGACAAAGGCTCGGATTGTGGAAGGTGATGCTGGTAAAGCAATATGCAAAGAAGTAGAAAGGTTGAAGCCTGCAGCTTTGGTCGTGGGTACCAGAGGCAAAAGCTTATTTCAAAGGTCTCCCTCCGGCCCTCTATCTCCCTCCATCTTTCTCACTTTCTCTGTAATCTTTGGTGTTTCTTCAGTGTACTGCAGGGAAGTGTGAGTCAGTATTGCTTCAACAATTGTAAAGCTGCACCAGTTATAATAGTTCCCGCAAAAGGTTTGAAGTCTGACTACTTTAATCCATAAATTACCTCTGTTTTTTAATATCTATTTATGTCTGATTGAATATGTTTTACGGAACTGCAGAAGCTGGAGAAGAATCTGTAATCTAATTGAAGTAGGAGAAAGTATGAAACATAGTCCGGAATACCCCAGCATCTCCATGGATCATGTTTGGATTTTACTAACTGTAGCTGGCGTTGCAAGTCTTGGTGATGACAGGTTTGCTTTTAGACATGTAAATTCAAGCTGAAAAGCTTTGTTCTGTATAGACTAGCTGTGATTATTTGTCTTCGGTTATTTTCATATTGTTCCATAATGGCATTGTCATCTATAATTTGTTATCAGATATGAGGTTGTATTTCACAAATTGTAATGTAATTAACTTTGTGAAAAGTTAAAAGCATTTAACTTTAATTGTGTTGCTAGCCATGCTATCCATTTAATAATTATAGATGTTCTTTTAGTCAAATTCTATTCAGGCTTGTTAAACCATCTTGGAACCCTCAAAATAGACATTTGCAAACATATTATTCCGTGGATTTATAGTATTTGTCAAGTTTCTTGAGCTGAGTTGTGTAGTATTTTCTTTATTAGTTAAAAAGCTGCTAATTTTTGATGCAACCCCGGTTCAGTTGTGAAAGAAAAGGTATCGCATGCAACTTCTTTTTCCTTCTTTTTGTTATTTTAGAGAATTTAGTTAATACAGACTTGTTGTTCTCCTTAGGCTAAATTGATAACTTCTCTTTCTTTATATTTTGTCTATGAATTTTTTAAGCTGTAGGCCGTGCTGATTTAGATGACCACTTCAGCCATTTTAGTGCAATTGTGTCTATTAAATCTTTTATGAAACCTTCGGACTATGTTGCATTACTCACAAGTTATTCAACTAGATGTAGCCTAGTATAATCCTAGGTGGGGCCTTCTTAGGGATTGGCTGTTCACAAAATATTGCAGGGGAGTTATCTTTCTTTGGAACAGTGCATTGTGTATGTAAACAATCTGTATTCATAATTATGACCTTGCAAGATGACAGAATTCAGGACCCAAGTAGGAGAATTGATACCTAAGGCTATGTCGGGGCATAAAAGGCCTGGAGCTATGTCCTTGCAAGAATACACCAAGTGGGTTGGCCTGCCAATCTTTACTTTTCATGATTTCATCATTTTTCAAACAACTTGAAAATCTTATCTCTAAAGTTGTTGAATGTGGTTGAGTTTACCCTTCACCTCTAAAATGAGGAGGGAAGAATGGTGGTTGATTCTAATTTAACAAAAATGAACATAAATATATAAAAAAAAAAAGATATCTTGTCCACAAAACTAGATTTGAAATAGATTTTGAATTGTCATATATAACATACAATTATATTTCTCCTCTGTTTCTGTAGAATAAGTTGATTCTGGGTCGTGTGAATTTAAAGGATTCTCTTAGGAAGTATCAGACACAAACTTAAGAGCTGAGGTAAGGACAAAAGCTAGAGCTGATACAAAACCATGGTCCTAAAAGGATATCAGCTCAAGAGCTATCCGGAGTCATTCATTACATAGAGAATCTCTCTGGTTTTGCTTTTATACCTTTGAACTGAATATCAAAAGTTGAGAAGGAAATCTTAGGGAATAATAAGAATTTTTATGCCAAGGTGAAGTGGGTCCAGTAGGGAAAAGGCAAAATCATCTCTCACTGTCTATTGAGGCAAAGAGAATCAAGGAGATCTTTGCTTGTGGATGAGGCCTGTCCTACCCCTTCCTTGCTACTTATGGCTTGAAAATGAAGGAAAGCTAAGGCTCTTGCCCAAAAAACACAAAGATGCAACGAAAAGGAAAGGCACCTTTTGTGGCCCCCGATCCATTGGTACAGCCCAGCACCGAAAGGGTCTTTCTTTGGATTAAGACTTAGAATGGAAGGATAGGGGTGTGTGTATTTCAAGTATATGGCAATGAGTACACATGCAAATTGCCTTTGAATGTAGTTCATCTCTTTCACAAATGAGAGTCCCTTTTTTTTTTTTAATTTATTTTATTTATTTTGTGTCATGAAAATGAGAATTCCCTTTCTAGAAATAGGCTAAAAAGATACATGCTGCTCCAAATTTTCCCTTGGTCTAAACTCTAAAGTGATTAAACCTAGCATATTCATTTAATATCAATAATGTGATTTAAATTGAATTAAGAAGTTAATTGGAAATTGATAACTTCACTTAACGTGTTATGTCTTTTAAATGAGAATCCTATTTTTTGACGAAGGGAGTGTAATCAATAATGCAATATAGAACATGATTTAATTTTTCTTATGTCGTATTATTTTCAAAACTCTCAGAATATTGAAAGAGGTAAATTTTGGATATTTGAACTTATAGTGTTCCAAGGACTGGGTGCAGAATAAATGGATTGTTGTTTCCCCTTGAGTTCTTGGCATATATAACTCGTTCTTGAAACAGTAGAAAACGGAAATTCTCAACAATTAGAACTACTTTACGCACAACTATAGTTGGGTTCTTTGGTATGTGCATATAAGATGTGATATTGGTTTCAATGTGTTCTCTTGGACGGTTTGAAATTAGTTATACTTCCAATTAACTTGAATTCTTTACTTTGAATATGTCCAAACTATTACTGTTTAGTTGGCTAGAGGAGTAACTTTGAACAAAACTTCTTTATATTTCTAAAGTCATCAGCGCCAATAAGAACATAGAACTGTTATCCATACAAATTAGTTACATATCAGAGTACAGGGTAACTATTTGGAAATACCATTTGAAAAACAAAAGCATATGGCAAGGAACTCTTCCAACCACAAATTTGGATCTGCAAAACCCCTCTAAATTACCACTAGGTCATAGAGTTATAAATTTATATCAGTAAACGCAAAGAAAATCATAGACAATAGACAAGTAAAGGTACTCGATTAATACCAACAAAGAAAGTGAAGACTGCCTAGGTCCGATTAATCTCCGCCTAGGTGCTAGGTGGCCCTCTACCGTCTTTTTCTGGCTAGGCGCCTTAGGCCTTGCCTAGACAAAATCAAACCTCTACTTTGAAGCTCTACAATAAATTTGTGAATTCTTAAAAGATTGTTTTTTTGGTAATATTTCATACACTATGTTTTGTATAATATAACAAATATATACAATAGAAAAATAAATAAATGAGATCTCCTAGTCTGCCTAGGAAAACGCCTAGGCACTGCCTAGGCGCTAGGCGGCCCCAACACCACCTAGGTTCGCCTAACGATTTTTAGAGCACTGAGTACATAATGAGTAAGAAAGAGGTGCCTAAGACAAGAAAAGTGGATGTGTTGGGGCTGGGAATCCAACTACTTATGATTCTATCGGAATTTCATTTGAAAGCGTTGAGTGAGAGCTCGCATGAAAGCACTCGAAGGCATCTGTATTAATATTTAAGTATTGAATGATCAAGTGTCTAAACTTCTGCTTTGCCCATATTTTCACTCCTGGGGAATTTTAAAGTCTTTATATACCTAACATCATTTAGTTTGGTTGGATCAGCGTGTATTATGATGCATCTCAAAGGCCACAATAGTAACATCATTCTGTACAGTTACAAAATTTGTCTACGGGATAGTGTTTTTCTCGTTTTCGGGTCTGAGTTGAGTGTTGACATATAGTTCAAGCTTCAAAATCATCATTTTGTTATCTAATCATATGAAGATAAGTTTTGATCAGACTTAGGTAACCCATGACTAGTTGTATATTTCTAACTGCAGCTACCCTTCAAGTATCACCTATGAGTAATTGAGTATCCTTGGTCACAAAGAAAGAGACAGGACAACTCAAGGTAATATATTAATTGATTAAGTGTAACCTTTTGCTTTGCCAACGTCTTTTGTTCAGAAGGCCTCAATGATGCAAATAAGATTTTATTTAGGACATAAGCATGATTAGTACATGATTAGGTAATAATCCAGTTTTCTACTTGTACATTGACGAAGTTCGAAAATGAGCCGTATAACCTAGAGGAATTTTGAATAATAAAGTTATATGGTTGAAGTTCCAAAATGAACCGTATAACTTAGAGGAATTTTGAATGATAAGGGTAGATAGTTGTAAACGTGCTGGGGACATGAGTACCATCTAAGCGAGTTTAATAAAGGAAAGGTAGGATGCCTCTGTCCTCCCTCTCCAACAGAGATGAGGAGTTTAGAGTTTTTAATTGTCATCTATCTAACTATATGCTTGATATTATTGTCCAATTATTATTGTCAATCAACATTTCTCATTCTGTCCGCAAATAAAACCACTCCAGTTCATTGGTTGGCTCTTGTCGTGCGCCTTTCAACACAGTGCTTAATATTGCTTTTCAGGTTTCATTCAACAGAGTAACAGCTTGTGCCACTTGAGGGTGTGTGACACTTTCTCTTTTGTATTTATTGGCATTAATTTTTTGGTTTTTTGTACAATTCCCAGTATACATCATGCACAGTAGTAACCTGCGTCAGGCTTTTAGTTTTTCTACTGGTATAGAAATGTTAAATTTGTGTTCTTTCTTTTGAAGCTAGGAATCTTGATTTGTACCTCTGCTGTAGGGTTAACCACTTGCATATACCACGATACCACAGTACACATGAAATAAATGTTGTTCTTGATAGATAGTGTTATTGAGATTATTATCATTCCTATATACCGAGTATATCTACGTATGTACTTGGGGGTAACAAAAAAAGAATCAGGATCAAAGACATTTGGATTGAATTCATGCAATGAATTGTATGCCTAATGCTCTGGTTCACATCTCCATCTTTAAATTGCTGCCTTCAATGGAACCTGCATATATTCAATCACTTTAGAATTACCAAGGTTGTATATACGTGTATTCTTTTGTGTATATCTTCATAGATGTTGAGAAATGTATTTGATCGAGACGAATGACTATTATTTCAGTGATTTCTCTAGTCAACCACCATGATCCAATGGTGAGTACCAACAGCAGACCATATGAACCATTATATATGATGTATTATTCAATGTAGAAACCGATTAGGAGATAGTCATTATTGTTAAAGCATATGGATTATTTGATGGTCATTCTATGTCTATATAAGGCTGAAAATGCACTGAAATTATTTTTGTTTCTGGAAGATCAGATGTGGGAATTTATGGTTATCTTTTTTCTTTTTAATATCATTTTGGGTGGAAGACAGGGAAAAAGAAATATACCAACTAAA
The DNA here is from genome assembly GCA_020205615.1 of Panax quinquefolius. Classification (NCBI taxonomy): domain Eukaryota; kingdom Viridiplantae; phylum Streptophyta; class Magnoliopsida; order Apiales; family Araliaceae; genus Panax; species Panax quinquefolius. The sequence goes on from CM035166.1 coordinate 3,773,609, forward strand.
ATAACTTTATCTATTAAAGAGGACCATTTGGTCATGAGCAAAATAATTATCATAGGTGGGGTTCTCCGTGCACTCTTTCATGTGTAGTACTTTTTAATTTGCTTCATTGTATACCTTCTTCTTATGGTGCTAGCAAAAGTAGAAATACAAGATTGAATTGTAACTAGTAGTTGTCTGTACCTGTAAATAACTGAGGTGGATATGTTGTTGATCTTCCTTGTTGAAATTCCGCGTTATAGAGGTTTTGTAAATCAGCGTCCCAAGTTGCAGGGGGCTGTATTTGGTGTAGTACAAGTTGAACTTAATCAGAAAACTAAAAATATAGGATTATTACAAAGGACGACACAAAAAGAGTAGAAGAAATTACATTGAAACTGGACGAGTCAACAAATGTTTCTGAGATTGATACGGGTGCGCTAATAGTTCTTCTAAGTGCCATATCAGGTGGGTTTACTCCTAAATCCAGTCCACAACATGTAATTGCTTGTTGTAGTGGATTGAATTGAAAATAGGCAGGATTAGCCATTTCTGGTGATAACCCAATTGTGGGAAAATTGGATGTGCAAGCTGGAAACATCTGTTGATGTTGAAAAACAGAGTTAGTAACAAATATTTGGATGTAATTGTTCTTTATTGCTATCTGTGATATCTGTGTTTTTACCTCTTTTGTGAAGAGATTATCGATGTTGAAGTCAAGTCTCGGATTAACAGCAGCTAGTTTCATGGATAAGAACTGCATATTTATAAGCAACTGAATTAACTAATGGTATGGAGCATAATGCAACTGTATAAAGAAAAATAAATCTGAAAATTTCTTGTGATAAATATGGTATAATTTACCTCTACTTGTCTTTGAAGAGATTGGACATAGTTGATTATTTCATCTAGCATTCCGGCTTTCCCTGTGATCTTATTGCATCCTGGGACTAAATCTTGCAGATATTTCATTCTCTCACTGATTTTTTCTCTCCTTACCTGCATAATTCACATAGAATTTACATAAAATTTCACAGGTTAGATATTGAAGATGATAAAGTTCTATTACTGATTAAGAACTGTGGAATTCCACATACTCTTTCTGCTAAGCTGTGGCTGTCAGTGGCTTGACCACGACGTGCCCGGACATGAATGTAGTCAGATTTCTGAACCTCGGAAATCTTTGAATTGTCCTTTGAAGTGTCATTTGATGTTTCTCTTTTATTACAATTCTTGTTTTGCTCTGTTGTGATCTTTGAATCTCCCTCTTCGGCACCTCCTTTGATCTTCTTTTCTTTGATGCCCTCGTCCTCAGTTACCTGAATGAACATGAAAGTTTTTCTATTATAGCAGAGCAATGAACATGAAATATTATTGATCAAATAAAGGTTGTGTGTGTGTGTGTGTTGTTGAGAGAGAGAGAGAGAGAGAGAGAGAGAGAGAGAGAGAGAGAGAGAGAGAGAATTATGATCAATGGTAACAATTTCACAAACCTTTTGGTTGTGGGTCTTATCAGTTTTCCTCTTCTTGAAGTTCTCTTTTCCCACAGGAGAGCTCATCTTTTCTGGTAATATTTCCTCCCTTTGCTTAGTATCAGCTCCGGCAGCCTCTGCAATGGTGACTGCCACTTCTGGCGGGCAACTAGTAGTCCTTGAAATTGCATAATTCAACTCAATCCCATTCACATTCCCATACCCATAACCCAAATGGTCATCCCCACCAAACTTCCCATAATCAGGCCACCCATTATCCATACCTGGATCAGGCTTCACCGCCCTGTTCACAAGCCCGCTAAAACCAGAGTCATTACTGATCAAAGGCTGAAATTGCTGAGCTTGAGCTGCTGGTATAGAGAACATATTAAGCTCATTTCCACTGAAAAAGCTTAACTGTTGCTGCTGCTGCTGCTGCTGTTGCTGATCTTCTTCCCACTTCATTCGAGCTCGTTGCCTTTCGAACACACTCATGTCTGTTCGTCCGGCAATATTCGCGGCCGTGTTCATGCAGTGTAGCATCTCCGGTAAAGCATTCATGACATCAAGTTTTGGTTTGTTGGATAAAAAGAACTTTAAAAAGTACCGTAAGCTTTGTGCTTTGCGGAAAGTAATAAAAAGGATCTTTTTACTGTTTATATAACTCACGTCCTCTCAAAACCAACATGCCATTTCTCTCTCTCTCTCTCTATATATATAACTATATATGTGTATATATATATTTCTCTCTCTATATGTATCTATGTAATTGCTCGTGTAATCTCTCTCTCTTCTTTGTTCAATGAAAGAGAGTGGAAAGGGGCAGGAGATTTTTTTGTGGAATTTTTTTTAAGGCTTGAGAGGAGGGAAAGTGGGGGTATAAATAAGGAGGACAAGTCCGCCGGAATCGGGAATCTGACGGGAGTAGCCAAAATATTAATAGAGGAGAGAGAAAATGAAGCCATAACGACTGGCCATGGGGGTGGGGACCCACAGTGACATGACTGCCACGTGGGCTTGTCGGAAGAGAGAGAAAGTTTGGAGGCTTGAAGGGTCATTGGATCGGGTTTTGGGACCCATTGGAGAATGGCGGGAGACTACTGGGCCTTTTGTTTATCGAAAATCGGGCTTCTTATACTTATCGAACGGCTTGAGTTGGCATTGGGTATTGGGGGGGTTCAGTTACACGTGGAGTATTTGGGCCCACTGGATCTGACATGTAAGGAAGGGGTGATGATGTAGTGGTATGACCTTGTGATTGGTGTTTGGTACCTGAAAGTTCGAGAAACGCAAACAGACGCCACACAAAGATGCCTCCTCTGTTCCACGCTCCTCTTTAAACTGCGTGAATTTTCTTACCTGATACTCTTGTTCCCGAAAAAATGTCATGCTTTAAAATAATTTTGGATAATATATTTAATTTCAAATGAAAAAAAATATGATATTTTTACATAATTTTTTCTCCTCGCTCACTATTGATGTGAATTTTTATTTATTTATTTATTTATATTCTTAGCCACCGTATCATTTGGACATGTACCGTAATCTAAAATTTTGAATTATGAAAACTAGGTTTATATGGTTTAAAATAAAGTATCTTTTTGAAAATTTGAATTCAAGAGGTAATACTTTGAAAAAAACTAATCATTAAAATAGATTCTTTGATTTCTTAAAAAATGAGAGTTTTATTTGATTTTTATAGACATGTTAAAGATTTGTGAAAGGAAAATTATTCTTTCCAACAGTTTTTTTTTTTTGTTAGTAATGTTATATTTTAATTTTGAATTTTGTAATAAAAAAACATCAATTAAATACATTTAAGTGACCCGCATGTAATATTTTAGGTTTTATCGGGGAAGGGGAACACTATTTTCATATGTTTTTGATATTTCTATATGGTTCATTCTCACATGGAGATGCGACCCATTGTATGTTCATATGAGAGAGGACCATATGAAAATATCAAAAATACATATAGAAATATCAATTCTCATTTAATAATTATGCACGATATTTAGTTTTTTTAGTCAAGACAATTGCGAATATTTTAATTTGTATAAAGTTATATTAATTGTAATATTTATTATTTTGATTTTAAATAAATTTATACAACTTTTTAAATTAGGTTTTTTTTTCTGAAAAAAAAATAGAAATAAAACATTTTAGTGAACAACCAAGAGTTTAGAAAAATATATAGCCGGTATGAAGTTGACCCATAAAGAACGCGTGTGCAGACACCAATTCATGGATTATGATAGCAATTTAAAAAAGCTCTATCTGAAGATGCTGCAGATCTTAAGGATTTGTCAGACTTTCTAAAAATAGCACAGTTTCTTTGATTACCATTAGCTGTGTTTCTTTGTCAATAATAGTAAATGCTTATGTAACCAACTTTCTATTTAAAGCCTTAAGCTTCTACTTTAGCACTTTTTTGCTATTTATATACCCAACTGCAGATACTCATATTTATATATATACACATAAACATATTATCTTTCTTGGTTTACATTTATAAAATAACAATTTTAAAGAAAATTTGTAATGTTTATTCATGACATTTGTTAGAAATATAGTAATGGTGCTATAGCTTAACTAACCTAATATATAATATAAGTAATGGCATGTTAAATTGACTTTATAATTTAAAAATATAAACGTAATTGTAATTTTTAAATAAATTGAAAATAAAATGTATCTGTATTCACATACTACTATAACATACACAATCAAGAGGCATCTCTTTCATCCAAAAAAAAAAAGAGAAGAAGAAGAAAGAAATTAAAAAAGAAGGGGTATCCCTGTTAGGACCACAGGTTATGCTGTAGCTATCAACAAATATAACATACAATCAACAGTAGATTTGACTTAATTTTCATCAATCTATATATATTAAACTTAAAGTCAAAATTTAGAGCTGCAGGCCACCAAATTATATGACTCAAAGTGATGTTGCTGTTAGACCTCAACTAATAAAATAAAATAAAATATGAATCAATTAGCTTTTTTCAACTAGTAGTAGGAATTAATATTAGATTAAAATAAAGTCACTTAATTAAAAGTCAAATTAAGATTTGCTTTGGTTCTGTCGCCGCGTTTTGACTTTATAATTAAACTAACTGAATTTGGCATGCTTTATGTCTATAAATCAGTGTTCTTGTCAAGACTTAATTTTTCAGTCTTTAATTAGCACTTGTTAAAATACTTGTTGGAAAAACTCCTCCAATTGATCACTGTCTTTGATAAAATAAATCACGCCAAACAAATTATGCAATTCCACCAAATAAATTATAACCACAAAAAATAATAATACGAAAAATAAACCAATCACAAGACACCAAAATTTACGTGGAAAACCCTCTAAAACTAAGAGGTAAAAACTACGGGTCAAACTCCGAAAAATTCCACTATTATCAACTGTGAATACAAAATCCTTCCAAGTTTTATAACTAAAAACTTGAAATATTAAGAAATTGAGAAAATACAAGAATACCTCAATCTGAGTGAAGACTCAAATTATCTCACTACCCAAAACCTTCAAATTAATTAATTATTCAAGCAATGAATTAATTATTCCGAATAGATGACGAAAACTCGTGAATAAACCTTCACAAAACCTTTTGATTTTCTCCCCGCCCACTCTTTTGTTGTAATATGTGCTTACGAATTTCTTGTCTTGTTTTTTCTTATTATTCACGCCACACCATATGTATATATATACATGATATTCTTCGATTCTTTATTGAATTTGGAGTTAAACAACCATATATGGCTTCCCTCATATAATAACCTTCTAATCCACAAAGGATTCGCGCTTAACAATATTGCTCACGTGTTTGACCAAGTCAAAACACAATTCCAAGTCCAACTTGGTTTAGAGGAAAATAATCAATCCAATTTAAAACACTCCTAATTTAAATAGGATAGTCTCATGGGTTTGGACCCCACAAACCCAACAATCTCCCCATCCAAATCCATGAGAGGAGGCTTCCGGCGTGACCAAAATCACTTGGAGTCCATCCCGACCAATTCCTCGCAAAACTCGGTTTGTCATGAGTTACAACTTTTGTCAACATATCGAGGGGTTCTTGTGGACGCCCCCAAAATTAGTATATCGTCACCCATCTTGGGTACGCCACTTACATGGTACATAAATTCAAATACAACTTATTAACATAAGCGTAGGTATGCAATCGACATAAAGCGTGAGTTTGAATACAAAATTTTGTCTACTAGATATTATACAAACTCAAAAGGAGTCCTCATTCTGACTATTATCACACTATTTCACGAATAGTGAGGACTCTCGATCTTATCCTCTCGGACCATTACTGCTCGTTCCCGACTCGTCCCAAATTTATGTTCTCATTTCAAGAGAAGAAACGGTGAAAAAAAGGGTGAGCTCAACTAGCCCGAAGAAGAAATATTATGACTAAGATAATGCGAGAATAATTTATCATTAGCCTTCAATGATGTTAAACCGATAAAAATACAAAGACAAACCGGTTTAATCAGTAATGGAATAAGCGACCATTAAAAGAGTCAAGTAGAGAATAAAGTCTACTATCTTTTAGGGTTTTAAAAGGTTTTCATCAATTTTTATCATTGAGACTCAATTTTAATAAATAAACCACCACATCTAATCATCCCCCGTACTACGGTCGAGGATTTTCATCAAGTTATCAATGGTCGTGACTATACCGAATCACCCCGGTCATAATCATACCAAAAACTATCCATCAATTGCATTACACAGCCACCGAGGACTTTTGTCACATCATTTATATCAAGTCGTGATTATACCGAATGATCCTCGGTCATAATCACTAAGTTAAGTTCATCTACGACGTAAGCCAAAAGATAACATAATATAACCCGAGGATGATGACAATGACATAATAATTCAATAAAACAAGTTCAAGAATTATTTAATCCATGAATTATTAACGCCCAAATTGTCAACATAATCTTTGTTTCATAGAGTAAAATTCAAGAATGATCGGAAGAATATTTCCGTGAAAAGATATCGGATGAAACGCAAATATCATGGATATTCTACTAATTTCATGGAGTATAGAAGTCAAAGTTTTAACCAATTTGGGTATAATAAAGAATGGAATAACAAAAGAAATCACCCGTACGTGCAGACAGATGTATTAAACGAGTTATTCAATGAATAATAATAACGGAACCAGTCGGTGAAATTCACAAGCACAGGATGTTCCAACAGAATAATAAAGATGGAACTGGATCCGGTGTAAAACACACGAGATAGGATATTCCAACAGAATGATAAAGAGGCGGAACCAGTCAGGGTGTAAACACACGCACAGGATGTTCAACAGAATAATAAAAGCGGAACCAGTCCGGTGTAAAACATGCATGGATGTTCCAACAGAATAATAGAAGAATGTCACCAAGTATAGGAATTAAGCACAGCGTATCTGAGGTTATTCCAGCGAGAATAATAAGCAATGGAATAACATAAGGATTTCACCAAGTATAGGGTACGCATGCACAGATACAAAGTTATGTATAGGTATGCCACTTTTACAAAAGTTATTCCAATGAATAATAATGAATGGAATAATGAAGTTCTCTTCAAGAAGAAAGAATAACACCTCACCGTAAAAAAGGCTGAATATAGAAGTAGTGAAGTAGCAGAATACTCTTTCTTCTTTCTATTTTTCTCTATAGCTTCTCTCTATAATTTCTCTCTCAGAGTTTCAATGAATTCGTAAGAAAATAATGAAGGAATGAGCTTATTTATAGGAAAATGGAATGCATAGTAACTAATCCATGAAACGGTCCAGATTGATTTACTTTTAATCGACGGTCCATATTTAAAGAAAAATCTTTTAAATAAAATATAATATATTCTATTTATATAAAAAATATTTTACTACGCAAACACTATGCAATACTATGCAAAACACTACGCAACACTACGCATAATAAAATATAATATATTCTATTTATAGAATAACTTTAATAAAGTATTCTATTTTATATAAAAAGATGTTTACATTTTATTACGTTAATAATATTGAATAAAACAAAAGCGTCATTATCATTATAATAATTCATATTATTAATCGACAATAATGGAATCAAACCGAGTGACTTCTCACATAAGCATCAATAATCAATACAGGTGTGTTCTTATGCAACCACACGACATCGTATTTTTTTACTACCGAAAGTAGTTCAACAAGAACCACTAGTAAAACTTCCGCCGTTATTTTAATAAAATATTTTGTCGTTTTCTCAATCCGACAATAATTACATTTATAGGGTCCACCAATGATTGAGTAGTTATACGAATATTCTCGCTAAACCGAATATTCCCCACCAATCGAATATAATATAACCACTTGCATACTTTGCAAAATTTATAAATACTACCCATAACTATAATATTATCTCAAATTCACACCATAATATTAAAAAATTATTTCGACAAAATTTAAATCTTTATTAATAAAATCTGGGGTCTCACAGTTCTCGTCGGTATGAACTTTCTTTACTTACATCAATTACTTTTCCATCACTTCTCGAAGCCAGTGATAACGAACATCAATGTGCTTGGTACGATTATGATACGTGGCATTCTTGGTTAAGTCAATTGCACTTTGACTATCACAATATACCACATACTCATCCTGTGTCAAACCCAACTCTTGAAGAAACCGTTTCAACCATAACATCTCCTTACCTGCTTCCGTAGCGGCGATGTATTCTGACTCAGTTGTAGACAAAGCAACACACTTCTGCAACTTGGACTGCCATGATACAGCTCCCCCTGCAAAAGTAAACAAATATCCCGAAGTTGACTTTTTCTCTTCAGAACCTGCCATGTTCTAGAACCTTCATTCCATACCCCGACTAGTACTCGCTACATTCTCGCCTCCTGAGAAGAAAAATGGAACAAAAAGGAAAAGGGTGAGCTCAACTAGCCCGGTAAAGAATATTATGACTAAGATAATATACAACAAATTATCATTAGTCTTCAACAGAAAAAAACTAATAGAATACAATAGACAACAAGTTTTTAAACCAATATTCGCAGTGAAATAATAATTCATTAGAAGAGTTAAGTAGAGAATGCAACTACTATCTTCTATGTATGAATTTAAAAGTTAAATGCGTCTATCTTTTATCCCTGTAACATCAATCAACATACATCCGAATCAAATATTCATCTTTGCACTATGTGCCAAAGATATTCATCAGATTGGTCATGTTCATCTAAACACCTGCTCATCTTTACACTACACGCCAAAGATATTCTTGAAATCATTCATCTTCAGACATTGTGCCAAAGATATTCCATAATATCATCATTTAAGATGAAGATGATGAAAATATTTTTAAAAAAGCGAATCCCGGTGAAACAAAATGACAAGGATTAGGATTCAGTACTTTGTTTTATCCATGTTCAAAAATACCTCAAAATAATCATAGTGGTGTAAAATTCAAGAATGATCAAAACATGGATACGATCAAAGCTAGTATCCGAATAGATATTTTGGACAAAAAGAAGAAATTTCATTTTTCTATTGAATAGTCCAAGTATTAAGTGAATAAGATCAAGTATCGTGAATAGTGCCGAGTATACATGAATAGTAACTCCGACACCAAAAGATAGAAATTTCACAAAAAACATCTTCACGCCTTCATTAATAGTACTCGTGAATAAGAACTCATGAATAAGAACTCATGAATAGTAACTTCGTGAATAAGAACTTCATGAATAAGTAACCCCGACATGGAAAAAGTTCCAAATTTGATAAAAGTTCCAACCAATATTTTAGCATAATGATATTGAAGAAATAATATCATTTGAGAAGAAAATAACATCCCTTACCTCGAAAGACAATGATTTAAATAAAAACAGGATATAAAGCTATGACTTGAACTTGCAGACCGTATAGCAATACTCAAAGTATACTCAAAATACTCACAAGAATAACGCTCGATAATATAGAGAGAAAACTTGAGTTTACGGTGTGATTTTCAATTCTAACCCAAGCACCCTATTTATAGGAAATTCGCTAGAACACCAAAAAATGAAAATTGAATATAATAATATTATATATAAACAAAATTCATACGCCCACATCTTGAATCTGAATTCAGCCACCATGCACATGTTAAATATGCCCACAACATATAAAAAACATTTTATTAATAAAATAAATAAAACTTCCAAAAATCAATTATTTGAACTTGAACTTCAATAATTCATAATAAATAGCCATTTTATCAGAAAATTTGAATCTCGCGACTTTTTATAGGAAATTCAATTTCTACAACTTTGCGAGAAGAAAGTTTTTCAAATTCCAAGCAGAAATTGACCGAAATCCACATACGGACAATTTTTATGTTTATAATCAAATTTCGATCAAGAAATGGGGTCCACCGACATGTTTAATGTGACGCCCCCAAAATAGGTATACATCACCTATTACGAGTTGTCAATACATGGTATGTAAAACAACTACAACTTTATTATTACAACAAAAGCTGTGAGTTTGAATACAAATATTATCTTCTGCATAATATCTATACTCAAATAAATCCTCATCACATTTATTGATACATTATTTTACAAAAATGGTGAGGACTACTAAACAATCCTTTCTAAAACCTTCATTCCATACCCCGACTCAGTACTCGCTTATATTCTCGCCTCCCGAGAAGAAAAATGGAACAAAAAGGAAAAGGCGAGCTCAACTAGCCCGATAAAGAATATTATGACTAAGATAATATACAACAAATTACCGTTAGTCTTCACGAGGGAAAAATCTAATAGAATACAATAGACAACAAATTTTGAATCAATATTCGCAATGAAATAATAATTCATTAGAAGAGTTAAGTAGAGAATGCAAACTACTATCTTCTATGTATGAATTTAAAAGTTCATCGCTCATCTTTTATCCCCAGTAACATCAATCAATATACATTTGGAATCAAATATTCATCTTTGCACTACGTGCCAAAGATATTCATCGATTGGTCATGTTCATCTAAAACACTGTTCATCTTTGCACTACTGACCAAAGATATTCTTCAGAAATCATTCATCTTTGACTACAGCCAAAGATATTCAATAATATCATCATTTAAGACCGAGGATGAAGAAAAATATTTTTTAAAGAAACGAATCCAAATTGAAACAAAATGACAAGGATTAAGGATTAAGGATTCGTACTTTTGTTTTATCCATGTTCAAAAATACCTCAAAAATAATCATAGTGGTGTAAAATTCAAGAATGATCAAAACATGGATACAATCAAAGCTAGTATCCGAATAGATATTTTGGACAAAAGAAGAAATTTTATTTTTAGATTGAATAGTGTCAGATATCGTGAATAAGTCGTGAGTATCGTGAATAAGTAACTCAGACACCAAAAGATAGAAATTCCACAAAAACATCTTCACGACTTCATTAATAAGACTCGTGAATAGTAATCGTGAATAAAAGTAACTCGCTGAATAAGAACTCGTGAATAGTAACTCATGAATAAGTAACCCCGAGACATGAAAAAGTTCCAAATTTGATAAAAAGTTCCAACCAATATTTCAAAGATAATGATATTGAAGAAATAATATCATTTGAGAAGAAAATAACATCCCTTACCTCGAAAGATTAATACTTTAAATTTGAAACACAGGATATAGGCTATGACTTGAACTTGCAATCAGATAGCAATACTCAAACTATACTCAAAATACTCACAAGAATATGCTCGATAATATAGAGAGAAAACTTCGATTTACGGTGTGATTTTCAATTCTAACCCAAGACCCTATTTATAGGAAAATCTTAGAACACCAAAAGTAGAAAATTGAATAAATTAATATTATAATTTTTTCTACATCCTCCCTACGCATCAAGCATCTGAATTCAGCAACATGACATGTGTTAAAATGCCCACCAAACACAAAAAACGTTTTGTGAATATAAATATTTAAAACTTCAAAAAATCAATTATTTTGAGCTTCTAACTTCAATAATTTATAATAAATAGCCCTTCTATCAGAAAATTGAATCTCATGAGTTTTTATAGGAAATTCAATTCTCTACAACTTTGCAGAAGAAAGTTTTTCCACATTCAAAAGCAGAAATTGACCGAAATCCACAAACAGGCGATTTTACAAAGTTATAATCAAATTTCGATTAATAAATGGGGTCCACCGACATGTTTAACATGTTTTAAACATTTATTGCAACAAAAATACTCTTCCTCCTCAGATACTCATATATCCCACATTCGTTGTAAAAATATCACCATTATTATATTATTAAAATATAATAATATATTTAAATGAATTATTTTATCGAGAAAAAGATAAAATTTTAATTTTCAACAATTGTAACATTAAAATTTTTCTCCATCTATATCCACATAAAATCAATATTTTCCTCATCATATGAATCAATAATTAATTATTCACAAATAATATTACAGAATCACAATATTGACAACTGAGGCGATTCTCAGGAAAGAGGGGCTTTCAATAAGAATTCTCTCCTTCTGGGCGCGCAATTAGGTGACCAAACCTCTCCTTAATGAACTTTCTAGACATTGCCAATAATGTTATCTAATAATATTATTCAAATAATATGAATTATTGCTTCGATAATGAAAAATATTGTGTAATGACAATTATCAAAACAAAGAATATAAAATATCAACGCAAAGAATTATTAACTCAATAAAATCTCAACAAAGAATTATCGTAACCATTATTGAGTAGTGCCTTCACGTAAGAATCAATAATTGGTGCAATACCGAAAGCTATCGTGTGTTTTAACCAACCGAGTATTTTAACAAGATTAACTGAGAATAACCACGTAGTTATTTTTAACCAACTTATATTTGTCGTTTTCTTCATCCAATCGCTTTCAGTTATGGGGGCCCACACATGGTTGCTTGCCGCATTTAATATTCCCGACAAAGCACGAATATTCCACCACCAAACGAATATTCCCAAACAACAATGAATATTTTATAACCACTTGCTTTATTTTGAAATATTTGCGTATTTTACCCCTAACTATCCACATTAATCACATCAACCCTTACTATTTCAAAATAATAAATAGAAAATTAAATTTCATTAATAATAAGTTGAGGTCTTACATTTAACATGTTTTAAACATTTATTAAGAACAAAAATACTCTTCCTCCTCAGATACTCATATATCCCACATTCGTTGTAAAAATATCACTGCGTTAATATATTATTAAAATAATATATTTAAATGAATTATTTTATCGAGAAAAAGATAAAATATTAATTTTCAACAATTTTTCTATCTATATCCACATAAAATCAATATTTTCCTCATCATATAAATCAATAATTAATTATTCACAAATAATATTATGAATCACATTATTGACAACCAGTGCAGGTTCAAGGAAGAGGGGCTTTTCAATAAGAATTTCTCTTCTTGCGCCGCATGATTAGGTGACCAAACCTCTCCTTGTATGTAACTTTCTAGACATTGCCAATAATGTTATCTAATAATATTATTCGGATAATATGAATTATAATTTCGATAAATAAAAAATACCGTGTAATGACAATTATTGAAACAACAAAGAATATAAAATATCAACGCAACAATTATTGAATCAATAAAATAAAATATCGAATAATAATTATCGTAATAATTATTGAGTAGTGCCTTCTTACGTAAGAATCAATAATTGGTGCAATACTGGTATCTTCTCGTTCAACAACGCCTATTAGTGTGTTTTAACCAACGGGTATTCCAACAAGATAATCTTCAGAATAACTCACGCAGATTATTTATAAACAACTTATATTTGTCGCTTTCTTCATCCAATCGCTTTCCCTTATGGGGCCCATAAAAGATCTAGCGGCTGGTCGCACGAATATTCCCGACAAAGCATTGAATATTCCACGCACCAAACGAATATTCCCAAAATAATAATGAATATTTTATAACCACTTTGCTTATTCGAAATATTTGCGTATTTTACCCATAACTATCCACATTAATCAAATCGACCCTTACTATTTCAAAATAATAAATTGAGGAAAATAAATTTCATTTATTAATAATTTGGGGTCTTACATTTTATGCCACAGATTCGGTGAAGTTTAATCTTCAATTGCATTCAACTTGCTAGAACATACCTTCACATGAGTTTTGTATAACGAGCAACAAGCAATACCTCTAGCGACTACCATCGAACCCTTGGTAAGCTTCCACTTTTCACGCCAAGTGATTCTCATAGCCTTTCTGTCCAAGGCCATACCAGAAATCAAGTTGAGGCGTAAATCAGGGACATGTCTAACATCCTCAAAGTAATAGTCGACTTACATCCATGCGTCAGATGCAAACATCACCGATTCCAACAATCTTGGATCGATCGGTGTTACCCATTCTCACAAACCCAAAGTCTCCAAACAGACGTAGTGTAGAATTCTCTCTTGGGAGTAGCGTGATCTGAAGCACTGTGATCAATAACCCAATCAATCTTCGATCAACAACATTTAAGCATTCTTCTTCCCCGAATGAAAGAAGCACAACATCCTCGAGAATCAGAGGCTGCGAGATTCTTCTCCCAACCCTCCCTCGCTCACCGCTTTTCATTGCATCTAACCGGATCTTGCAATTTCTTTTGAAGTGACCCTCCTTGTTGCAATGAAAACACACGTATGTAACACCTTTTTTGGTCTTTGATTTCTTCCTATGATTTTTGGAATTTTGCTTTTCATTGCGATTCATGTTTCCTCATGAGATCCTCTCGAAGTTACTTACCCTCGTTTCTCGCCACAAGTGCTTGTGTCTCAAAATTCAAACCTCGCTCTCTTTCGCCTTGTTTCCTTGTTATGTATGTTGTCTTGACCATCTGCATGGTTATCTTTCCTTCCGGTGAATTCTTAGTGACACAACCAAAGTTTCCCAATGTTAGCAACGAATCGAGAAGCAACAATGCTGAATCTCATCCTCAAGATTTAATTTCATGGTAGACAATTGGTTCACTAATCCCCGGAACTCACTCGTATGCTCTCGGATATTTGCTACCATCTTTATACTTGAGTTCACAATCTTTCGAATCACAAATGTCTTATTCTCGAGAGCATTCTTCTTCGTATACATGGACTCTAATGTAGTCCAAAGTGTATAAGCATCCGTTTCCTGCGAAACATGGCGGAACACACTCTGATCTATCCATTGTCGGATGATAGACAAAACCGTCTTCTATTCATCTTTTTCCAATCAATTTCGGTCTTGTCTTCATTTGGCTTTTTCCCTTAAGCTCCAATGGATCATACAAATCCTTGCAGTAAAGGATATCTTCCATTCTAGGCTTCCAGATTGAAAAATTAGATGAGGTCAATTTAATCATGGCGCCGCTTGATTCCTCCATTCAATTTATCAAAAACCAATTGCGCAAAGAACTTTGCTTTGATACCACTTTGTTGGAAAAACTCCTCCAATTGATCACTGTCTTTGATAAAATAAATCACGCCAAACAAATTATGCAATTCCACCAAATAAATTATAACCACAGAAAATAATAATACGAAAAATAAACCAATCACAAGACACCAAAATTTACGTGAAAAACCCTCTCTAAAACTAAGAGGTAAAAACCACGGGCCAAACTCCGAAAAATTCCACTATTATCAACTGTGAATACAAAATCCTTCCAAGTTTTATAACTAAAAACTTGAAATATTAAGAAATTGAGAAAATACAAGAATACCTCAATTTGAGTGAAGACTCAAATTATCTCACCACCCAAAACCTTCAAATTAATTAATTATTCCGAATAGATGACGAAAACTCGTGAATAAACCTTCACAAAACCTTTTGATTTTCTCCCTGCCCACTCACTGTTGTAATATGTGCTTCTGAATTTCTTGTCTTGTCTTTTTCTTATTATTCACGCCACACCACATGTATATATATATACATGATATTCTTCCAGTTCTTTATTGAATTTGGAGTTAAACAACCATATGACTTCCTGTCATAATAACCTTCTAATCCACAAAGGATTCTGCCAACAATATTGCTCACGTGTTTGACCAAGTCAAAACACAATTCCAAGTCCAACTTGATTTAGAGGAAAAATAATCAATCCAATTTAAAACACTCCTAATTTAAATAGGATAGTCTCATGGGTTTGGACCCCACAAACCCAACAATACTCTCTTGAATATATATATACAAGTGTAAAATTACCTTATATATAGTCATTTGCAATTTTATAAATGAGTACTGAATTAACTAACATAAATTTCTATTTCTATAAGGTTGAGCTGATCATTGCTTGCATATTAATGAAGATTATTGTTTTTTTTAAAAGGTTGAAGCATGTAAAGAAGGAATGGTTGGGCTACCAAATATAATTAGGAATGGTGGGGAACAATTCCAGTGAGGCTGAAGGCTACTTCCATTATCCCCAAGGGCTTTTCCTTCCCATCATCTCCCTCTCCATTTTATTAGTAAGTCTCTTGCACGCGCGCGCGCGCGCGCGCACACACACACACACACATATATATATATATATATATATATATATATTTTAAAACTATAACTAAAGGGCAAATGCCACCTGCCTTTCTCTATCTCATTTCATCTATCACTTTCTTTGTGGGCTTATATCAACTGAAAACTACTCCATTCCCACTAGTATCTTTGTATTATTCTTTTTCCATCTCAAAGTTGTTTCCACCTTTAAATTTAGCAATCGGCTAAGGCTCATGTACAATGTACTTGTATTAAATGATTTCATTTTTGTTGCCCCATATGGCCATATGCTTCAAATTATTTGTAACCAAGTTTAACTGATCAAACTCATGACAAACTACACTAATATTAAAGTTTAAAAAACAATGCTATTCTGCGTAATAATAATAATTCTGCATTTATACCCTCAAGAAACAGTTTCCATTACATGGATCTTCATATAAATTCACGGATGATTTCTTACGGAGGAAAATACTTGAACCATGCTCATAAAGTTGGGACTTTTTTGAAGAAAATAAATTACAAGAAAATTTAGTGTTTGTTTTAAAAATTAGGGGAGTTTTGGAGTTTGTGAAAGAAGTCAATGGAGTGTCAATAATGAGAGTATGACAGGCTCTGAATACGAGAGACTTCGTGGTGGTGCAGCCCAAAATTCTATGGAGATCCTATGCAATTTAATGCAAGCAAATTCACAGAACTCTCCTCACTGCATGTAAATTGATAGTTTAATAGTAGAAAGTCCTCTTATCTTCTATATATCTATCTCTCTGTAATGGATAAAATGGTAGTCATGTAACAATAATGGAATGGAGAGATGGGGTTTTTAGGACCCAATGAAATGTAGCAGCAGATCCAAGGTAGTATAATAAATCTTAGTTTTCATTTCCATGCACCCCTTCAGTGTGTGTATATGTGTGTAGCTGTATACGTAAGAATGATCAATGAAGTTATCCCTTACTTTGGTACTATTCTTATGTCTTCTAGTTAATGATTTCGCTTGCAGCTGTTACTTCTAATCATATATACTGTCACAAAATTTAAATCTAGGCCCCCCCCCCCCCTCCCCCCTTCCCTTATTATTGTTCAGTTCATGTTTCTGATGCATTTTCTTTGGTAGATATTATTACCCAATAATTCTTTAGGAGTGGCACTCGATTCAGTCAACAATATTTCACCAAATTTATGACTGTTCCCTCCTCCCCCCCCAAAAAAAATAATAATAATAATAATAATAATAATAATAATCTTGTTTTTCTTTATTTTGAAGCTATTGATCTAAATTTATTCGAATTTTGTTGCGTGTCAATCGCAAAGGCACTGATTGCATCATGTCTGCTCGTCACGATAACACAGGTGTAGTCTCTGTATTTAATACCTTATCTAAGGACTAAGAAAATATATATGTGGAGTCTTGGATTTGGTATCAAGTAAGAACATAGAAATCACCACCACTAGGTATGGTCAGGATTTCAGCATATATATATAACAAGATTTGAATTTCGAAACAAATCTAAGATTTTTTAATTTCATCCTTACAGTATTAATGAAACATCATATATATTTTAAGAATATATATAGCAGCTTAAATTGGTGTCAATGGAGCATCATATTTTAAGGATGGCTAATCACTATAGTAGGTTGAATTGGTGTATATTTGTTACCCAACACACACAGATTTGGATGAATTATTTGTAGATGTAAATTTCAATTACCTGACGACAGATGAAACTGTGTACAGGAAAAACTCTACTTGGGGCCGGGGCCATGTTTCTACATTTTAACGGCTGCAAAGGTATGTCTATTTCCTTTTATGGATACAAGTAAAAATGACAGCTGCTTGAGTATTTATATACAAATCACATCAAAATATTATTGAGTTCTCTCTCTTGAATAATTATAATTACCTTACATTTGGTATCCGTGAACTACCTAATTACGTTCTAAAAAGACTAGTTAGGAGAGGACTAGCTCTAGCTAGCGTGGTGTTATCATCTGAGGGTTGGATTCAACTACTATGCTCTCTTGTGGATTTTTGTATAGGCTCAAGTCTATGCCCGGGGGAGTGCTAGGGCCGATTCTTTCCAGTTTGGAAAAGACTTGTGAATTTTCTTTTGGATTTGTAGGCCCATTTAGGAGACAGGAATATAAATTAAACAGTGAGTTGAAAGTAATGTATCAAAAACCTTATACTAATCATTTTTTTTAATGTCAGCTTTACACCACCATATATCAATAATGGAATAGAAACTAGAAAAAAGAAAGAAGAATAAATCATACACTACATTCTTCTAATTATGATGTTCTATATATACTTCTAAATTACTATAGTTAGTGGTTCATTAAAGGGAAAAATACACTCTATTTTGGCTTAAAAGAAAAGAAGAAGAAAAACAGTAGGAATGGAAAACCCATTTTGACAAGACAACAATGGAGCACATATGTATATTTAAAAGATGGAGGTTTGCTGCAATTTAGGATATGGATCATTTAAAAAGCTCAGTGCATTATATATATATATATATATATATATATATATATATATATATATAGGAGAGACATTATCACATGAGTTTGTAGGGATAAATACTAAGAACAAAGAGGCACATAAATCTTTCAAGGATCTTTGTTATTTTCAGATATAATAAGTAATCAAGAAATGTGAGACAAGTTTAGAAAAATATATAGTAGAAATGAGGAAGATAAGTAATTGGGAAGAAGAAAGGAGACCAAGGAGTTTGGGGAGTGTTTGGAAGATCTCTACCAAATTCCACAACCCCATATGGGTGTGTCCCAATCCTTTTGGTCATGAAAAAAATAACCCAATACCTACCAATTCCCAACTCATTCTTAGATTGTATACCCTCCCATCCCAAGCTACCCATTCTTCTTTGGACAATCCATTGAACAAATTATACCCCACAACCTTTTTAGGTACATCATAGACTCATGTATTTGTTTATTTCTCTTACATTTTTTTTCCTTCCCTTGTGTCAAATTGCATAGTTAAAACCTTAGTGTTGTGTGAACTTAGAATATGTACACTATTTGATGATTAGAGAGCATAATTAAAATGACATTTTGAAATACCACACCTTAGTTTAGTTCATGCCAACAACTGACCACACATATTATCACCTTAATTAACATGTCCTGAAGGCATTAACTATAAATTAATAGCAGCATTAGTTTTGATGTCCCTAAATATAATAGCTGTAAATTATAAGTATATCTTTAGTAGTAGAACTAGTGGTGCTTAGTAGTAATTTTCATACTACCATGAACCATCATGTAGATGACATTAATTGTTGACTATGTAGTTGGGGTCCTCTAAAAAAAAAGAAGTGACAATGATGTATGCATGTCTACCAATAATGTGTTTGTTAATAAAATTTTAGAACCATTCTTGAGCCTAATGAGGACAAGTTGAAACTAATTAATACACTAAATTTTATTTTATTTTAAATTAGTACCGTTGTCAATCATTTTATTTTAGTCTACTTAAAAATGATGTAATTAGAGAATTCAAAGAGGTGGTGTATCCAGAATTCCAGATTCCAAGAACAAAAGATTAGGGGATTACAGTGGCTTCCAGTCCTTTAACTTTGATTGTGTTGCCCTCCAACTGTAAAGATAGTGGGGGTGAAGGAATGAGATGACTACTCTTTTAGGATCATTATGTTGCTCGTGGAATTTTGAACTTTTGGAGACTATATATATATATATATATATATATATATATATATATATATATATATATATATATATATGAATCAATGACTAATATTAAAATTCAAAAAAATTAACGTCGGTCTTATTTTCAATGTAGCGATCTCGCTACTTAATTAGTAAGATATGACGACATTCGTCCATCCTTATTAATTAGTGGATGGAATTTTGATCTTTAATCAAATTGTCGTATCATAATTTTTCAATTCGAATATTGGCCGTTGGTTGTTGTATTGGACGCTAATAATGATGTTTGTTCATTTTTTATTAATAGTAAGTAGTTGCTATGAATCATTTCCCAAAAGAAATGAAATATAATTATTTTGAAAAATATTGAAGAACACTTTCATTTCAGTTGCTTTAAATGATCTAAGAAGAAGAATTCGGCCAGATTTAATCTCGATCTACCAATATAATAAAGGCAACCAACTTGTAAGTGTATTTGTACCGTGTGGTTGCAGTGTAAGTTTATAATGGCAAAAGATAAATGTATGATTGGACTGGTTCCTCGTCATTAAGGAATTCTCAATAATTTTGGCCCAGAAAACATCATTGCTATCCAATCAATATGGACCCAACTCAACATACTAGCCCTGCCCATGCAAAGGGAGGGGACTATACAGGGTGGCACTGGCACATAATAATATATAAGTAGAAGCTGCCTGCCTTTTAGTTTTCTTGGTCTTTTATATGATATTCTTGGTCTTTTATATGATAATCACTCAGGCTCCATGGCTCCATATAAATAATAATTATCATGAGGTTGAGTTTATTGAATTGGCAAGCTCCACATAATACCATTATTCATAATTAATCAAGCACCTTGTTCAACTTGTCTCTTCAAATTTTTACTCCATCTGTCCAACTTTTTTTTGTCCTAATTGATTTTATTGACCATATTTAGAATCAAAAATTATTCTTAAGTTTATTATAGAATAATTTACACAAAACGTTTTAAATTACCATCAAAACTACGTCGTTTTGATGTGATTTTTTTTTGATTTCGATTTAAGTTGTTTTTTTTTTAAAAAAACAAATATGTCAAAACGACGTAGTTTTGGCAGACTGTGCACAAATAAAATATACACAGTTGTGTATGGCCTTATTAGATATAGGCACAAAAATATTATCATAAGAAAGTACATCGAATGAATATACTATCAGAGTTAACTGATTTGATTTCAAAATTTTTAAAATTGGTCAATTTGGCCTTAAAAATTCAATTAGGACAGGTAAAGTTGGCCATATGGAATATTTACTTTGACCATTTTATTCTCTATTATTTGTATAGGTGCCAGAGTTATAAAATTAATATAAGTTGACACAAATAGCTTAGTTTTGAATATAACTTTATTTTCATAGTATGTGTTTTTGTCTAAACTTTTAGTTATCAAAAGTAATTATTAGTGTTGTATTGAAATATTGAATTTTCTCAAATTTTATAAAGATTTTATCAAACAATATTGTGACTTGAGAAAATTTTAATTTACATATGGTCAATATGTTCATTTTGCATACTAGGCACTGGGTAGAAAATTTTGAACAAAGGCATAAATGGACTGGGTAGGTTCATGCTAGGAGGTTTAGAAAAATAAATTTCAGATTTGTAGATTTTCTAAAACTTGGCCTTATATTTTATTAATGCCCAATATATAGCCAAGCCCATTTGTGAAGATAAATGGGCATATGTGTCGCCTCCACCTCTAATAATCAGCAACTTATTTCCTCATCTCTCATTGTCTTTGTTATTAGAGTTTTATTATATATTGTAAAAAAATTTAATTGGATTATAATCGTGATATATGTGCATATATAGAATATGTATGAATTAAGAATAGTCTTACTAGATCGATAGGTATTAATATGAATTTAGAAAAAAGGGATAAAATGTTTTACGTATGCATATGTAGGTATTCCATCACATTTTTTATAAGATTCGACCTCTCCGGTAGAATCTGTTTGTCCCTCGGACTGAGCCTTTGGCGGCTGGTATACTATATATAGAATTAAGTTCACTGAACCTAGAAAGAAAATTGGTCTTGTATCTATTAGAAAGAGGGAACGCCTTCACTAATCTTAATTTATTCTATTTTATTGCATAGAATTTAAAGTTGATCGCAATCTAATTTAAAGGCCTTGCAAACTCCCCTTTTTTGGTTTGGTTGGCACACAATATAGTAATTTGTACGCCAATCGTATCTAAAGTCCAAACCATTTCCTTTCACAAATCTCTCTCTATCTCCCTGTCTTCCACACAATTACGGTGTGGCACAAAGACAACACACTTTTTAGAGCTTTCAGAACTTATGTATATATTCATCGATCCCTCCATCACAATGAAGCTAGCTAGCTAGATTTGTGCTTTTAATTAACTAGTGATTTAGATTATATATGCATGCATGGACCATGTATATATGAATTAATGGTAGACCTATACTGTTCCTCAAATGTCACGGTCCATCCCTAGCTAGTTAGTTGATGATATATGTGTGGTTACCAAGCTATTATTAATAATATCTTTATTTATCTTGTCTTTTTGGGTAAACTTATGGTGGGCAAAATTCTATTGAGACATTGATTTGATTCGATATGAATTCAGGATTTAATCTGGATTGTTCCTAGAATATTAGAGTCGACTCTTAAAAACTCAGGTCATGCATGCTAGCTATTAGATTGTCGGAGGTAAAAACAGGAAAAAGAGCAGATATTTTTCCTAAGTTAACTCAGTACTAGCTCAAGCTCAGAACTCTAACTCAAAAACAAAAGCTCTAGTGGAGAGACAAAGATTTAAGTGGGAGAATATGTAACACTTTAATTCCACATTGAAATATGAAGATACTTAAATATGTGTATTAAGGTTCCAAAATATTATTAAATGTCGGGCTCATGATCTGATATATTGCATGTCGAATGACTAATTAATTTCACACACACACACACACATATATATATATATATATATTCACATAATTAAGACCATCAAAGATACGAGCGGTCAAGAAAGTGATTCTTGAGGAAGATGTTACATAGATCTGAATGGCTGGCCATATAACCTACACAAATATCATTCACAATTATTACATTATAGTGATCGATCAATCCAAAGTTTTTAAAAGGAGGAGGAGGCTTAAAACTTATGTAGGAAGGACCACAAGAAGCCTAGCTATATAGGTAGGAAAGCGTCTTGTATGAAAGCTAATAAGTAATTTAAAGCATATACCATATAGTTGGTTTGCAGTACAAGTTAGTAATTATACAAGGGGAAAAAGTTGCTTGTGTTTATTTCAAGGACCGGACCACCACTTCACTTGTCTTTTACAAATTCTCATCTCTCTCTTTCTCTCACAAATTGATGGATCGATCAACCATGCACATTGTTCGATCCCTTCCTAGTAGCTAGCTAGCTAGCTACCTAGGTTTAATTGTATTTTATACAAATTAAAGTTTGGCTATATTTGCTGCTTGAAATTGACAGATAATTAATTAGCTAGTATGAAATTTAATCATCCTTCAGTTCTTAATTAATTGATGTTTACATGTTGATATATGAAATCTCCTTATCAAAACCAGGGGCCGACTCATTGGACCACTCGATCTTTCTCAGGCCAGGGCAGGGCAGGCGAGGCCAGCTGCAAATGATTTTAAGCCCAAACTCTACTCTTTTGCTTGGTACTTACTTCCTCAATTATAAAATAGTATAAGATCAAAAACCGAGCGACTGACCGACCGAGTTCTTCATAAATATATACAGTACTGGCTCATGCATCAGAACGACATGCATGTGTCCATTCTAATAGTATTACTTAAGAATATCAATAACTTGTTTAATTTGCATGGGTCTGCATTTAGCTAAGATAATTAACCTAGCTAGCTAATTAGTGTTTTAGGATTTAATTCGGGTCGTTATAGATTTATCAGCCAGTTGGAAATTTAATTTCTTGACATTTCAAAATACAAAGAAAAACTAATTAATGGATATATAAAAAGACACTTACTTAACCCTCCAGTACTTTCCCATGCTTACATGAGTGCGGAGAGAGGTGCATGGCTCAAACAAGCATCAAGTAAGAATGCATGTGTGTATAAGGGTAGGGTAGGGTAGTGTTTCAGGTGGGCAGCCAGAAGGGTTTTGGAATGTTGTTCAGGATCATCAAAAGGATCCGAAACACCAATTCCAATGATCTGAAAACGAATAAAATCTCCCTTGGATTTTTCTTTACTCATACATGAAGATCCAACTCCAAGAAGGTGATATGATCTTGTCAGGTTAATTAATTTGTTGTTCATATTCATATACATATATATTAATTATAGCCCATCTGAATTCTGAGCCCTTAAGGGGGGTTTATGTGGTCTGACACGTAAAAAGATATCATGCATGAAGTCTTTGAAGATCACTCGATCACTTTAGACAACCAAAGCTTATAACAGTATATATATATATATATATATATATATATATATATATATTATCTCTATATACGACATGGCCCACTTGTAGCTATTTTTTTCCCTCTAATACTCGAAAAAAAATTATATAACAAAATGTATTCTTTGAGAGTTAATATTGTGAATAATTCATTAAAATAAATTATGTTTGTTTCTAATACCAATTTTAATTTAAAATATTAAGATAAAAAAATTAAGATAAAAAGTTTTCGTTTTCATTTTCAGACATTAATTTAAATTAGTCTAACTGGTACTGATCGAAACTTAAATTAGTCTATAGAACATGAAAGGGTTAACCAATCAACAATAAGGTTATTGTAATCGAATTCACCATAAGGCTTAATTCTTATGGTATGAATTTGGGGATTTGGCTCGCTCGTCACATGCAGACTCCACCAAAAAAAGTCATGAACTGACTTGCCCCTTACCTTCGACCTATGTTGGAGATATATATAAACTTCCTTCATGCTTATACACGCTAAATAATTTTAACCTACATATTTTAATGTGAGATTGAAGTATTACGGTTACAAATGTAATATATCAATGTTTCATGTGTAATTAGCTAGGATACATTTGTGCATAAAACTTTGAAAACTAAAGGGAAAAATTCAAATAAATGAGGGGGGAGGGGGTGCTAAGTTCAATGTTCTCTGATTATATATCTGGCTTCTCCTTGTACTGCATGCTTAATTCAGCTTGTGGTGTCATACTGCCAAATCACTCGTTTCATTTTTTATTTTATTTTTCTTCTTTAATTTCTTGTCAACTATATACCATCAGATTCCCCAACTTGCCAGCTCCATTCATCCACCTTACTTTTCCCCTAGTGTATAAATATAAGCAGCCCCATTAAGCCTATTTATTCCTCACTAGCTCCATATATATACCTTTAGGTCTTGGCTTGGATTATTTCTCTTTATTCAACTGATATCAAACACTTTTAACAATATGTTAATTTGACAGGAACTTTAAGCTAGTACATATATATGGCTTCAAGTTCTTTAAGTTCACGTAGGGGCACCGGTGCAACGTGGACACCCCAGCAGAACAAAGAGTTTGAGAAGGCACTTGCGAAATTCGACAAGGACACGCCGGAGCGGTGGCAGAATATAGCAAAGGCTGTTGGTGGTGGCAAAACTGTTGAGGATGTTAAGACACATTTTGACATCCTTCTTGAAGATCTCAGGCGTATCGAGTCTGGTCGTGTCCCTGTTCCCAACTACAGAAATCATACTGCTATTGCTGGAGAAGAAGAAAAAAGGTACCTACCTATACGTACCACTACTTTTATTCATGTTAGCACTTTTTACTCATGATCATTACTTTTTTTTTCTTATATAATTACTTTTTTTAATCCAAATCACCTTTGCATTCACTATATATGAAACAATTTCAACTGTCATTTGATGTGGGATTAGTGCACCAACATATTTAGTTAAATTTTTGAAGAGTTTTTCATGTTTCTTAATTATCCCCAACCACGAGTATATATTGGCCCTGGAGAAAAAGAAAAATATATATATATATATATATATATATATATATATATATATATATATATATATATATATATGTGTGTGTGTGTGTGTGTGTGTGTTTATAAATATATAGGCATGTATACGTACGTATGTATTATAGTAGTATTTTCTTTTTTCTTGTATTTACCATTAAATAAAGACATTCTAATTATGTTCTCCACTCCATAGTACTCATAAGTTACTAAAGTTGTCGTTTGATACATATATATATATATATATATATATATATATATATTCGAGCAATTAATATTTGATACCATTGATGTCTTCGACAATAATGGAGATTGCATGTTGTCAAAACTAAAGTTTGACCTTTTCGGATACCACAAAAATTAAGATTCAAAGTAGGTTAATACTTAATAGTATCTACAGTTTATCATCACTACTAAATTCTTAACTGATATACAAAACATACAATTATCTTTAAAAATAGTTGTTTTAAAAATATATATTTAATTTTAAAACGGGGAGGGACTTGAACGTATAGTACCGCTATTAAATAACTAGAGTACATTATATTGGATATTTTAATGTGGTGATCCATTGATTCATCTAATATATTACGTATCTACTCTGAAAATAGTTAAGAAAAGAATCTATCTATATTCTACATTCTGTTGAGCTTCTTATCTTGTCCCTAATCCACATGAGATCTAATCTTGCTTCATCAAATGATCAACCCATTCACCATTAAAGTATAATATCTTTTGTGTTCGATTGGTTAGTACGTAGTAGTATATACAACATATATAACATCCTGTATATCCTTTAATTAAGCAATCTTTTCTTCAACTGATCATACATATATATTCTTTTGCTTTATGCATGATAGACCTCTTTTGATCATATTCCTCAATTTTCTTCTACCTTGTCCTCTTATATCGCATGTTAACTCACTTTCAAAGTTTCATCATATAAGTATATATAGTTTAAAATTCTAGTCAGTTAATTCTTTTCAAAATGTAAAATATTTTTTTTTCAATATTTTATGGATGGAACATAAACTATAGTAATCTGGAAACATTTCAAAAATACAAATCGCATGCTACTTATTATGCACTGCTCAAAGATATTGATCAACAAATCCGCTGATCAATATAAAAATTTTGATTCCATAATAAAAACTTTTTTTTAGTTGTTTTTAAAAAGTAAAGTATACCATCTGCATTTTAAATATTTGTAGAATAAGTATATATAGTTTAAATAGCCAGTTAATTCTTTTCAAAATTTATTCATTTACCTATTTCCATGCATGTAATAAACTTTATAAAATACATAATTCTTTCTTTCTTCTTTTTTAATCTCCTTTTCCCTTTAGTAATGAGTTAATGGATTTCATGAGTATGTATATATATATATATATATATATATATATATATATATATATAGGTCTCGTTAGTTATTCTTTAGCTTCGATCTGCTTAAATTTGCAGGCTTATGAAGTATCTCAAGTATCACTGAAGTTCAAGCCACCTCGATCAACAGGTTTCTTCAAGTCTGCGGAAATCTGTGAAAATAGTTGCCTTAATTCTTATCATCATGATATGTAGAAATTAATCTCAAGCTCTCGATCTTCTAAGATCTTTGTTTCTTAATTATTCCAGAAAATGTACGCATGTATTACTATTATATATCTTATTTCACAAGCATATATACATATTATATGCTTCTCTTCAAGAGATTAATTTGCATTTACCATGCGGACTAGGATCCTCTCCATTTCAAATGCAATGGAGAGTACTCTTTATTATTTGTATATTTTTTCATCATCATCTCTCTGTCATCATCATAATGTCACATTCCAATACATTTTAAATTTGGACCATAAAATGGAGACTATTCAATTCATTTGAAATGGACATGGAAGATCCTAATTCGTATCATGCACGCTCATGCAAAGCAAGGACACCATACGTATGTATATAAATAGCAATTAAGTTCAAACTTCAAAATGATTCAAATTGAAACTACATGCACTAAAACATGAAGTTTCTGATTTACATGAGTACTTTATTTGGATTTTTTGGAGTAATTGGGATAGAGAAAGAGGTATAAGAAATTAATTAAGGAATACACAAAATATGGCAGTTAATTCTATAGACAATGGAAAAAAAGACCAACCAATTAAAATGTGAATTTATAATTTCCAAATTCCAATATACCATATAACAATTTGAACTTACTTCTAGAACACTATTTATGGTAAAAATAATTATATACTCCATTCGTCCCTATTTAAATGACCTTTCAGATATAGACACAAGAATTAAGATAATGATTGGAAAGCATTAAATATAATACTCAATTATCTATAATACCCTTAAATCATTAATTTATCATAGCACGAGAGTTTAAATTACCAAAAAAATAGGTAGAGTAATGAGGGGTAATTTTGAAAAAATTATCATTAATTCTCCTATATTTGAACAAACGTCAATTAATATTATTTAAAAAAAAAGAAAAAAAGAAAGATTATTTAAAGAAAAGTGTGACAGATTTATATTGGTGTTAGAAAATTTGTCCTTTTAATTAATTAGCATGAAACTAACAAATGCAGCGATCTCTACGGGGTGGAGGGAGAAAATAAAATTAATTTAAAGGACAGATTTAATTTAACAAACTGTACTTATCAATAAATAAAAGGGAAAAAAGAGAAAAAAATGAAAATAGCCAGCCAATTATTTATATGACACAAAATTAGTGTTTCCAAATTGAAAATCTTATCATCTTCTCGATCCCCACAACAAATGAATCCTCTGCAACATCATAATTAATTAATGACCATGAAAATCCTTATATTCATTCACCATCTAATATTGGAAATTAAGTGTTATTTTCACAAGGTATGTCACCATCTCTGTTAGTATATTATTTGTATGATGAAATATATTATAATTATAAGAGTAATGGAGGTTGACGAATCGCAGATGGATAACACTAATTAATTCAATGCCAAATTAAGTAGGTGTGGAAGTTTTCTACTCCAATCGATCATTTAGAATCAATTAATTCTTGAAAACAACAACAAAATATATAATCAAAGTTATAATTAATTAATTAGAGAGGTAGAGAATGTATGTTATAAATTCATTTGCAGTTGAGTTGAACTGCAGGCAGAAGCGAAATCGCTTCTCAGTAGGTGCTAGGTTTAAAGTGTTGGTGAGGAGAGAGAAATCCACGAAAAAGATTGGAATTGATTGATTGATCAAGAGGGAGAAGCACAATGGGCGGCGACATCTAACGACGCGTGCAGTAACCCCAGAATCAGGAACAGTGTGCAGGTAACCAGATTCCAAGAGCTTCTCGAGTCCTTCAAGTTGAGAGAATGTCCAAACCCTTTTGGTGCTTTTTAGGTGGAATCTCCAAGCCTTTAAGTCACCAAAAGGTCCCTTCGATCTTCCAAAGTCTAAGTCTTGGCCTGTAGAAGTCCCTTTCCAAATGGAATGGAAGGGTATTTATAGGGTTTTTCGAAAGTAGTCATGCTGAAAGGCACACGCCTTCGTGGAAATTCCATAAATACCCTTTAGTCCTTCGAGTAATGCCCATATTGCCCCGTCCTTCTAGCCATCAATCCAATCCTCAATCAATTCCCAAAACGAAGCCGCCTTCCACTTAGTCTTCGCCGGACACGTAGAGGCTTTTCGCAGTCTCGTGACATTTATTTTCGACTTTTAGTCTTTATTTCATTAGGTTATGCGAACCCTAATTTTGCACCCTTAATGAAGCCGTGGAACCCTAATCACGCATTCAATTCAATTAGGTCATGTGAACCCTAATTTGTACATGGACTCATGATTTGCCCCCTTCGGAGTAGTGATCATTTCTTCGTCACACTTTCTTCTGAGTGATGATCGTGGCAAATTTCTTCAAGTCCAATCGAGTCATGTTTCAAATTTTTGAACAATAAATAAAATCTTATTTTATTTTGAAACTCGATCTTTCGCAAGTCCTATATAAAATAAAAATTCTTGGAGTAGGGACCCTTAGGGTAGCTTAATTTCATCCACGAAATATTAAAATCTTCTCCAAATCTTGCACAATCTTTATTTCCTTAAAATATACATACATATATATATATATATATTACTAAATAAATAAAATCTTATTTTATTTTGAAAAAATAAAATCTTTCTTTATATAAAATTAAATTATTATATATATATATATATATATATATATATTCAATTTCTATGGAAAATTTATCTACTTTTACACCTATATATATATATTGTACTTAATTTCTACTCCCTTCCTTACGTTAAGATTTAGTTTCGATGAAGTTGTCATCCAATTAATCATTTGTGAAAAATAGGTCCATTCCATCCAACCCATTCTCGAGTCGCCAAATACATGGTATGTAAACAACTACAACTTTATTATTACAACAATAAAACTCGAAGTTTAAATACGATATTGTCATCTGATAATATCCACACGCAAATAAATCCCCATCATAATTATCGATACATTATTTTTAAAAAATGGTGAGGACTACTAAACAACTCTCTCTAAAACCTTCATTCCATACCCGACTAAGATACTCGCTACATTCTCGCCTCCCGAGAAGAAAAATGGAACAAAAAGGAAAAGGGTGAGCTCAACTAGCCCAAGAAGAATGTTACGACTAAGATAATATGTAACAAATTATCGTTAGTCTTCAACAGGAAAAACTGATGTAATACAATGTACAACAAGTTTCAGATCAATATTCGCAATGAAATAATAATTCATGTAAGAGTTACGTAGAGAATGAAATCTACTATAATCTATGAATTTAATAACCCATCATCAATATTTTATCCCTCAGAACATCAATCAATATTCATCTCAAATCAAATATTCATCTTTGCACCACAGCCAAAGATATTCATCATATTCATCTGGCCATTATGTTCATCTCAACACTGCTCATCTTTGCACTAAAGGCCAAAGATATATTCATCACGTTCATTTAAACAATCATGTTCATTTAAACATTCATTTAAACACTGCTCATCTTTGCACTATGCCAAAGATATTCTTCAGAATCATTCATCTTGCACTACAAAGCCAAAGATATTCAATAATATCATCATTTAAGACCGAGGATGATCATCATTTAAAATATGATGAAAAATTTTTAAAGAAACGAATCCAAAGGAAACAAAATGACAAGGATTAAGGATTCAGATTGGTTTTATCCACGCCCAAAAATACCTCAAAAATAATCATAGTGGTGTAAAATTCAAGAATGATCAAAACATGGATACAATCAAAGCTAGTATCCGTAATAGATATTTTAGATTTAAAAGAAAAATTTTCATTTTCTATGAATAAAGGCCGATTCGTGAATAAAGTGTCAGATACGTGAATAAAGGCCAGATACGTGAATAAGAATCTACACCAAAAGATAGAAATTCCAAAAAAACATCTTCACGCTTCGCTTAATAGACTCGTGAATAAGAATCGTGAATAAGAACTCATGAATAAGAACTCGTGAATAAGAACTCATGAATAGTAACCCCGATATGAAAAAGTTCCAAATTTGATAAAAAGTTCCAACCAATATTTCAAAGATAATGATATCAAGAAATAATATCATTCGAGAAGAAAATAACATCCCTTACCTCGAAAGACAAGATTTTAATAAACACCTGATATAAGGTCAAGGAACTCAGACCGCCTAACAATACTCAAAGTATACTCAAAATACTCACAAGAATACACCGATAATATAGAGAGAGAAAGAGAGAAAACTTGTTTCGTGTGATTTTCAATTCTAACTTAGCCTCTATTTATAGAAAATGTTAAGACGTCAAGGCATTTTTAACTCGCAACCCGATGGCTTTTACTCGCTACTATTCCCACCCACCACATTTGAAATAAAATTCAGCACATTTCTTCACCAACCACAAGTGGGGCCCACTCAATTCTAGAATTTTCCACCAAAATCAATTATAAACCTAATTTCGAATCACCACCTCTTAAAATTCATAACAAATCATTCGCTCATTTTAAACGGCTCAAAATTTGTGGACATATACTCAACTTATGTATGTATAATATATCCAAAAATTACAACGATCCAACTATTTGATTAAAAATTATAACTCACTTAATATATCGTAAAAATACCGATTTGATTTTTAATACCTCCATTCCGGACAAAATTACCGATAAAACACCTCAACATTAAATCATTCAATTATAACCACATAAAACAAATAAATCCATCATTTATAAATATTTTCTTATCATATAAATCAATAATTAATTATTCACAAATAATATTACGTAATCACAATTATGACAACCAGCCGCTCCTCAGAAAGAGGGGCTTTCCGATAAGGATTTCTCCTCATCATGCAAGCAATTAGGTGACCAAACCTCTCCTCGATGTAACTTTCTAGACATCGCCAATAATGCTATCTAATAATATTATTTAAATAATATGAATTATCGATCCGATAATGGAGATAATGTGCAAGTGACAATTATCGAACAACAATAATATAAAATATCAACGCAAGAATTATCGAATCAATAAAATAAAATATCGAACAAGAATTCACCGTGGAAAATTATCGAGTAAAGGCCTTCACGTAAGGATCAATAATTCAACAATATCGCGTAATACCGCAGTGCCATCGCGGCAACCACGCCAGACATCGATTTTAACCAACCGGTATTCCAATGCCTTAATTCAGAATAACTACGCCGTTATTTTTAACCAACTTATATTTGTCGCTTTCTTCATCCAATCGCTCGTTATGGGGCCCACACATGGTCGCTACTGGTCGCATTTAATATTCCCCGACAAAGCATTTAATATTCCACGCACCAAACTAATATTCCCCGACAACAATGAATATTTTATAACCACTGCTTATTTTGAAATATTTCAGATTTAAACCCATAACTATCCACATTAATCAAATCCACCCTTACTATTTCAAAATAATAAATAAAGAAAATTAAATTTTATTTAATAAAAATTTCTGGTCTTACAACCTCCCTCCTTATGAAATTTCGCCCTCGAAATCGACGACGATTCGGTGTGTTTCAAAAGATGAGGATACTCGCTTTCATTTTCGCTTCCAATTCCCTGTGTCATTTCCTCTATAAGATGATTCCTCCACAAAACTTTAACTTGTGGTATGACCTTTCATACAGTAGGACATGCTCCTTCCTATCCAAAATCTTCGACAGTACCTCCTCACACGTTAAGTCTTCTATTATCTCGTCCTGCTTCTAACTCAACGACGTAGTTCGGTCGTCCACATATTTACGTAACATCGACACGTGAAAAACGTTATGAACACGCCATACTTCAAGCAGAAACGAGTCTATAGCCACGCTCCTATTCGATCGAGAATTTCAACCGGATTAATAAATCAAGGTTCGAGCTTTCTTTCACCTCACCGATTTCTCGCTTTTGAAATAACAACTTTCGCACCTCCTTCTTCAAATTCATCACCCGTGTGTAGCTTGAATAACTTTTAACTTTATCGATTAAAGTCGATTATACTCAGATATCATCACGCATCAGATATCATCACGCTGGTACCTAGAGTTTTCATCTCCATCTCTATTATTTGTATATTATACTTAAATGAGTCTTTGACAATATCGACTCAGATTTCAGATACGATCTTCTACTCAACACGCCGCCTACCACGCTCGCTTTTCCAGATGGCATGGTCGTAACATACGTTTAAATGAGTCTCCTCTCGAAGTTCTTCAAGCTCTTACCACATTCCTCGCTCCATTTGAATTTTGTATCTCTACGAGTCACCACGTTAATGGAATAGCGATTCGAGAATATCCTTCAACTAATCTCCGATAATAACCAACTAAGCTTGTAAAGCTACGATTTCGACATCGATTTAGGTTGTTCTCAATCGCGACTCATATCCCAACCTCGATAAGACGCTACAATGACACCTATCGCTTTACTATCGCATCTAATACGGTGTCCCTTACGTAGAGAGTTCGGGCTTCTGCATTCCACAAAGGAAGTCACCAGATAAAGGCTCGTGTACCAAATTTATAGTTGAATTTTTAACTCCTCAAGTTCAATAGAGCCATTCGATATGAGATTTTAGAAATGAGTTTTGTAACCGGTTCAAAGTCGATACAAAATTTAATATCACTTTTGGGAGTAAGCCAAGAAATTCTTCAGAAATACATCAGAAAAATCAATAACAACAAGAATATTATTCAAATCGACGTGTCTTTATTCAAATCCATAACATGGACTAAGAAAACTCGACATCCGTAATAAACGAACGACTTCATGGCTTGATATGAAAATGTTTGACTACAATGGTTTGATTGCTTGAATTCAATAACAAAGTTGCTTAAGAATATGAAAACTAACAACCTTACAAAAGTAATCAATTTTGGTAATACGATGAGTAGTTAACCTTAAAATCACATCAAAAACAAATATCTCTATGTAAATAAGGTTAATGTGTAATGTGATAAAGTGCCAACTCAATCAAGCAAGATTTCTAAACAACGGATGTAATGAAAGTTTCTCCTAACTGAGTCTCCATAAATAAAGTCAAAGTCTAATTTCTCCGTAGTCAAGTTCAAACGCTGAGCGCAAAAGCAAAGAGAGATAAAAGAATGGGTAGAACCCAGATTCAAGAAGGTATAAACTTCGCAAGAATTTATAATTAACTAACCCGCTAACTTCGCTCGTCGTTCCTCAGATTTTGATTTGGCCACGACAAACGCTTCTTCCCTAATCGCTGATTTTTGACTTTTCAGAGATCCGCTTCGTGCCAACGTCCCAACCGGACTTGATTTCGCTTATATAGACAAAATTTAGCTATGTGACCATCTTTTCCACAACTAAAACATACCTCGAAGGCTTTGAAACAGCTTCAACCTTATACGTCCTCCTCTCCGTGATTCAGAAGATCTAACCGGCGATCGTTTCTTCCCTAGAATTTGTTGATGGTGCCGATGTGTCGCCGACGCCTTCCCGCCATCGTTAAATCTTCTTTAGATCGACATCTCTTTCCATAATATCAACGCGTCATGCAAGTGCTTTTTACCCACGCATCACTCATTCTCACTGCTCGCTTATTTCTTCTTTCACCAGATTCCAAATTTTATCATCTTATACTCGCCAAAGAGTGCTTCGCTCAAGCATCACATATCGGTAACACAAGCTTGAATCGTCAGATCCTTTTGCTCCACGATCGCCTCGCAATTCTTCAACTCGCTTCTTCTAACTCATGAATACGATTTTGCAATTCTACATTTTGATCATAAAATACCTCTAATAAACTCTCTTCGTGTATTTTCTTCTCTTCTCCTCACTCTCACCGTTACCTCTCGCGATTATCTCTGCAACTATCAATTCTTCACTCACCACACGGATATCTCTAATTCCTTCTTCACCGACATCACATTATCCTCGGTCATATTAGAGGTGTTCCACGATCTCATTTACTCCATCGTTAATATTCTCACGACATTCTCAAACATCATCATAAAACAAGGGTTAATTAAGGAAATCAATATATCACATAATATCCCTATATATCGACCAACTAACAAATAAGCTTAGTAGTAGACACACTAAATAAGGATTTACTCGCCTCCCTCCTAGTTCTATTCCCGATCTCCGCCAGAGATCATATCCCTAAGCTCGATACCAACCGTGACGCCCCCAAAATAGGTCCATTCCATCCAACCCATTCTCGAGTCGCCAAATACATGGTATGTAAACAACTACAACTTTATTATTACAACATATAAACTCCATGAGTTTAAATACGATATTATCATCTAGATAATATCCACACGCAAATAAATCCTCATCATAATTATTGATACATTATTTTATAAAAAATGGTGAGGACTACTAAACAACTCTCTCTAACCTTCATTCCATACCCCGACTAAGACTCGCTACATTCTCGCCTCCCGAGAAGAAGAAAAATGGAACAAAAAGGAAAAGGTGAGCTCAACTAGCCCAAAAGAAGAATGTTATGACTAAGATAATATGTAACAAATTATCGTTAGTCTTCAACAGGAAAAACTGATAGTAATACAATAGTACAACAAGTTTCAAGATCAATATTAGCAATGAAATAATAATTCATGTAAGAGTTACGTAGAGAATGAAATCTACTATAATCTATGAATTTAATAAACCATCATCAATATTTTATCCTCAGAACATCAATCAATATTCATCTCAAATCAAATATTCATCTTTGCACTATGTGCCAAAGATATTCATCATCGGCCATGTTCATCTCAACACTGCTCATCTTTGCACTAAAGGCCAAAGATATTCATCACTTGGCCATGTTCATTTAAACACTGCTCATTTAAAGGCCAAAGATATTCATGCTCATATGTTCATTTAAACACTGCTCATCTTCTACTACAAAGCCAAAGATATTCTTCAGAATCATTCATCTTGCACTACAAAGCCAAAGATATTCAATAATATCATCATTTAAGACCGAGGATGATGAAAAATATTTTAAAGAAACGAATCCAAAGGAAACAAAATGACAAGGATTAAGGATTCAGATTTTGGTTTTATCCACGCCCAAAAATACCTCAAAAATAATCATAGTGGTGTAAAATTCAAGAATGATCAAAACATGGATACAATCAAAGCTAGTATCCGTAATAGATATTTTAGATTTAAAAGAAAAATTTTCATTTTCTATGAATAAAGGCAGATTCGTGAATAAAGGTCAGATATATACGTGAATAAAGGTCAGATACGTGAATAAGAATCTCGACACCAAAAGATAGAAATTCCACAAAAAACATCTTCACGCTTCAGCTTAATAGTACTTTGAATAAGAATCTCGTGAATAGTAACTCATGAATAAGAACTCGTGAATAAGAACTCATGCTTAATAAGAACCCGACATGAAAAAGTTCCAAATTTGATAAAAAGTTCCAACCAATATTTCAAAGATAATGATATCAAGAAATAATATCATTCGAGAAGAAAATAACATCCCTTACCTCGAAAGACAAGATTTTAAATGAAACACCTGACATAAAGGTCAAGGGAACTTGCACCGCCTAACAATACTCAAAGTATACTCAAAATACTCACAAAATACACCGATAATATAGAGAGAGAAAGAGAGAAAACTTGTTTCTGTGATTTTCAATTCTAACTTAGCCTCTATTTATAGAAAATGTTAAGACGTACCAAGGCATTTAACTCGCAACCCGATGGCTTTACTCGCTACTATTCCCACCCACCACATTTGAAATAAAATTCAGCACATTTCTTCACCAACCACAAGTGGGGCCCACTCAATTCTAGAATTTTCCACCAAAATCAATTATAAACCTAATTTCCTAATCACCACCTCTTAAAATTCATAACAAATCATTCGCTCATTTTTAACGGCTCAAAATTTGTGGACATATACTCAACTTATGTATGTATAACATATCCAAAAATTACAACGATCCAACTATTTGATTAAAAATTATAACTCACTTAATATATCGTAAAAATAATCGATTTGATTTTTAATACCTCCATTCCGACAAAATTACCGATAAAACACCTCAACATTAAATCATTCAATTATAACCACATAAAACAAATAAATCCATCATTTATAAATATTTTCTTATCATATAAATCAATAATTAATTATTCACAAATAATATTACGTAATCACAATTATGACAACCAGCCGCTCCTCAGAAAGAGGGGCTTTCCGATAAGGATTTCTCCTCATCGGGCGCAAGCAATTAGGTGACCAAACCTCTCCTCGATGTAACTTTCTAGACATCGCCAATAATGCTATCTAATAATATTATTTAAATAATATGAATTATTGATCCGATAATGGAGATAATGTGCAAAGTGACAATTATCGAACAACAATAATATAAAATATCAACGCAAAGAATTATCGAATCAATAAAATAAAATATCGAATAAAGAATCATCGTGAAAATTATCGAGTAAAGGCCTTCACGTAAGGATCAATAATTCAACAATATCGCGGTAATACCGCGTGCCATCGCGGCAACCACGCCAGACATCAGATTTTAACCACCGGTATTCCAACAATTTAATTCAGAATAACTACGCCTGTTATTTTTAACCAACTTATATTTGCTGCTTTCTTCATCCAATCGCTTCAAGCATGGGGCCCACACATGGTCGCTACCGTCCGCATTTAATATTCCCGACAAAGATTTAATATTCCACCACCAAACTAATATTCCCTAACAACAATGAATATTTTATAACCACTTGCTTATTTTGAAATATTTTCATGATTTTACCCATAACTATCCACATTAATCAAATCCAACCCTTTACTATTTCAAAATAATAAATAAGGATCTATTCGAGCCATTTCACGAGCCATTTCACAAGGTCATTGGCTCGGATTCGGAAGAAAAGGAACACCGCAAGGAGGAAGGATCTATTCCGAGCCATTTCACCTTAACAAGGTCAATCGGATATTCGGAAGAAAGGAACACCGCAAGGAGGAAGGATCTATTCCGAGCCATTTCACCTTAACAAGGTCCTTGGCTCTGATATTACGGAAGAAAGGAAAGGACAACCCCGCTAGAGGAAGGATTTATTCAGAAGAAAGGCCATTTTTAAAGAGCCTTAACAAGGTCATTGGCTCGGATATTTTGAAAGAAAGGACAACATCACAAGGAGGAAGAACTTATTCCGAGCCATTTCACCTTAACAAGGATCTTAGTTTTTGGATGACAACATCTCAAGGAGGAAGTAAGCCATTCATTCCAATCAGTTGATTCGACGTAGCATTCATTCCAAGGAGAAGTTAAATTAAAGAGGAGAGCTCCTTGGGTGGCTAAATCCTACGGGTCAACCCTCGAGGGAACCGACCTAATGGCCTCTTTTTTCACATTTCCGCTCTTCTTTCACCCTTTTTATTTGAATGGCTCCTAAATGCTTGTGATCTTTTCTTTTTCGTGTGTTCGTGATCTTCCTTTCCCGAATCCAAGGTGTCCGTGATCTTCCTTTCCCAAATCCAATCTTCTTATTTAAGTTTCATACCCTCTCTTGTTATGGTAAGCACTTAATTTCAAATGCTCATTCACTTTCTTTCCTTGTTTCTAGAATTCTCATGTTATATTTTCTTGTTGCAGCCAACTCGTTGAACGTTCCACGAGATTCAAAACTACTAAGGAGGTTCCTTTCATCGATCGGGGAAAGGCTCCCTTTATGGGTCTTCGACGTTTTCAGAGGGAGCAAGTGAAGAATTATGATCGCATAACCTTTCCTCCTCCGAGAAAGCGGTGCTTATTTCTATATGCTACGGCTTGCATGCAAGTTTAGAAATTTTTCCTCGCTCGCTCGCTTTCTCGGGGATGTGTATGTATAAAAACAGAATACCCCTACAATCCCATTCATTTCATATCTCGACTCATCCAATCGCCTTCGTGGGTGGCAACATTGGACCGACGAGGTTCTCGCAAATTCGATTATGTGGATATACTTTGAAGAGGCCGACATTTTGTGTTGCAGATTCAATTATGCAGGATCTTCGTGATCCGACAGACCAAGATGCTTCTTTACCGCCTTGATTTCACGCTGGTGTTCTTCCACATGTACATTTTCATCACTTGGAGGAGTTCACCCCAACTCTGAGAGGACGTTTATGCCATTTACCAAAGAATCTTTTTATTTTTATTTTTATTTTTATTTTATTTTTATTTTTTTTATTTCGTTCATTTTTTTTTTTATTATATATATATATTTTTAGAGTATGAACTCATTCTAGATTATATCTTGTAGCCTTTCCCATTTGTCAGACGGCTTTCAGAAGATATCTAGCTTGTCTCCTAGAGATGTTGAAAGTGCATCGCTTATTTAACAGAAGCTTCCAAGCGAGCTCCCAATTATATCTCGCGATTTCGTGGTGACATGCTCCTCCCAAACTTTGAGACTTCTAACCCAAAAAAGAATTCTGGTTATCTTGGGTGCGCTTACTTCTTCTTGTGGGATTACTGAGGCAGGACATGGAAATAGTTCTCGACTATAACAAGTCCGTCCTCACTTTTCATGAAGAGCCTTGACCTTTTCCCTTAGCTGCTTATTTGGCTATGTGGTTATCCCGCTTCATTTTTCCGGGTCTCCTGTAGATGGTCCTTCGACTCGCATGTTTGGTTTAGCTTCTATGTTATCTCGAGGTCTAAATGTTCCTCTTCTCTCTTCTTAGAACATTGTATCGTCGTTTGGACGAAACTATTCTCGCTATGAAGGAATCTGTTGGGAGGTATCCATTTTTCGTATTTTTATTAACTGTCTTTCACACTGCAATTTTTTCTTATTAATCTTTTTGTTTCTTTACTCAGGTATGACGTGAATTGCTTCGCTCCCTGCTCCTTTCTTCAAATCTTTCTCTTCGAGCACTTTTTGAGATATTCTACTCCTGCACATTTTCCTAAGAAGAAAAAGCAGTATTCAGATCCTTCTTCATCATAAGAACATTGTCCTCTCACGACAAATTATTTGGATTGATCACCGATCTAATTTGATTCTGACGATTTTATCGATGATTCTTCATGCTTTTATACTTCGTCCATACACTATTGTTTTGCATAAACGGTGGCGGTCGCCCCACTTCTACTATAGGCATCACTTTCGCTCCTACTCGATATCGTCGAATTGAGTGGTTCTTCGTTGTCTTGGTTCGTCTTCCTTCTAAGCACGGAGCTTCCTTACTTCGTCGAAGATAATGGTTTTGCATCAGTGCTTTTATTCTCCTCATGTGGTCATGAAAGCGGTTTGATTTGACCAGAGCGTCCTTTTGGCCACACTTGTCGGGAGACTTATGAGACCCGCCCTTCTCAACTTTGTCTCTACCTCTCCTCTTTTATGTGGGCATTTCAAGGCCTTCAAAGGCCTTCATAAATCCTTCCTTTTCATAAATCAATGATTCCTGATTGGGCGATATACTACCAATGAAATGAATGATTCTCTTAAAAGATGGGGGCGATATACTACCAAATGGCGTAATTATTGGCGGTCGATCTTAAAAGATGGGGGAGGCTGATACTTGATTTGTTCTCAAAATTAGTATACGCCACCCATCTTGGGTCGCCACTTACATGGTACATAAATTCAAATACAACTTACTAATATAACTCAAATCGTGGTATAATATAATATATATAAATCGTGAGTTTGAATACAAATATTGTCTACTAGATATTATACAAACTCAAAAGGAGTCCTCATTACAACTATTATCACACTATTTCACGTAATAGTGAGGACTACTAATGCTATCCTCTCGACCATTA
Source organism: Panax quinquefolius (assembly GCA_020205615.1). Classification (NCBI taxonomy): domain Eukaryota; kingdom Viridiplantae; phylum Streptophyta; class Magnoliopsida; order Apiales; family Araliaceae; genus Panax; species Panax quinquefolius. Next base: position 3,814,586 of record CM035166.1, read on the forward strand.
CTCCGCTCCCCGACTCGTCCCAAATGCCTATGTTCTCATTTCCAAGAGAATAAATGAAAGAAAGGGTGAGCTCAACTAGCCCAAGAAGAAATATTACGACTAAGATAATGCGTAATAAATTATCATTAGCCTTCAACAAATGTTAAACCGATAAAATACAATAGACAAACCGCTTTAATCAGCAATTGAATAAGCAATCCATTAAAAGAGTCAAGTAGAGAATAAAGTCTACTATCTTTTAGGTTTTAAAAGGTTTTCATCAATTTTTATCGCCGAGACTCATTTTAATAAATAAACCACCACATCTAATCATCCTCGCACTCACTGGCCAAGGATTTTCATCAAATTATCAATGGTCATGACTATATACCGAATCACCCCCGGTCATAATCATACCAAAACTATCCATCATCGCATTACAAAGCCATCGAGGACTTTTGTCACATCATTTATATCAAGTCATGATTATACCGAATGATCCTCGGTCATAATCATACTAAGTTCATCTACGCACGTAAGCCAAAGATAACATAATATAACATGAGGATGATGACAATGACATAATAATTCAATAAAACAAGTTCAAGAATTATTTAATCCATGAATTATTAACGCCCAAATTGTCAACACGATATCTATTTTCAGAGAGTAAAATTCAAGAATGATCAAGAATATTTCCATGAAAAGATATCGATGAAACGCAAATATCAAGGATATTCTACTAATTTCATGGAGTATAAGTCAAAGTTTTAACCAACCGGGTATAATAAAGAATGGAATAACAAAAGAAATCACCACGCACGCAGATTTCAGATGTATATGTGTTATTCCAAATGTAATAATAATAACGGAACAAAGTCGTGAAATTCACACACCGATGTGATGTTCCAATGTAATAATAAAGATGGAACTGCATCCTGTAAAACACATGTATAGATATTCCAATGTAACGATAAAGACGGAACCAGTCCTGTAAAACACATGCATGTGATGTTCCAAATGTAATAATAAAACGGAAATAAAACACATGCAACAGGATGTCCAAAGTAATAATAAAGAAACACATGTAAAACACATGCATGTGATGTTCCAATGTAATAATAAAGAAGAATGTCACCAAGTATAGGGTAAATCACAGATACAAAAGTTATTCCAATGTAATAATAAGAATGGAATAACATAAGGATTTCACCAAGTATATAGGTATGCGCAGATACAAAAGTTATGTATATAGGTATATCACTTTTACAAAAGTTATTCCAATGTAATAATAATGAATGGAATAATGTAAGTTCTCTTCAAGAAGAAAGAATAACACCTCACCGTAAAAAGAACCTAATAGAAGTAATGAAGTAGTAGAATACTCTTCTTCTTTCTATAATTTTCTCTATAGCTTCTCTCTATAATTTTCTCTCTGTAGTTTCAATGAATTCGTAAGAAAATAATGAAGGAACGAGCTTCTATTTATAGAAAATGGAATGCATAAGAATTAATCCATGAACGGTCCAGATTGATTTACTTTAATCTGACTATCCATATTTAAAGAAAAATCTTTTAAATAAAATATAATATATTCTATTTATATAAAAACATTTTACTATGCAAACACTATGCAATACTATGCAAAAAACACTACGCAAAACACTACGCAACACTACGCATAATAAAATATAATATATTCTATTTATGTAATAACTTTAATAAAGTATTCTATTTTATATAAAAGATGTTTCGCTTTTATATTACGTTAATAATACTTAATAAAACAAAACGTCATTATCGCTATAATAATTCATATTATTAATCGACAATAATGGAATCAAACCGAGTGACTTCTCACATAAAGATCAATAATCAATACCGTATGCTACTACGCAACCACACGACATCGCATTTTTTTACTACCGAAAGTAGTTCAACAAGATCAACCAGAAAAAACTTCCGCCGTTATTTCAATAAAATATTTTTGTCGCTTTTCAATCCGACAATAATTTCATTGCTGGGGTCCACCAATGATTGAGTCATTGCATTTAATATTCCCCGCTAAACCTAATATTATTCCCCCACCAATCGAATATAATATAACCACTGTGATACTTTGCAAAATTTATAAATACTACCCACAACTATAATATTATCTCAAATTCACACCATAATATTAAAAATTATTTCGACAAAATTTAAATCTTTATCGATAAAACTGGGTCTCACAATCTCCCTCCTTATGGAATTTCGCCTCGAAATTAAATGGTAATGACACTGTATGATAAAGAGGTGAGGATACCTTGAATACCTTTTATCGTTAAAAATATTAAATTCATCTTCGTAATCCCGCCAAAGATATTCATTAACAATTCATCTTGCACTACGTGCCAAAGATATTTATTAACAAAGATATAGATATAAATCAGAAACCAATAATGCCGAGACTCAAATTTTAATAAGATCACAACCATGAATTATCCATGCACCATCGGCTAAGGATATTCGTGTTTTCAATTACTGGCCATGATTATACCGAATAATCCGTGGTCATAATCATACCAAGTCTATCAATGCACTACTACCAAAGACGACTTTACCACATCCATGAATTAATATTTCATCACGAGACTCATTTCAATAATTAATCCATATCATCGAATCATCATCCCGCACTACGTGCCAAGGATATTCATTAAGATCAATGACCAATTAATTATCCATGCACTACTACCAAAGATAATCGTGGTATTCATTAAGATCACGACCACAAATTATCCATGCACTACTACCAAAGATAATTGTGTATTCATTAATATCACGACCACAAATTATCCATGCACTACTACCAAAGATAATTGTGTATTCATTAAGATCATGCACCACTTAAATTATCCATGCACTACTACCAAAGATAATTGTGTATTCATTAAGATATCACGACCACAAATTATCCATGCACTACTACCAAAGATAATTGTGTATTCATTAAGATCACGACCACAAATTATCCATGCACTACTACCAAAGATAATTGTGTATTCATTAGTATCACGACCACAAATTATCCATGCACTACTACCAAAGATAATTGTGTATTCATTAAGATCACGACCACAAATTATCCATGCACTACTACCAAAGATAATCGTGTATTCATTAAGATCACGACCACAAATTATCCATGCACTACTACCAAAGATAATTGTGTTTTCAATTACTGTTATGATTATACCTAACAATCCTCGGTCATAATCATACCAAGTCCATCTATGCACCATGTGCCATGTATGACTTTCAACATAATATAAGCATGAGGATAATGATATAAAGAATCAATCAAATGAGATAAAGGATAAATATTAAACATTTATAATATAATTTATCCAGATTCAAGAATATCCCCATGTTATCAATCACTTAATAATCTCATAATCTAATATCATTAATATTATAACAATATTTTAATCACTTCTTAAATTTATAAACAATTTATCTTAATTGTTTACGCTTTTACCATATAATGCATTTAATCATTCAAAATGCCATACTCATAAAATATCATCACCAATTATCAAATCCTCAAAAAAAATATGCATATACTCTATATAGGATTCTCTAGCCATAAAATCCTATTTTCAACTTTGTTACTTCACATAACATATTTAACTCATATGTTCAGAATTAAACTATTTTCATGAAAAATACCAAATCAGTCCCAAAAATATTTCTTTTCTGGGATTTAGCATAATATAGTCCCATAATGAAAATATATTTTCTCGGAATTTTAAAATTCATTTACTATTTTTCAAAATCAATTTCTAATTAATTCCTTAAGAAATTAGCTACCTCAAGTTTAACTCCAAAATTCCCAAATCTTGGCAGGACCTTACACATGTTAACGTGAGCTCCAGTTTAAATTTCATGGTCATCTGAGTTATAGAACTCCAAGTTATAAAGCTTTTCATTTAAAAAACCTAAATATTAAAATAGTCATAACTTGCTCATTTTAAGTCAGAATGAGCTCATTTTTGGACAGGAGGTACTTTATACCATATACTTTCATGTCCCAAAAGGCCAGAATTTTTCTCATAATTTAAGTGGCCGAAACAGCCCCTTAAAGTTTCTGGGCAGTAGGATTTTCGAAATTTACAGCTTTGGCCTTCTTTGCTAAAATCAGTCCACACAAAAATCTACAACACCTTTTCCAGTAATTCCACTTGGATTAGTTAGGTAACTCATAGATCTAACTCTAGGACTTGACCATACTCAAAAATTCAAAATATAATAGGAGATATGGTCAATTGAATTTCATGTTACGTTTTTCACCAAAATCTGATTTTCAACTCTTTGTGATTTCTAAGAAACTTTCATGTTTTCACATACTAACCAACATAACTCATCATAAAACTTACTAATACTTCATATACCCATGATTTTTATTAGTCCAATGCTTTTATTATGACTTTCATCATAATCCACGAACCTGCATCATTTTAGTCAAGAAATATTTCGAGGGTTTAAGAATGGGTTTTCAGATCGGGTCAATACAAAATTCGATTTCACGCTCTAGGGTAGGCTAGGAAGTCTTCAAGAATACGCCAAGAAATTTATTAATGATAGAAATATCATTCAAAATCGTTATTCTCATCCAAGACTTGGATAAGACGTCACATCGATACCAATCTGTGATTTCTATCCCTTAACCTAGATAAAGACCTCACAATGATACCTATCAACTTGCCATCTTCATTCACGACGTCGCCTACGTAAAGTCCCGCTTTGCATTGCATTCCACACAAGGAAGTCAACAACGAAAGGATCGGGGCTCTTTACTTATGGCTTGATATAACAATGATTAACTTTAGGGTTTGGTTACTTTGAATTCAGATAACAAAGTTGGTTTATGAATATAAAAGCTAACAACCTTACAAAAAGAATGATGAGTAGTTAACCAATCGATTCCTAAAATCACATCAAAGGCAAGTATTTTCAAAAAGATAAGATCGACAAGTAACGTGAAAGTGTTTATTTGAATCAACAAGATTTAAAATAGTAGAGGTAACGAAGGCTCCTACCAACGAAGTTTCAACCAATAAGTCAAAGTCTAACTTCTCCTGAGTCAAATTTAAACGCTGAACGCAAGCAAGAGAGATAAAAGAATGGGTAGAACCGGTATCTAATAAGGTATAGACTTCGCAAGAATTTATAATTAACTAACCCGTGATAATTTTATTCAGTGTTCCTCGTCACGAAAAAAACGCCTTCTTAAAACGGCCAGTTTGTTCGGGACATCCTTTGGCATCATTATCTCAACGACTTGACTTCACCATACGACAAAATCGAGCTAAGTGACCTTCTTGCAATTAAAACACGCTTTTGATCATTCACAGACAGAGCTGACTTTGGATGATGTTCCTCCCGTCACAAGACAAAATCGACCGGTGGTCGTTCTTCTTCCTTTGAAATGGGTGTCGATCTTCTTCGTCAATTTCTCTTCTTGAAATGTCCATTCTTATTATTCGCCATGATTACAATCAAAGTGGTTACCATTCTCGACATGATAATTTCCCCACGATGGTTATCATTGTTCGACGACCGTTGCCACCAAAGATGATTATTATCGTGTTGTTGGTCATTACTTTTTGGTCGAAATGAATCAACACTCTCATGTGCTTCATTGCTTATCTCAATATTTTCAGATGTCATTTTCAAACACCGCCACCAAACAAGGGTTAAATAACATATCACATATTATCCCTATACTCGACCGACCAAATAAATACCACATAAACTTTAGTAGGTCATACTAAATAAGGAATTTCGCTCTCCCTCCTAGTTCTTATTCTCACATCTTAGCCAGGATCATATCCCTAAGCTCGATACCAAACCGTGACGCCCCCAAAATTAGTATACGCCACCCATCTTGGGTCGCCACTTACATGGTACATAAATTCAAATACAACTTACTAATATAACTGCTGTAGGTATAATACTTATATAAACCGTGAGTTTGAATACAAATATTGTCTACTAGATATTATACAAACTCAAAAGGAGTCCTCATTACAACTATTATCACACTATTTCACGTAATAGTGAGGACTACTAATGCTATCCTCCGGACCATTACTTCGCTCCCCGACTGTCCCAAATATGTTCTCATTTCTCAAGAGAATAAAGGAAAGAAAGGGTGAGCTCAACTAGCCCAAGAAGAAATATTACGACTAAGATAATGCGTAATAAATTATCATTAGCCTTCAACAAAGTTGTTAAACCGATAAAATACAATAGACAACCGCTTTAATCGCAATGAATAAGTAATCCATTAAAAGAGTCAAGTAGAGAATAAAGTCTACTATCTTTTAGGTTTTAAAAGGTTTTCATCAATTTTTATCACCGAGACTCAAATTTTAATAAATAAACCACCACATCTAATCATCCCCGCACTCACTGGCCAAGGATTTTCATCAAATTATCAATGGTCGCGACTATACCGAATCACCCCCGGTCATAATCATACCAAAAACTATCCATCACCGCATTATGTGCCATCGAGGACTTTTGTCACATCATTTATATCAAGTCACGATTATACCGAATGATCCTCGGTCATAATCATACTAAGTTCATCTACGCACGTAAGCCAAAGATAACATAATATAACATGAGGATGATGACAAATGACATAATAATTCAATAAAACAAGTTCAAGAATTATTTAATCCATGAATTATTAACGCCCAAATTGTCAACACGATATCGCTTTCAGTAGAGAGTAAAATTCAAGAATGATCAAGAATATTTTCATGAAAAGATATCGATGAAACGCAAATATCAAGGATATTCTACTAATTTCATGGAGTATGAAGTCAAAGTTTTAACCAACTGGTATAATAAAGAATGGAATAACAAAAGAAATCACCACGCACGCAGATTTCAGATGTATAAAAGTTATTCCAATGTAATAATAATAACGGAACCAGTCGTGAAATTCACAATCGGCTGTGATGTTCCCAATGTAATAATAAAGATGGAACTGCATCCTGTAAAACACATGATAGATATTCCAATGTAACGATAAAGACGAACCCAGTCCTGTAAAACACATGCATGTGATGTTCCAATGTAATAAAAAATTTTAACCAGTCCTGTAAAACACATGCATGTGATGTTCCAATGTAATAATAGAAGAATGTCACCAAGTATAGGTAAATCACAGATACAAAGTTATTCCAAATGTAATAATAAGAATGGAATAACATAAGGATTTCACCAAGTATAGGTACGCCGCAGATACAAAGTTATGTATAGGTATGCCACTTTTACAAAGTTATTCCAATGTAATAATAAATGAATGGAATAATGTAAGTTCTCTTCAAGAAGAAAGAATAACACCCCTTTACCGTAAAAGAACCTAATATAGTAAGTAAGAAGAAGTAATATACTCTTCTTTCTTTCTATAACTTTTCTCTATAGCTTCTCTCTATAATTTCTCTCTCTGTAGTTTCAATGAATTCGTAAGAAAATAATGAAGGAACGAGCTTCTATTTATAGAAAATGGAATGCATAAGAATTAATCCATGAACTATTCAGATTGATTTATTTTAACTGACTCATCCATATTTAAAGAAAAATCTTTTAAATAAAATATAATATATTCTATTTATATAAAAACATTTTACTATGCAAACACTATGCAATACTATGCAAAAACACTACGCAAAAACACTACGCAACACTACGCATAATAAAATATAATATATTCTATTTATGTAATAACTTTAATAAAGTATTCTATTTTATATAAAAGATGTTTCGCTTTTATTACGTTAATAATATTTAATAAAACAAAACGTCATTATCGCTATAATAATTCATATTATTAATCGACAATAATGGAATCAAACCGAGTGACTGACTTCACATAAAGATCAATAATCAATACCGCGTGCTACTACGCAACCACACACGACATCGCATTTTTTTACTACCGAAAGTAGTTCAACAAGAACAGTAAAACTTCCGCCGTTATTTCAATAAAATATTTTGTCTGCTTTTTTCAATCCGACAATAATTTCGCTAGGGGTCCACCAATGATTGAGCCATTGCATTTAATATTCCCTCGCTAAACCGAATATTCTAACCAATCGAATATAATATAACCACTGTGATACTTTGCAAAATTTATAAATACTACCCACAACTATAATATTATCTCAAATTCACACCATAATATTAAAAATTATTTCAAAATTTAAATCTTTACAAAATTTAAATCTTTATCGATAAAATCTCCACCACGGGTCTCTCCCTAAAGATGCTAATAAGGCTCCTACCTCCCGAGGGGGAATCCTTACGAGACTATTCATTGATGTCCATCCTCCCAGAAAGAGTCTGCTTGAGTTAGTGATCGATCAGGAGGGCATTATTGATAGTACTTTGGGTGGATTAAATGACATTCCCGTCTCCGTGGCATCTCCTGACTCCTTTTCCATTGGCTATATTGTGAGTATCTTTCTTTCAATATATTGTGAGTATCTTTTTTTTATAATATATTATGCTTTGACATTTTTTGTTTTCAGAGTGAGAAGATGAAAGATTTGCCTTTGCTGTTGAGGCCACGGCTTTGTTTGATGTTCTCCATCCAGGATGTCGCCCACTCGCCTTTATATAGTGACCTTGGTTATCCTATTGTGCCAACGCTTCGAGGAATCATCGACCATACAAAGATCTTTCGATCCTCCATCTCTTGTCTTGTCAAATTCTATGGTGACGTCTAAAGTGGCTTCTACCGAGCATCCTTCAATCCAAGTGGGGATCTTATTAGTGGAGGGGTTTTCGGATATCATCTCCTAGTCGGGAAAATGGAGCGCCTCTAGCTTTCGGTTTCTTGCAGATACTTGACCGATTGATTATTAAAGGCGACTTCCACCCAAACCTTCTTCCTGAACCGACTTGCAAGCCTTGTTCTTGGGTTGCACACTGTCTTTATATTCCTTGCGAGCCGATGACTTGAAGAGGTTTAGTGATGATGTGAATGACCTTGAAGCTGTGGGTGTTGACATGTCTCCTTTTCGTGTTAGGCTGGATCTTCTCAAATCAAGTTTTAATCTTGTTTCACCACGTTAGGAGAGTTCTTTGTGACGTAAGTGTGAAGATGATTCCTTTCGGTCTTGACTTTACGAGCTTGATGAAGCCATGAAACAACCGAAGATCCGGTCTCAAGATTTAGAGGACCGACCGGGATCTAAATGCTAAATATCGAGGATGTGGAGTGCCGGTGACGGGACTTTAAGTAACTACCAACAAGTTAAGGAGTGAAAAGTCGCAAATCTTAAGGTTCGATGTAACGCCCCCAAAAATTAGGTATCGTCACCCATCTTGGGTCGCCACTTACATGGTATATAAATTCAAATACAACTTATTAATATAAGCGTAGGTATAATACGACATAAAGCGTGAGTTTGAATACAAATATTTTCTACTAGATATTATACAAACTCAAAAGGAGTCCTCATTACAACTATTATCACACTATTTCACGGGATAGTGAGGACTACTAATGCTATCCTCCGGACCATTACTGCGTTCCCCGACTTCGTCCCGGCCTATGTTCTCATTTCCGAAGAGAAACGGTGAAAGAAAGGGTGAGCTCAACTAGCCCAAAGAAGAAATATTATGACTAAGATAATGCGTAATAAATTATCATTAGCCTTCAACAAAGATGTTAAACCGATAAAATACAATAGACAACCGGTTTAAGCTGCGGTGGAATACGCAATCCATTAAAAGAGTCAAGTAGAGAATAAAGTCTACTATCTTTTAGGTTTTAAAAGGTTTTCATCAATTTTTATCATTTGAGACTCAATAAATAAACCACCACATCTAATCATCCCCGTACTACGGTCAAGGATTTTCATCAAATTATCAATGGTCATGACTATACCGAATCACCCTCGGTCATAATCATACCAAAAGCATCCATCACTACATTACAGTGCCATCGTGGACTTTTGTCACATCATTTATATCAAGTCGTGATTATACAAGAATGATCCCGGTCATAATCATACTAAGTTCATCTATGCACGTAAGCCAAAGATAACATAATATAACATGAGGATGATGACAATGACATAATAATTCAATAAAAACAAGTTCAAGAATTATTTAATCCATGAATTATTAACGTCCATATTATCAACATGATCTTGCAAGCAGAGAGTAAATTCAAGAATGATCGGAAGAATATTTCCATGAAAAGATATCTTTGGATGAAACGCAAATATCAAGGATATTCCACTAATTTCATGGAGTATAGAAGTCAAAGTTTTAACCAACCGAGTATAATAAAGAATGGAATAACAAAAGAAATCACCATGCATGCGGTACTTGCAGATAGACAAAGTTATTCCAACAGAATAATAATAACGAACCGGGTCGGTGAAATTCACACAAGCAGGATGTTCCAACAGAATAATAAAGATGGAACCGGATCGGTGTAAAACACACGAGATAGGATATTCCAATGAGAATAATAGAAGAATGTCACCAAGTATAGGGGTAAACCACAGCGTATCAAAGTTATTCAATGAGAATAATAAGCAATGGAATAACATAAGGATTTCACCAAGTATAGGGTACGCCACAGCGTTATCAAAAGTTATGTATAGGGTATGCCACTTTTACAAAAGTTATTCAACAGAATAATAATGAATGGAATAATGAAGTTCTCTTCAAGAAGAAAGAATAACACCCCTTACTAGTAAAAGAACCTGAATATAGAAGTAGTGAAGTAGCAGAATACTCTTCTTCTTACATAACTTTCTCTCTATAGCTTTCTCTCATCATTTCTCTCTCTAGTTTCAATGAATTCGTAAGAAAATAATGAAAGAATGAGCTTACATTTATAGGAAAATGGAATGCATAAGAACTAATCCATGAACGGTCCAGATTGATTTACTTTAATCTGACGGTCCATATTTAAAGAAAAATCTTTTAAATAAAATATAATATATTCTATTTATATAAAAACATTTTACTATGCAAACACTATGCAATACTATGCAAAACACTATGCAAAAATACTATGCAACACTATGCATAATAAAATATAATATATTCTATTTATAGAATAACTTTAATAAAGTATTCTATTTTATATAAAAGATGTTTCGTTTTATTACGTTAATAATACGAATAAAACAAAAGCGTCATTATCATTATAATAATTCATATTATTAATCGTGATAATGGAATCAAAGTGAGTGACTTCTCACATAAGCATCAATAATCAATACCGTAGTCTTCTTATGCAACCACACGACATCGTATTTTTACTACCGAGTAGTTCAACAAGATCAACGGTAAAACTTCCGCCGTTATTTCAATAAAATATTTTTGTCGTTTTTCTCAAAATGATAATTAATTTCATAGGGTCCACCAATGATTGAGTAGTTATACGAATATTCCCTGCTAAACCAAGAATATTCCCTGACCAATCGAATATAATATAACCACTTGCATACTTTGCAAAATTTATAAATACTACCCACAACTATAATATTATCTCAAATTCACACCATAATATTAAAATTATTTAAACAAAATTTAAATCTTTATTGATAAAATCTGGGGTCTCACAATCTCCCTCCTTATGGAATTTAGCCCTCGAAATTAGAATGCGATACACTGGTATGATAAAGAGGTGAGGATACCTTGAATACCTTTATTGTTAAAAATATTAAATTCATCTTTGTAATCCGCCAAAGATATTCATTAACAATTCATCTTTGCACTACAGGCCAAAGATATTTATTAACAATTCATCTTTGCACTACAAGCCAAAGATATATAATCGTAAACCAATAATCTTTGAGACTCAAATTTTAATAGTATCACAACCATGAATTATCCGTACTACTCTTGGCTAAGGATATTCGTGTTTTCAATTACTGGTCGTGATTATACCGAATAATCCGTGGTCATAATCATACCAAGTCTATCAATGCACTACTGACTAAAGATGACTTTTACCACATCCATGAATTAATATTTCATTCTTTGAGACTCATTTCAATAATTAATCCATATCATCGAATCATCCCCGCACTACGGGCCGAGGATATTCATTAGTATCATGACCACGAATTATCCATGCACTACTGGCCAAAGATAATCGTGTATTCATTAATATCACAACCACAAATTATCCATACACTACTGACCCAAAGATAATTGTGTATTCATTAAGATCGTGACCACAAATTATCCATGCACTACTACCAAAGATAATTGTGTATTCATTAATATCACGACCACGAATTATCCATCCACTACTACCAAAGATAATTGTGTATTCATTAGTATCACGACCACGAATTATCCATGCACTACTACCAAAGATAATCGTGTATTCATTAGTATCCGACCACAAATTATCCATGCACTACTACCAAAGATAATTGTGTATTCATTAATATCACGACCATAAATTATCCATGCCACTACTACCAAAGATAATCGTGTATTCATTAGTATCACGACCACAAATTATCCATGCACTACTACCAAAGATAATTGTGTATTCATTAATATCACGACCACGAATTATCCATGCACTACTACCAAAGATAATTGTGTATTCATTAGTATCACGACCACAAATTATCCATGCACTACTACCAAAGATAATTGTGTATTCATTAGTATCACGACCACAAATTATCCATACACTACTGCCCAAAGATAATTGTGTATTCATTAGTATCACGACCACGAATTATCCATGCACTACTACCAAAGATAATTGTGTATTCATTAAGTATCACGACCACGAATTATCCATCCACTACTACCAAAGATAATTGTGTATTCATTAGTATCACGACCACGAATTATCCATACACTACTACGGCGAAGATAATCGTGTATTCATTAGTATCACGACCACAAATTATCCATACACTACTACCAAAGATAATTGTGTATTCATTAATATCACGACCATAAATTATCCATGCACTACTACCAAAGATAATCGTGTATTCATTAGTATCACGACCACAAATTATCCATGCACTACGGCAAAGATAATTGTGTATTCATTAGTATCACGACCACGAATTATCCATGCACTACTACCAAAGATAATTGTGTATTCATTAGTATCACGACCACAAATTATCCATGCACTACTACCAAAGATAATTGTGTATTCATTAGTATCACGACCACAAATTATCCATGCACTACTGACCAAAGATAATTGTGTATTCATTAGTATCACGACCACGAATTATCCATGCCCACTACGGCAAAGATAATTGTGTATTCATTAGTATCACGACCACGAATTATCCATGCACTACTACCAAAGATAATTGTGTATTCATTAGTATCACGACCACAAATTATCCATGCACTACTACCAAAGATAATTGTGTATTCATTAGTATCACGACCACAAATTATCCATGCACTACTACCAAAAATAATTGTGTATTCATTAGTATCACGACCACAAATTATCCATGCACTACTACCAAAGATAATTGTGTATTCATTAGTATCACGACCACAAATTATCCATGCACTACTACCAAAGATAATCGTGTATTCATTAGTATCACGACCACAAATTATCCATGCACTACTACCAAATATAATTGTGTATTCATTAGTATCACGACCACAAATTATCCATGCACTACTACGGCAAAGATAATTGTGTATTTATTAGTATCACGACCACAAATTATCCATGCACTACTACCAAAGATAATTGTGTTTTCAATTACGGTTATGATTATACCGAACAATCCACGGTCATAATCATACCAAGTCCATCTATGCACTTCTGAAGCCATGAGATGACTTTCAACATAATATAAGCATGAGGATAATGATATAAAGAATCAATCAAATGAGATAAAGGATAAATATTAAACATTTATAATATAATTTATCCAGATTCAAGAATATCCCATGTTTTCAATCACTTAATAATCTCATAATCTAATATTATTAATATTATAACAATATTTTAATCACTTCTTAAATTTATAAACAATTTATCTTAATTGTTTACGCTTTACCATATAATGCATTTAATCATTCAAAATGCCATACTCATAAAATATCATCACCAATTATCAAATCCTCATCAAAAAATATGCATATACTATATATAGGATTCTCTAGCCATAAAATCCTATTTTCAACTTTGTTACTTCACATAACATATTTAACTCATATGTTCAGAACTAAACTATTTTCATGAAAATACCAAATCAGTCCCAAAAATATTTCTTTTCTGGGATTTAGCATAATATAGTCCCATAATGAAAATATATTTTCTCGGAATTTTTAAAATTCATTTACTATTTTCAAAAATCAATTTCTAATTAATTCCTTAAGAAATTAGCTACCTCAAGTTTAACTCCAAAACTCCCAAATCTTGGCAGGACCTTACACATGTTAACGTGAGCCTCAGTTTAAATTTCATAGTCATTTGAGTTATAGAACTCGGTTATAGCGTTTCATTTCGGAAAAACCTAAATATTGAAATAGTCATAACTTGCTCATTTTAAGTCAGAATGAGCTCATTTTTGGACAGGAGGTACTTTATACCATATACTTTCATGTCCCAAAAGGCCAGAATTTTTCTCATAATTTAAGTGGCCGAAACAGCCCCTTAAAGTTTCTGGGCAGTAGGATTTTCGAAATTTACAGCTTTGGCCTTCTTTGCTAAATCAGTCCACACAAAAATCTACAACACCTTTTCCAGTAATTCCACTTGGATTAGTTAGGTAACTCATAGATCTAACTCTAGGACTTGACCATACTCAAAAATTCAAAATATAATAGGAGATATGGTCAATTGAATTTCATGTTACGTTTTTCACCAAAATCTGATTTTCAACTCTTTGTGATTTCTAAGAAACTTTCATGTTTTCACATACTAACCAACATAACTCATCATAAAACTTACTAATACTTCATATACCCATGATTTTTATTAGTTCTATACTTTTATTATGACTTTCATCATAATCCACGTAAAACTGCATCATTTTAGTTGAAGAAATATTTGAGGTTTAAGGAATGGGTTTTGTCTTTGGGGTCAATACAAAATTCGATTTCACGCTCTAGGGTAGGCTAGGAAGTCTTCAAGAATACGCCAAGAAATTTATTAATGATAGAAATATCATTCAAAATATTACTCTCGTCCAAGACTTGGATAAGACGTCACATTAATACCAATCTGTGACTTCTATCCCTTAACACAGATGGCACCTCACAATGATACCTATCAACTTGCCATCTTGATCCACGGACGTCGCCTACTGAGAAAGTCCGGCCGGTGCATTCCACATAAGGAAGTTAACAACGAAAGGATCGGGGCTCTTTACTTATGGCTTGATATAATGGTGATTAACTTTAGGGTTTGGTTACTTTGAATTCAGTATAACAAAAGTTGGTTATGAATATAAAAGCTAACAACCTTACGAAAAGCATGATGAGTAGTTAACCAATTGATTCCTAAAATCACATCAAAGGCAAGTATTTTCAAAAAGATAAGATTGACAAGCAACGTGAAAGTGTTTATTTGAATCAACAAGATTTAAAAATAGTAGCGGTAACGAAGGCTCCTACTAACGAAGTTTCAACCAATAAGTCAAAGTCTAACTTCTCCGGAGTCAAATTTAAACGTTGAACGCAACTAGGTGAAATAAAAGAGTGGGTAGAACTGGTATCTAACACGGTATAGACTTCGCAAGAGCTTATGATTACTTACCCGTGATAATTTTATTCAGGTTCCTCGTCACGAGAAAAAAAACGCTCTCTTAAACTAGGCTTTTAAACATGGGACATCCTTTGGCATCATTATCTCAAGCTGGACTTGACTTCACCATACGACAAAATCGAGCTAAGTGACCTTCTCTTCTTCAATTAAAACACGCTTTGGATTCTTTGCGTACGGTTTGGACGGATGTGTCCCTCCTGTCCGCATTTGAAACATATGACCGGTGGTCGTTCTTCTTCCTTTGAAATGGGTGCTGATGCCGACGTCTTCACGTCATTGTTGAACCCTCTCTTCTTGAAATGTCCATTCTTATTATCTTGGCCATGATTACCATCGAAATGGTTACCATTCTTGACATGATAATTTCCCCCACGATGGTTATCATTGTTAGATGGCCGTTGTCCTTAATTATGATTATTATCGTGTTGTTGCTCATTACCTTTTGGTTGAGGTGACTCAGCTGATCTCATGTGCTTCATTGCTTATCTCAATATTTTGGATGTCATTTTCAAACATCGCCACCAAACATGGGTTAAATACCATATCACATATTATCCCTATACTACAATTGACCAAATAAATACCACATAAACTTAGGTAGGTCATACTAGCGAAGGAATTCCCGTCTCTCTCCCTCCTAGTTCTTGTCTCACATCTTAGCCAGGATCATATCCCTAAGCTCGATACCAACCTATAACGCCCCAAAATTAGGTATCGTCACCCATCTTGGGTCGCCACTTACATGGTACATAAATTCAAATACAACTTACTAATATAAGCGTAGGGTATACAATACGACATAAAGCGTGAGTTTGAATACAAATATTGTCTACTAGATATTATACAAACTCAAAAGGAGTCCTCATTACAACTATTATCACACTTTATTTCACGAATAGTGAGGACTACTAATGCTATCCTCTCGGACCATTACTTCGTTCCCCGACTCGTTAGTCAAATTTATGTTCTCATTTTTCAAGAGAACGGTGAAAGAAAAGGTGAGCTCAACTAGCCCAAGAAGAAATATTATGACTAAGATAATGCGAGAATAAATTATCATTAGCCTTCTTGTGATGTTAAACCGATAAAATACAATAGACAAACCGTTTTAGCTGCAAATGAATATGCAATCCATTAAAAGAGTCAAGAGAGAATAAAGTCTACTATCTTTAGGTTTTAAAAGGTTTTCATCAATTTTTATCATTTGAGACTCACCATTAAATAAACCACCACATCTAATCATCCCCCGTACCACTGGCCAAGGATTTTCATCAAATTATCAATGGTCATGACTATACCGAATCACCCCTGGTCATAATCATACCAAAAACTGTCCATCACTGCATTACAGGCCACTGTGGACTTTTGTCACATCATTTATATCAAGTCATGATTATACCGAATGATCCCTGGTCATAATCATACTAAGTTCATCTATGCACGTAAGCCAAAGATAACATAATATAACATGAGGATGATGACAATGACATAATAATTCAATAAAAACAAGTTCAAGAATTATTTAATCCATGAATTATTAACGTCCATATTATCAACATGATACTGTTTCGTAGAGTAAAATTCAAGAATGATCAGAAGAATATTTCCATGAAAAGATACTGGATGAAACGCAAATATCAAGGATATTCCACTAATTTCATGGAGTATAGAAGTCAAAGTTTTAACCAACTGGGTATAATAAAGAATGGAATAACAAAAGAAATCACCATGCATGCGGTACTTCGCATAGACAAAGGTTATTCAATGAATAATAATAATAACGGAACGAAGTCGGGTGAAATTCACGTGATATTCCGGGATGTTCAAGAGAATAATAAAGATGGAACCGGATCCAGGTGTAAAACACACGTAAAGATAGGATATTCCAGCGAGAATAATAGAAGAATGTCACCAAGTATAGGGTAAATCAGCGTATAAAAGTTATTCCAAAGAATAATAAGCAATGGAATAACATAAGGATTTCACCAAGTATAGGGTATGCCGCGTGTATCTGAGTTATGTATAGGGTATGCCACTTTTTACAAAAGTTATTCCAATGTAATAATAATGAATGGAATAATGAAGTTCTCTTCAAGAAGAAAGAATAACACCCCTTACGTAAAAGAACCTGAATATAGAAGTAGTGAAGTAGCGAGAATACTCTTCTTCTTTTCTATACTTTTTCTCTCTATAGCCTTCTCTCTATAATTTCTCTCTAGAGTTTCAATGAATTCGTAAGAAAATAATGAAGGAATGAGCTTCTATTTATAGGAAAATGGAATGCATAGTAACTAATCCATGAGCGGTCAGATTGATTTACTTTAATCGACGGTCCATATTTAAAGAAAAATCTTTTAAATAAAATATAATATATTCTATTTATATAAAAACATTTTACTATGCAAATACTTATGCAATACTATACAAAACACTATAAAAAATACTATGCAACACTATGCATAATATAATATAATATATTCTATTTATAGAATAACTTTAATAAAGTATTCTATTTTATATAAAAGATGTTTTACATTTTATTACGTTAATAATACTGAATAAAACAAAGCGTCATTATCATTATAATAATTCATATTATTAATCGATAATAATGGAATCAAACCGAGTGACTTCACATAAAGCATCAATAATCAATACCGTGTGCTACTATACAACCACACGTATGACATCGTATTTTTACTACTAGGAGTAGTTCAACAAGATCAGCAGTAAAACTTCCGTAGTTATTTCAATAAAATATTTTTTGTCGTTTTCTCAATCCGACAATAATTACTTTTATAGGGTCCACCAATGATTGAGTAGTTATCGAATATTCCCTGCTAAACCGAATATTCCCCACCAATCGAATATAATATAACCACTTGCATACTTTGCAAAATTTATAAATACTACCCACAACTATAATATTATCTCAAATTCACACCATAATATTAAAAATTATTTCGACAAAATTTAAATCTTTATTGATAAAATCTAGGGTCTCACATTCGAGATGCGGCCATTGCTGACTTGGAAGCTTTAGCTATGCCTCCTCTTCAGTTTGATATGTCTTGGCCTTTAGATCATAACTTGTTGTAGTAGTTTTTTCCGATTTCCCGTTTCAGAAACTCATTTACACATGTTTCATTTATCAAAATGTAGTTTCTTCAACCTTGTTGATTGCTTTTAATTTGAATGATTCCTTAAAATTCAATATTTATCATTGAATCTCAAGTTATTCAAATTAATATTACAAGACAACCACAAGTAAATATGAATTTTATCAAAAACATGTATATATAGTTTTCACAAACCAAAACTTGACTTTATACTCTTTTTTTTTTTAAGAAATTTAAAAATAATATTCAAGTATAAGTGAAAGTTTGTAAATTTATTGATAATAAAATTGCTTTTAATTTAAAAAAGCATAACGTTTCATTAGTAAATTTTCTTAAGAAATTTAAAATAATATTCAAGTATAAGTGAAAGTTTGTAAATTTATTGATAATAAAATTGCTTTAGGTCCATTCCATCCAACCCATTCTCGAGTCGCCAAATACACATGTACAATCAAGTAAACA
Organism: Panax quinquefolius; assembly: GCA_020205615.1. Taxonomy (NCBI): domain Eukaryota; kingdom Viridiplantae; phylum Streptophyta; class Magnoliopsida; order Apiales; family Araliaceae; genus Panax; species Panax quinquefolius. The sequence continues at coordinate 3,833,960 of CM035166.1, forward strand.
ACTACAACTTTATTATACAACAAACAACTTTATTAAATCGTGTGAGTTTAAATACAAATATTATCTTCTAGACAATATTTATACTCAAATAAATCCTCATCACATTTATTGATACATTATTTTACAAAAATGGTGAGGACTACTAAACAACTCTCTGTAAACCTTCATTCCATACCCCGACTAGTACTCGCTACATTCTCGCCTCCCCGAGAAGAAAAAAATGGAACAACAAGGAAAAGGGTGAGCTCAACTAGCCCAAGAGAAGAATATTATGACTAAGATAATATACAACAAATTATCGTTAGTCTCCAACAGGAAAAACTGATGTAATACAATAGACAACAAGTTTCAGATCAATATTCGCAATGAAATAATAATTCATGTAAGAGTTACGTAGAGAATGAAATCTACTATAATCTATGAATTTAACAACCCATCATCAATATTTTATCCCTCGTAACATCAATCAATATTCATCTCAAATCAAATATTCATCTTTGCACTACAGCCAAAGATATTCATCAATTCCGGCCATGTTCATCTTAAACACTGCTCATCTTTGCACTAAAGGCCAAAGATATTCATCACCCATCATGTTCATTTAAACACTGCTCATCTTTGCACTAAATGTGCCAAAGATATTCTCACATTCATGTTGCCATGTTCAAATCATTCATCTTTGCACTAAAGCCAAAGATATTCTTCAGAAATCATTCATCATTAAAGCCAAAGATATTCAATAATATCATCATTTAAGACCGAGGATGATGAAAATATTTTTAAAGAAACGAATCCAAAGGAAACAAAATGACAAGGATTAAGGATTAAGGATTCAGACTTTGTTTTATCCACGTCCAAAATACCTCAAAAATAATCATAGTGGTGTAAAATTCAAGAATGATCAAAACATGGATACAATCAAAGCTAGTATCCGTAATAGATATTTTAGACTAAAGAAAAAAAATTTTCATTTTCTATGAATAGTGCCAGATTCGTGAATAGTGTCAGATACGTGAATAAGGCCAGATACACGTGAATAAGAATCTCGACACCAAAAGATAGAAATTCCACAAAAAACATCTTCACGCTTCATGAATAATAGTACTCGTGAATAAGAATCGTGAATAAGAACTCATGAATAGTAACTCGTGAATAAGAACTCATGAATAGTAACCCCGACATGAAAAAGTTCCAAATTTGATAAAAAGTTCCAATCAATATTTCAAAGATAATGATATCAAGAAATAATATCATTACGAGAAAAAATAACATCCCTTACCTCAAAGAATCAAGATTTCTAAGGAAAGGCTCAAGTGATGTCGAATGAAACTTGTATCTTAAAAGAACTCTCAAAGTATCTAAATACTCACAAAATACGCCAATAATAATATAGAGAGAGAAAGAGAGAAAACTTTGTTTTCGTGTGATTTTCAATTCTAACTTTAGCCCTCTATTTATAGAAAATGTTAGCACCGCCAAGGCATTTCGACTGCACACCGATGGCTTTTTTACTCGCTACTATTGCCACCCACCACATTTGAAATAAAATTCAGCACATTTTTTCACCAACCACAAGTGGGGCCCACTCAATTCTAGAATTTTCCACCAAAATCAATTATAAACCTAATTTCCTAATCGACACCTCTTAAAATTCACAACAAATCATTCGCTCATTTTTAATCTGCTCAAAATTTGTGGACATATACTCAACTTATGTATGTATAACATACCCAAAAATTACAACAATCCAACTATTTGATTAAAAATTATAACTCACTTAATATATCTCAAAAACCCCGATTTGATTTTTAATACCTCCAATCCGATAAAATACCGATAAAACACCTCAACATTAATTCCTTCATTAATAACCACATAAATAAATCCATCATTTATATTCATATAAAATAAATATTTCTTTATCATATGAATCAATAATTAATTATTCACAAATAATATTACGTAATCACAATTATGACAACCAGCCGCTCCTGTGAAAGAGGGGCTTTCCAATAAGGATCTCTCTCATCGGGCGCCGCAATTAGTGACCAAACCTCTCCTTAGATGTAACTTTCTAGACATTGCCAATAATGTTATCTAATAATATTATTCAAATAATATGAATTATTGATCCGATAATGGGAAATATGCAAAGGACAATTATTGAACAACAATAATATAAAATATCAACGCAAAGAATTATTGAATCAATAAAATAAAATATCGAATAAAGAATTCATCGTAAAAATTATCGAGTAGTGCCTTCTTCACGTAAGGATCAATAATTCAACAATATCAGGTAATACCGTGTGCCATCGCAAGGCAACCACGCCAGACATCAGATTTTAACCACCGGTATTCCAAATGCCTTTATTCAGAATAACTACGCCTTATTTTTAACCAACTTATATTTGTCGCTTTTCCTCATCCAATCGCGCTCACATGGGGCCCACACATGGGTCGCAGGCTGCGCATTTAATATTATTCGACAAAGCATTTAATATTCCACCACCAAACTAATATTCCCCCACAAAAATGAATATTTTATAACCATTTGCTTATTTTGAAATATTTATGATTTAACCCTTAACTATCCACATTAATCAAATCAACCCTTACTATTTCAAAATAATAAATAAAGGAAATTCCTTTTTATTTAAAAAAATTTCGGTCTTACAACCTCCCTCCTTATGAAATTTTCGCCTCTAAATCGACGACGACTCGGTGTGTTTCAAAAAGGTAAAGATACCTCGCTTTCATTTTCGCTTCCAATCCCTGTGTCATTTCCTCAATAAAGATGGTTTCTCCACAAAACTTTAACTTATGGTATAACCTTTCAGACATAGGTCATGTTCTTTCCTATCCAAAATCTTGACAGTACCTCCTCATGACGTTAAGTCTTCTGGCTATCTCGTCCGGCTTCTAACTCAATGACGTGTTCGGGTCGTCCACATATTTACGTAACATCGACACGTGAAAAACGTTATGAACACGCCGCCATACTTGGTGGTAAAACGAGTCTATAGCCACGCTCCTATTCGATCGAGAATTTCAAATGGATTAATAAATCAAGGTTCGAGCTTTCTCACCTCACCGATTCTCGCTTTTAAAATAACAACTTCGCACCTCCTTCTTCAAATTCATCATCTCCCAGTGTAGCTTGAATAACTTTTAACTTTATCGATTAAAGTCGATTATACTCAGATATCATCACGCATCAGATATCATCACGTGGGTACCTAGAGTTTTCATCTCCATCTCTATTATTTGTATATTATACTTAAATGAGTCTTTGACAATATCGCACTCAGATTTTTGTATACGATCTTCTACTCAACACGCCACTACCACGCTCGCTTTTCCAGATGGCATGGTCGTAAACACGTCTTTAAATGAGTCTCCTCTCGAGTTCTTCAAGCTCTTCCCACATTCCTCGCTCCATTCGAATTTTGTATCTCTACGAAGTCACCTACGTTAATGGAATAGCGATTCGAGAATATCCTTCAACGAATCTCCGATAATAACCAACTAAGCTTCAGAAAGCTACGATTTCGACATCGACTTAGGTTGTTCTCAATCGCGACTCATATCCCAACCTTCGATAAGACGTCACAATGACACCTATCGCTTTACTATCGCATCTAATACGACGCCCCTAGAGAGTCTCGCTTAGTGAATTCCACAAAGGAAGTCACAAGATAAAGGCTCGTGTACCAAATTTATAGTTGAATTTTTAACTCTCAAGTTCAATAGAGCCATTCGATATGAGATTTTAGAAATGAGTTTTGTAGATGGGGTTCAAAGTCGATACAAAATTTAATATCAAAGCTTTGGGAGTAAGCCAAGAAATTCTTCAGAAATACATCAGAAAAAATCAATAACAACAAGAATATTATTCAAATCGACGTGTCTTTATTCAAATCCATAACATGGACTAAGAAAACTCGACATCCGTAATAAACGAACGACTTCATGGCTTGATATGAAAATGTTTGATTACAATGGTTTGATTGCTTGAATTCAATAACAAAGTTGCTTTAGAATATGAAAACTAACAACCTTACAAAAGCAATCAATTTGGCATGATGAGTAGTTAACCTTAAAATCACATCAAAAGCAAATATCTCTATAGAAATAAGGTTAATGTGTAATGTGATAGTGCCAACTCGAATCAAACAAGATTTCTAAACAACTGATGTAATGAAAGTTTCTCCTAACGGAGTCTCCATAAATAAAGTCAAAGTCTAATTTCTCCGTAGTCAAGTTCAAACGCTGAGCGCAAGCAAGAGAGATAAAAGAATGGGTAGAACCCAGATTCAGTAAGGTATAAACTTCGCAAGAATTTATAATTAACTAACCCCGTGCTAACTTCGCTCGTTCCTCAGATTTTGACCTGGCCACGACAAACGCTTCTTCCAAGAACCGCTGACTTTTGACTTTTTCGACATCCTTTTTTCGAGTCACCATTCACAACCGGACTGGTTTCGATATCGCATAATCTCGAGCGATATGTCCTTCTTTTCCACAATTATAGCATACCTTGAAGGCTTTCAACAGCTTTGACCTTATATGTCCCTCCTCTCCACATCTCAGAAGATCTAACCGGCGATCGTTTCTTCCCTAGAAATTTGTTGATGGTGCCGATGTTCACGACGCCTTCCCGCCATCGTTAAATCTTCTTTTAGATCGACATCTCTTTCCATAATATCAACGCGTCGTGCGCTTTTTACCCATGCATCACTCATTCTCACTGCTCGCTTATTTCTTCTTTCAAATTTCAGATTCCAGCCTTTATCATCTTATACTCGCCAAAGAGTGCTCGCTCAAGCATCACGATCGGGTAACACAAGCTTGAATCGTCAGATCCTTTTGCTTCCACGATCGCCTCGCAATTTTTTAAACCGCTTCTTCTAACTCATGAATACGATTTTGCAATTCTATATTTTCGATCATAAAATACCTCTAATAAACTCTCTTCGTGTACCTCTTCTTCCTCTTCTTCCTCACTCTCAATTGTTACCTCTCGCGATTATCTCGTGTGCAACTATCAATTCTTCACTCACCACATGGATATCTCTAATTCTTCTTCACCGACATCACATTATCCCTCGTCATGATTAGAGGTGTCTCCACGATCTCATTCACTCCATTGTTAACGCTCTCGCAGCCCATTCTAAAAAAACTATCATAAAACAAGGGTTAATTAAATAAATTAACAAATCACATAATACCCTATATATATACGACCAACCAACAAATAAGCTTAGTAGACACACTAAATAAGGATTTACTCGCCTCCCTCCTAGTTTTATTCCCCGATCTCCGCCAGAGATCATATCCCTAAGCTCGATATTAACCGTGACGCCCAAAAAATAGTCCATTCCATCCAACCCATTTCGAGTCGCCAAATACATGGTATGTAAACAACTACAACTTTATTATCACAACAATAAACTGTGAGTTTAAATACAAATATTATCTTCTAGACAATATTTATACTCAAATAAATCCTCATCACATTTATCGATACATTATTTTACAAAATGGTGAGGACTACTAAACAACTCTCTCTAGAACCTTCATTCCATACCCGACTAAGACTCGCTACATTCTCGCCTCCCGAGAAGAAAAATGGAACAACAAGGAAAAGGGTGAGCTCAACTAAATTTCAAAGAAGAATATTATGACTAAGATAATATACAACAAATTATCGTTAGTCTCCAACAGGAAAAACTGATGTAATACAATAGACAACAAGTTTCAGATCAATATTCGCAATGAAATAATAATTCATGTAAGAGTTACGTAGAGAATGAAATCTACTATAATCTATGAATTTAAACCATCATCAATATTTTATCCTCAGAACATCAATCAATATTCATCTCAAATCAAATATTCATCTTTGCACTATGTGCCAAAGATATCATCATCAATCTCAACACATGTTCATCTCAACACATGCTCATCTTAAACACTGCTCATCTTTGCACTAAAGGCCAAAGATATTCATCACGGCCATGTTCATTTAAACACTGCTCATCTTTGCACCAAGTGCCAAAGATATTCAAATGTTCATTTAAACATGTTCATTTCTACAAAGCCAAAGATATTCTTCATTCATTCTTTGCACTATGTGCCAAAGATAAGAAATCATTCATTGCACTACATGTGCCAAAGATATTCAATATCATCATCATTTAAGACCGAGGATGATGAAAATATATTTTAAAAAACGAATCCAAAGGAAACAAAATGACAAGGATTAAGGATTAAGGATTCGTACTTTGTTTTATCCATGTCCAAAAATACCTCAAAAATAATCATAGTGGTGTAAAATTCAAGAATGATCAAAACATGGATACAATCAAAGCTAGTATCCGTAATAGATATTTTAGATTTAAAAGAAAAATTTTCATTTTTCTATGAATAAGGCCAGATTCGTGAATAAGGTCAGATACGTGAATAAAGGCCGATACGCGTGAATAAGAAACTACACCAAAAGATAGAAATTCCACAAAAAACATCTTCACGCTTCACTTAATAAGACTCGTGAATAAGAATCGTGAATAAGAACTCATGAATAAGAACTCGTGAATAAGAACTCATGAATAGTAACCCCTACATGAAAAAGTTCCAAATTTGATAAAAAGTTCCAATCAATATTTCAAAGATAATGATATCAAGAAATAATATCATTTCGAGAAAAAATAATATCCCTTACCTCAAAGAATCAAGATTTCTAAGGAAAGGCTCAAGTGATGTCGAATGAAACTTCAGAGATCAATAAAGAACTCTCAAAGTATCTAAATACTCACAAAATACGCCAATAATATATAGAGAGAAAGAGAGAAAACTTTGTTTCGTGTGATTTTCAATTCTAACTTAGCCCTCTATTTATAGAAAATGTTAGCTCTACCAAGCAGATTCGACCGCCACCGATGGCTTTTACTCGCTACTATTGCCACCCACCACATTTGAAATAAAATTCAGCACATTTTTTCACCAACCACAAGTGGGGCCCACTCAATTCTAGAATTTTCCACCAAAATCAATTATAAACCTAATTTCCTAATCCACACCTCTTAAAATTCATAACAAATCATTCGCTCATTTTTAATCTGCTCAAAATTTGTGGACATATACTCAACTTATGTATGTATAATATACCCAAAAATTACAACAATCCAACTATTTGATTAAAAATTATAACCCCACAATATATCTCAAAACCCCGATTTGATTTTTAATACCTCCAATCCGATAAAAATACCGATAAAACACCTCAACATTAATTCCTTCATTAATAACCACATAAATAAATCCATCATTTATATTCATATAAAATAAATATTTCTTTATCATATGAATCAATAATTAATTATTCACAAATAATATTACGTAATCACAATTATGACAACCAGCCGCTCCTCAGAAAGAGGGCTTTCCAATAAGGATCTCTCCTCATCGGGCGCCGCAATTAAAGTGACCAAACCTCTCCTGATGTAACTTTCTAGACATTGCCAATAATGTTATCTAATAATATTATTCAAATAATATGAATTATTGATCCGATAATGGAGATAATGCAAAGGACAATTATCAAACAACAATAATATAAAATATCAACGCAAAGAATTATCGAATCAATAAAATAAAATATCGAACAAGAATTCATCGTAAAAATTATCGAGTAAAGGCTTTCACGTAAGGATCAATAATTCAACAATACTGCGGTAATACCGCAAAGCATCGCGGCAACCACGCCAGACATCAGATTTTAACCACGGTATTCCAACAATTTTTAATTCAGAAAACGTTATTTTTAACCAACTTATACGCTTTTCTCATTATTTTTAACCAACTTATATTCATCGCTTTCCTCATCCAATCGCAAAAATGAATATTTTATCCGCTTATGGGCCCACACATGGTCGCAAAATAACCGCATTTAATATTCCCGACAAAGATTTAATATTTCCAAATTTTACCAAACTAATATTCTTTCCATCGATTTTGACATCCCTTATTCGATGAAAAAGGAGTTCCATATATCAGATAAAATTATCTTGAATCTCAAATAAATATGTGCTCCTTGATAAAAAAATGAATATTTTATAACCACTGCTTTATTTTGCCACCCAAATATATTCAAATACAATGATTTAACCCTTAACTATCCACATTAATCAAATCAACCCTTACTATTATTTCAAAATAATAAATAAAGGAAATTCCTATTTTATTTAAAAACTATCTTTTAGGTTTTAAAAGGTTTTCATCAATTTTTATCGCCGAGACTCACCTTAATAAATAAACCACCACATCTAATCATCCCCGCATCACTGGCCAAGGATTTTCATCAAATTATCAATGGTCACGACTATACCGAATCACCCCCGGTCATAATCATACCAAAACTATCCATCATCGCATTATGTGCCAATCGAGGACTTTTGTCACATCATTTATATCAAGTCATGATTATACCGAATGATCCTCGTCATAATCATACTAAGTTCATCTACGCACGTAAGCCAAAGATAACATAATATAACATGAGGATGATGACAATGACATAATAATTCAATAAAACAAGTTCAAGAATTATTTAATCCATGAATTATTAACGCCCAAATTGTCAACATAATACGCTTTCAGTAGAGTAAAATTCAAGAATGATCAAGAATATTTCCGTGAAAAAGATATCGGATGAAACGCAAATATCAAGGATATTCTACTAATTTCATGGAGTATGTAAGTCAAAGTTTTAACCAACCGGGTATAATAAAGAATGGAATAACAAAAGAAATCACCACGCACGCAGATTGCAGATGACAAAAGTTATTCCAATGTAATAATAATAACGGAACTGTGTCGTGAAATTCACAACCGACTGTGATGTTCCAATGTAATAATAAAGATGGAACCTGCATCCTGTAAAACACACGATAGATATTCCAATGTAATGATAAAGATTTTAACCAGTGTCCTGTAAAACACATGCATGTGATGTTCCAATGTAATAATAAAATTTTAACCAGTCCTGTAAAACACATGCATGTGATGTTCCAATGTAATAATAGAAGAATGTCACCAAGTATAGGTAAACTGCAGACACAAAGTTATTCCAATGTAATAATAAAGAATGGAATAACATAAGGATTTCACCAAGTATAGGTACGCCGCAGATACAAAAGTTATGTATAGGTATGCCACTTTTACAAAAGTTATTCCAATGTAATAATAATGAATGGAATAATGTAAGTTCTCTTCAAGAAGAAAGAATAACACCCCTCACCGTAAAAAAGAATCAAATATAAGAATAGGAAAAGAAGTAGTAATACTCTTTCTTCTTTCTATAATTTTCTCTATAGCCTTTCTCTATAATTTCTCTGTAGTTTCAATGAATTCGTAAGAAAAAATAATGAAGGAACGAGCTTCTATTTATAGAAAATGGAATGCATAAGAATTAATCCATGAACTCATTCAGATTGATTTATTTTAATCTGACCATCCATATTTAAAGAAAAATCTTTTAAATAAAATATAATATATTCTATTTATATAAAAACATTTTACTATGCAAAACACTATGCAATACTATGCAAAACACTACGCAAAAAACACTACGCAACACTATGCATAATAAAATATAATATATTCTATTTATGTAATAACTTTAATAAAGTATTCTATTTTATATAAAGATGTTTCGCTTTTATTACGCTAATAATACTTAATAAAACAAAACGTCATTATCGCTATAATAATTCATATTATTAATCGACAATAATGGAATCAAACCGAAAGTGACTTCTCACATAAGATCAATAATCAATACCGCAAAGCTACTACGCAACCACACGACATCGCATTTTTTACTACCGAAAGTAGTTCAACAAGAACTACCAGAAAACTTCCGCCGTTATTTCAATAAAATATTTTTGTCGTTTTTCAATCCGACAATAATTTCGCTAGGGTCCACCAATGATTGAGTCATTGTATTTAATATTCCCCGCTAAACCGAATATTCCCCACCAATCAATATAATATAACCACTGTGATACTTTGCAAAATTTATAAATACTACCCACAACTATAATATTATCTCAAATTCACACCATAATATTAAAAAATTATTTCGACAAAATTTAAATCTTTATCGATAAAATCTGGGTCTCACAATCTCCCTCCTTATGGAATTTTCCCTCTAAATTAGTGGTACGCACCGATATGATAAAGAGATGAGGATACCTCAATACTTTTTTATCGTTAAAAATATTAAATTCATCTTTGCAATCCTACCAAAGATATTCATTAACAATTCATCTCTGCACTATGTGCCAAAATATACAATCAGAAACCAATAACTCAGCTAATAAAACCAATAATTATCCAACCATCGCCAAATATTAATAAGATCACAAATTACACTATGTAATTATACCATTATACCAATAACCGTGGTCATAATCATACTAAGTCTATCAATGACTACTACAAAGACGATTTTTACCACATCCATGAATTAATATTTCATTATCGAGACTCACACCAATAATTAATCCATATCATCACAAATCATCCCCGCACTACGTGCCAAAGATAATTGGTATTCATTAAGATCCACCACAAATTATCCATGCACTACTACCAAAGAGGTATTCATTAAGATTACGACCAATAAATTATCCATGCACTATACCAAAGATAATTAAGGTATTCATTAAGATTACAAATTACCACTACCAAAGATAATTAATTAAATTATCCATGCACTACTACCAAAGATAATCGTGTATTCATTAAGATCACCACCACCACAAATTATCCATGCACTACTACCAAAGATAATTGTGTATTCATTAAGATCATACCATTAAATTATCCATGCACTACTACCAAAGATAATTGTAAGATATTCATTAAGATCACGCACCACAAATTATCCATGCACTACTACCAAAGATAATTGTGTATTCATTATCACGCACCACAAATTATCCATTTATTTACACTACCAAAGATAATTGTGTATTCATTATATCACGCATCCATAAATTATCCAATGACTACTACTAAAGATAATGTATTCATTAAGATCACGACCAATAAATTATCCACGACTACTACCAAAGATAATGTATTCATTAAGATCAATGCACCATAAATTATCCATGCACTACTACCAAAGATAATTGTGTTTTCAATTACTACATTATGATTATACCGAATAATCCTCGGTCATAATCATACCAAGTCCATCTACGCACGCACATGTGCCATGTATTATGACTTTCAACATAATATAAGCACGAGGATAATGATATAAAGAATCAATCAAATGAGATAAAGGATAAATATTAAACATTTATAATATAATTTATCCAGATTCAAGAATATCCCCATGTTATCAATCACTTAATAATCTCATAATCTAATATCATTAATATTATAACAATATTTTAATCATTTCTTAAATTTATAAACAATTTATCTTAATTGTTTACGCTTTTACCATATAATGCATTTAATCATTCAAAATGCCATACTCATAAGATATCATCACCAATTATCAAATCCTCATAAAAAAATATGCATATACTCTATATAGGATTCTCTAACCATAAAATCATATTTTCAACTTTGTTATTTCACATAACATATTTAACTCATATGTTCAGAATTAAACTATTTTCATGAAAAATACCAAATCAGTCCCAAAAATATTTCTTTTCTGGGATTTAGCATAATATAGTCCCATAATGAAAATATATTTTCTCTAATTTTTAAAATTCATTTACTATTTTTCAAAAATCAATTTCTAATTAATTCCTTAAGAAATTAGCTACCTCAAGTTTAACTCCAAAATTCCCAAATCTTGGCAAGACCTCACACATGTTAACGTGAGCTTCTAGTTTAAATTTCATGGTCATCTGGAGTTATAGAACTCTGTTATAGCATTTTTCATTCTGAAAACCTAAATATTGAAATAGTCATAACTTGCTCATTTTAAGTCGAATGAGCTCATTTTTGGACAGGAGGTACTTTATACCATATACCTTCATGTCCCAAAAGGCCAGAATTTTTCTCATAATTTAAGTGGCCGAAACAGTCCCTTAAAGTTTCTGGGCAAGAGCATTTTCGAAATTTACAGCTTTGACCTCCTTTGCTAAAATTAGTCCACACAAAAATCTACAACACCTTTTCCAGTAATTCCACTTGGATTAGTTAGGTAACTCATAGATCTAACTCTAGGACTTGACCACATTCAAAAATTCAAAATATAATAAGAGATATGGTCAATTGAATTTCATGTTACGCTTTTTCACCAAAATCTGATTTTCAACTCTTTGTGATTTCTAAGAAACTTTCATGTTTTCACATAATAACCAACATAACTCATCATAAAACTTACTAATACCTCATATACCCATGATTTTCATTAGTCCTATGCTTTTATTATGACTTTCATCATAAACCACGTAAACTGCTCATTTTAGTCAAGAAATATTCGAGGGTTTAAGAAATGGGTTTTCAGATCGGGTCAATACAAAATTCGATTTCACGCCTAGGTAGGCTAGGAAATCTTCAAGAATACGCCAGAAATTTATTAATAATAGAAATATCATTCAAAATCGGACTCTCATCCAAGACTGGATAAGACGTCACATCGATACCAACCGTGACTTCTATCCCTTAACCGGATAAAGACCTCACAATGATACCTATCAACTTGCCATCTTCATTCACGACGTCGCCTACGTAAAGTCCGCTTTTGCATTTCACACAAGGAAGTCAACAATGAAAGGATCGGGGCTCTTTACTTATGGCTCGATATAACAAATGATCGACTTTAGTGGTTTGGTTACTTTGAATTCAGATAACAAAGTTGGTTAAGAATATAAAAGCTAACAACCTTACAAAAATCGGGATGAGTATTTAACCAATCGATTTCTAAAGTCACATCAAAGGCAAATATTTTCAAAGAGATAAGATCGACAGTAACGTGAAAATGTTTATTTGAAACAACAAGATTAATAAACAAAATGGAGGTAACGAAGGTTTCTCCCAACGAAGTTTCAATAGATAAATCAAAGTCTAATTTCTCCTGAGTCAAATTTAAACGCTGAACGCAAAGCAAGAGAGATAAAATAATGGGTAGAACCCAGATCCGATATAGACTTCGCAAGAGCTTATGATTAACTTACCCGTGATAATTTTATTCGTTTATCACGAAAAAAAACGCTTTCTTAAACTACCGGGCTTTGGCTTCGTTCGGGACATCCTTTCGCATCACTATCTCAATGGACTCGACTTCACCATATACGACAAAATCGAGCTAAGTGACCTTTCTTCCGCAATTAAAACACGCTTTGATTCGTTGTCATGCACCATTTGACTTGCGATGTGTTCCTCCCCGTCCAAGATTTGAAACATTGACCGATGGTCGCTTTTCTTCCAAACGGGTGTCGATCGCCGAGCTTCACGCCATTGTTGAACCCTCTTCTTGAAATGTCCATTCTATTATCTTCGCCATGATTACCAACCAAATGGTTACCATTCTTGACATGATAATTTCCCCACGATGGTTATCATTGTTCGGATAATCATTGCCACCAAAGATGATTATTATCGTGTTGTTGCTCATTACCTTTTGTTCGAAATGAATCAACTGGCCTCATGTGCTTCATTGCTTATCTCAATATTTCAGATGTCATTTTCAAACATCGCCACAAAACAAGGGTTAAATAACATATCACATATTATCCCTATACTCGACCGACCAAATAAATACCACATAAACTTAGGTAGGTCATACTAACAAGGAATTTCTGCTCTCCCTCCTAGTTCTTATTCTCACATCTTAGCCGTGGATCATATCCCTAAGCTCGATACCAACCGCGACGCCCCCCAAAATTAGGTATACGCCACCCATCTTGGGTCGCCACTTACATGGTACATAAATTCAAATACAACTTACTAATATAATCGCTGTGGTAATAATTTACATAAACCATGAGTTTGAATACAAATATTGTCTACTAGATATTATACAAACTCAAAAGGAGTCCTCATTACAACTATTATCACACTATTTCACGTAATAGTGAGGACTACTAATGCTATCCTTCTCGACCATTACTTCGCTCCTCGACTCGTCCAAGCCTATGTTCTCATTTCTCAAGAGAACAAGTGAAAGAAAGGGTGAGCTCAACTAGCCCAAGAAGAAATATTACGACTAAGATAATGCGTAATAAATTATCATTAGCCTTCAATGTTGTTAAACCGATAAAATACAATAGACAACCGCTTTAACTGCAAATGAATAAGCAATCCATTAAAAGAGTCAAGAGAATAAAGTCTACTATCTTTTAGGTTTTAAAAGGTTTTCATCAATTTTTATCACGAGACTCAAATTTTAATAAATAAACTACCACATCTAATCATCCCTCGCATCACTGGCCAAGGATTTTCATCAAGTTATCAATGGTCATGACTATACCGAATCACCCCGGTCATAATCATACCAAAAACTATCCATCATCGCATGACATGTGCCACCGAGGACTTTTGTCACATCATTTATATCAAGTCATGATTATACCGAATGATCCTTGGTCATAATCATACTAAGTTCATCTATGCACGTAAGCCAAAGATAACATAATATAACATGAGGATGATGACAATGACATAATAATTCAATAAAACAAGTTCAAGAATTATTTAATCCATGAATTATTAACGTCCAAATTGTCAACATAATATCGTTTCAGAGAGTAAAATTCAAGAATGATCAAGAATATTTCCGTGAAAAGATATCGATGAAACGCAAATATCAAGGATATTCTACTAATTTCATGGAGTATAAGTCAAAGTTTTAACCAACTGGGTATAATAAAGAATGGAATAAGAAAAGAAATCACCACGCACGCAGATTGATGAGATAAAAGTTATTCCAATGTAATAATAATAACTTAACTGTGTCGTGAAATTCACAATCATGTGTGATGTTCCAATGTAATAATAAAGATGGAACCAGATCCTGTAAAAACACGATAGATATTCCAATGTATCGATATAGATTTTAACTGTGTCCTGTAAAACACATGCATGTGATGTTCCAAATGTAATAATAATAAAATTTTAACCAGTCCTGTAAAACACATGT
The DNA here is from genome assembly GCA_020205615.1 of Panax quinquefolius. NCBI lineage: Eukaryota > Viridiplantae > Streptophyta > Magnoliopsida > Apiales > Araliaceae > Panax > Panax quinquefolius. The sequence goes on from CM035166.1 coordinate 3,849,138, forward strand.
ATGTGATGTTCCAATGTAATAATGTAAGAATGTCACCAAGTATAGGTAAAATCACAGATACAAAGTTATTCCAATGTAATAATAAGCAATGGAATAACATAAGGATTTCACCAAGTATAGGTACGCCACAGATACAAAAGTTATGTATAGGTATGCCACTTTTTACAAAGTTATTCCAATGTAATAATAATGAATGGAATAATGTAAGTTCTCTTCAAGAAGAAAGAATAACAATTTCTTACCGTAAAAGAACCTAATATGTAGAAAGGAAGTAAAGGTAATACTCTTCTTCTTTCTATAACTTTCTCTCTATAATTTCTCTCTATAATTTTCTCTCTAGAGTTTCAATGAATTCGTAAGAAAATAATGAAGGAACGAGCTTCTATTTATAGGAAAATGGAATGCATAAGAATTAATCCATGAACTATCCGTATTGATTTATTTTAATCTGATCGGTCCATATTTAAAGAAAAATCTTTTAAATAAAATATAATATATTCTATTTATATAAAAACATTTTACTATGCAAACACTATGCAATATGCAAAACACTACGAAAAAAACACTACGCAACACTATGCATAATAAAATATAATATATTCTATTTATGTAATAACTTTAATAAAGTATTCTATTTTATATAAAGATGTTTCGCTTTTATTACGCTAATAATACTAATAAAACAAAACGTCATTATCGCTATAATAATTCATATTATTAATCGACAATAATGGAATCAAACCGGTTTGACTTCTCACATAAAGATCAATAATCAATACCGCGGTGCTACTATGCAACCACACACGACATCGTACTTTTACTACCGAGTAGTTCAACAAGAACTACTTAGAAACTTCCGCCGTTATTTCAATAAAATATTTTGTCGCTTTTCAATCCGACAATAATTTTGCTAGGGTCCACCAATGATTGAGCCATTGTATTTAATATTCCCCGCTAAACCTAATATTCCTAACCAATCGAATATAATATAACCACTGTGATACTTTGCAAAATTTATAAATACTACCCACAACTATAATATTATCTCAAATTCACACCATAATATTAAAAATTATTTCGACAAAATTTAAATCTTTATCGATAAAAATGGGGTCTCACATGGTGTTGCCATGGTTCGCAAATCCACTATGGGAGCATGGATCAAGTTTCCATGTATTTGACAAATGTGGCACTTTTTAACAAATTTTGCATCATCTCCTCCATCTTTCGCCAAGAGAACCATGATCGATAAGTTGTTTCAGACAACTCGCTCCCCTCGGTGTTCATCCTTGGCATTCGTAAACCAAATCTTTGGCTTCACCTAGTTCCAGATAATCGTAGGGCTCGCCATCAATCCCCTTCTAAACAATTCTCCATTCGTAAGAAGAAACGTTGTGACTTCCTCTCGATTATAATCGTTTTCTTTTCTTCGGAAGAGTCCCGCTTTGTAAGAACTCCACATAAGGGATTCGCTAATCCACTATATCTTCAATGAAGGCGATTCATCCTCCCTGTGGTATTCTTGGCATGAAACACATCAAGGCCAGTAGGGCATCCGCTTCTTCTTCATTTCGTGCCAATAATACCCTCGACGCTGCAACTCACGATCATGCTTCTATGTCCGCTAATCCACGCTTCTCATCACGCACCATTGTAAGACTCTATCCGCTTCCTCGCCTCCCTAAGCATCGTGTCAACACACCATCCGCTTTTTGTGATACAAGACACTTTGATGATGTTGATTTCAGTAATTTTACGGTAGGTATTGTTCCTCCTTTGTTTTCAATTGATTGGAGATGTCGACGCCAATCATCTATTACGCTCTTTGGGGAACAAATTTAGCAATCGTGGTTGGGAGGGTTTCTTCATTACCTTTACATCCAAATTCTCACCTTGGACATAGACTCGAGATGCTATCGCTGCTAGTGCATCAGTTGTTTATTCATCCTCTTCGCACATATTCAATCACCACCTTCGAAAAGCCTCCATCACCTTTTGTGCTACATGATTCGATATGGGCGCCAAGATAGTTCCTTCACTCCAAATTGGCCTCTTATCATTTGACTATGAGGTTTGAATCTCCCTTTACTTTAAGATATTTCGCTCCCAATTCATGAGTCGCCAACAATCCTAGTATGAACGCCTCATATTCTCGCTTCATTGTTTCAGGCAAGTGGAAATCCAATTTGTATGACAAGGCCACTTCATTTCCTTCTTTAGTGGTCAACACCACTCCTCGCCCGCCTTTACCTTCCGCGGATGATCCATCAAAAGCCAAACTCCACCATTCGGGTCCTCATTTTTCAACTCGATTGATTCTACTTCTTCACCGGAAGATCCTCGGAAGGGGTTCATATTCTCCATTTGGAAATTGAGCAAGCAGTCCGCAAGGCTCGACATCGGACGCTGCCGATTGTTACACATTTGATGTCGTAGACTGAAGAATCATCATCCATCCGCAAGTCTTCCTACTAATGTCGGCTTAGTTAATAGGTATCCGATTCGATGGCTTTTTGTTGCAAGCTTTATTTCGTGTGCTGTTAAAAATAATGCCGCATTTTCTGAATGAATACCAATGCTAGACAATGCCTCTCCACTTGTGAATACCTGGTTTCGGGTCCCGGATTATCCGGCATTAATGTAATATCTGAGTTTTCTTCTCCGTCCTCCTCCTCTGCGTGATCAATCCACCTATGGACTTCTTTGGTAGATGTGATGTACAACCTGCAACAGATTCCTCTTGTGGGCACTACCATTGTTCAGGTCTTTGAAGCCAAAATTCTTTTCACCTTCTCAAACGCTTTGTTGTTGGTTTTGCCCTCAAATCCCATTGTGCCTTTCCTTTTAGCAATTTGCCAAAAGGTTCGTGACCTCGCTTAACGCTTGGCATGAATCTTCTCATGTATGAAACTTTCCTTGTAAAGCTCTTCAACTGCTTTCTCGCGTTTTGGTGGGGGCATCTCTCTTGATTGCTTTCGCCTTTGTTTGGGTCCACCTTCTAAGCCTCTATGTGCACCAAGAAGCCCAAGAATTTTCCAAATTCGCCATCCCAAAGGCGCACTTCTTCTGATTCATCCTCAACTTATACCTTCTGACCGCTCAACACTTTCCTCAGTCCTCCATACGAAGTTATCGCCTTCTTGGATTTCACTACTATGTCATCTACGTAGTCCTCCACTATATCATGAATCATGTCGTGAAATATGGCGTGCATTGCCCTTTGATAAGTTGCCCTTCAGATTCTTCAACCCGAATGGCATTACTACATAGTAGAAATTTCCAAACGGGTACGAAAAGGTCGTCAACTCTGATCTTCTACGGACATCTTTATCCGATCAGAACCCACAAACCCATCCATGAATGACATCATCTCATGATTAGCTGGTGCAGATCTACCAAAGTGTTCATGTTGGGTAATGGGTACATGTCCTTTGGGCATGCCTTGTTCAAATCTCTGAAATCCACACATATTCGTAGTCGTCCATTTGACTTCTTTTACTGCATAATGTCGATGGATAGCCATATCGATGTTGAATTGGCTTAATGAACCCTACTTCCAAAGAACTTCTTGATTTCTTCCTTTATTTGAGTTTCTACTTCAGTGCATAGTCATGAGGTGCTTTTTTGATCGGGCTTCATTCCGGACTTATGTTTAGATTCAGGCTCCACAAGATCTTTGTCAATTCCGCATCTCGTCGTAATTCCAAGCAAAGACATCCCTATATTCTCGCAATAATCAGACGAGCTTCTCCTTCGCTTAACATCCAATTCCTTGTTGACATAAGTCTGGTCTTGGCGTTCCTTCCTCTCGTTGCCAAATTAACTTCCTCTAATTCATTTTGTTGAGGTTTTGGCCTATCTTCGAAGCATTCTGGAGTTGGTTCTACCTTCATTGCATGCCTTCTTCTTCTTCTTCATTATTGTTGGAGTGGGGACACCTCCCGAGCATTGGTTCACACACTTCCAAGGGCTCTTCCCCTCAGATCGTCATAATCGAAACACCACTTTTCCGTCAGTTTAACAACCCTCTCCCATTTCGTCTTCTCCCCCTCCTCGATTGTGCCATCCGCTTGACATTTATTATATTTCTTGCATCTTCATGATTTGCTGGCCTTTTCTTTTCTTCTCTTCCTTCTTCCACTGGCTTCTTGTTTTTAGAACATTCTCGCGTTCCGAGGTCTTCTTCTTTTCTTTTTCCGCAGCACGAACTTATCTTCCGCACTTCCTCCCAATTTGCTAGTCTTGTGGAATCAGTCTTGCAATCTGTTCTCTCCTCTTCAAAGAACATCATCAAAGAAAGTTGCTTCAGTTGATGTGTGCCTCCTCCGTCCAAAGGGATTCCGAGTTCTTTGGTACCTTCACTTCTCTCCCTTTCCAAATAGCTTTAAGCGCATTGATGAAAGACCGAGGGTACCACCCCGTAGTCGCTTTTTCCAAACCCTTCCCAAAGAAGACATGATACGATGCATCCACCTTCAGCAATATGGAACATTACAGCCCTCGAATCTTCCCAACTGCATGTCCACCTTAACGTGTCCTAGGGTTCTCGTGCTTTGATTGGTAATCCCAGAATGTTCATTTGTTCCTTCACAATCTTCTTCTCCAAGCAGCTCAACTGTTTGAACATGGTGTAGGCATAATATTTACAGACGCCCATTGTCAATAAATGCCCTCTCAGACCTCAATGCCATTGATTACTGCCACACATACAACTACATGTTATGCGGGTATCTTATCTCTCTATCGACTTTAAAGAAAGATATCTTATTTTATTTTTCTTCCTCCATCGTCTTCATAAATCCTTTGCTTATGGCCACGCAAGTCTCCTGCGTTTGGCAGCCTTTGATAATTGCCTCGGTTGCCTCAATCCTTGCTTCCTCGCTAATCCTATCTCGATCAAAAAATTTCGAACTTCGCTCCGCTTCATCAATGCCGCCACCGCAGTCCGGATCACACCTCCTTTTCTTCCATCATCATCTCCACTTCGGGCTGGTTGTGAATAACAAAGTTGTTGACGCTTCCTTCCCTTTGTGGTTCGGGCAAATGCACTTGTCATGAACACTACTTTCTTTTCCAAGTTCAATTTTCCCATTTGCCGACATTTTTCGTGGAATATCCTCCGCAGTTATAATAATCCATCGCTGAAAGTGTCCCGCGTATTGGTGGAATACATGTAAGTCCGGTCTCTCTCTTTATTTCTTCCCACACCGCAAATCTAGGCCTTGGGGTTTCACCACCCATGTTCAACCCATTGTTTCATACAAACCCTCAATGCTTTCTCATTACACGTGATAGCCTCCGGATGGCTTTCTTGATATTTGTCTTCGTGCTTTCTCTCGCTTTGCTAAAAATTTTCTCGTGTTTCTCCTTCGCCTCTTGTGGTTTTGACCGAGAGTCACCAAAGCCACGCTTGTCGCTCTCTCGCCCTTCCATGCAAACCGCGATGGTTAGTGGGCAATGTCACGATTCCTCCCAAGTCTTGTGCAAAAGATGAGAGGGTCGCGAAGGAATCACAAGCTCTTGGTGATGAGGTGGGGCTTGAAAGAATCCAAGGCACCATTGTTGCAAATGTTGACTAAGTTCTTTTCTTCAATCGGCTTCTGTGACTTCGTGCTCGGGCCTGAACTCACAACATAATCGACAACTCCTCATTCGGTTTCGCTTGAACCGCATAAGCTCCACAATGGTTACTGCTTCGCGCACATAGAAAAATTTCTTGAAAAATTGTAATTTTAAGTCATCCCAATCATGGATCGAATTCTTCTCCAAATCAGTAGTACCAACTAAAGGCACTATCCACAAAGTCTTGTTGAATTCCGATCAACAAGTTGTGGTTGTTCACTTCATTATATCCGAGCCACGGAGACATCGACTCTACAAAACGGGCAATATGTTCCCTAGCATTTCTTTTTTCCCGCCAGATTTTGGAAATCATGGGTGCTCAATATACCCTATTGGGTAAGGTTGCCTCCGAATGTGCGGTAGGTAAGGAGGAGTAAAGTCCAACTCGAGGGTCGAGATGTCTGTCATCACAGAGTTGATTGATCACGCCAATCATATCATCCTTCGTCACATACTGGGCTTGTAAGCGTGAACTCTCTCCGGGGTGTTGTGGATATACCTTTGCAGACGGCGGTGTGTATGGTAGAGAAATTGGTTGATGGACACTTCAGACGTGAACAATGACCTTTGGTGGAAGTCATTGCTCATTCATTGGACATCGCTTGGAATGGTTGGCATTTGCAGACCGTGGAAAATGATGGAATAGAATGAGATGATGTTTGCCGAGGTTGGCTTGCTTCCATCCTAGGGTTGTGCACGCCACCACCGCTCGGGCTTCCAAGTTGATTATTGGAACCAATTGATTTTCCGTTAATGGAGGTACAATGTGGTTCTCTTTGTTGTTGCTACCATTATTGTTGTCTTCCACACCGCTTGTTCTCCATGCAAACTTCCCGGGAACATGACCTTGAAAGTGGGAATCAGATCAATCGATGGCTGAAATTCCCCATCTCCTCTTGCTTCCTCTACATTTCAACATCATGGTCATCATCATTCCTTGCCCTTCTCGTGCTTCCTTCAATGCCTTGAGCATCTCCAGCCAGCACATCATTCGCTTCGGGTCTCCACCGCATCCTCGCCTTGCCTTCTTGCGTTGGTTTGTTTGTTGATTGGCTATATATGGTGATGTCGAACTTCCTTCCAAGCGTCTTCAATAAGTGGTTGGTCAAAATCCGTGCTTCATACTTTGGAAAGCTTGAGTGACTTGCCTTGAACCGGATTCGGTGAGGTAATGTCTTCGTTTGTTGGTGAAGCAGCTCTTCCTGTAGTTCTCCCACTTCGAGTTGTGGGCATACCCTTCACGAATTCTCCACCTCCCCAGCAGAGTCGCCAAAGAAATGTGGGCAAAGAAATCGTACCTTGCTAGGGTTAAGGTTTCGTGTTGGTGAGGAGGAGAGAAATCCACGAAAAGTACGGAATTGATTGATTGATCAAGAGGGGAGAACGACAGGTGGCGACATCTAACGACGTGTGGCGAACCCCTAGAATCCGGAACCGTGTTTAGGTAATGAGGATTCCAAGAGCCTTCTTGAGTCCTTCAAGTTGAGAGAATGTCCAAACCCCTTTGGTGCTTTTAGGTAGAATCTCCAAGCCTTTAAGTCACCAAAAGGGTCCCTTTGATCTTCCAAGAGTCCAAGTCTTCAGTCTCCAGAGAAGTCTCTTTCCAAATGAAATGGAAGGGGTATTTATAGGATTTTCTGGAAAGTAGTCATGTGCAAGACACATGCCTTCAGGAAAATTCCAGAAATACCCTTTAGTCCTTCGAGTAATGCCCATATTGCCTTGTCCTTCTAGCCACCAATCCAATCCCTCAATCAATTCTCAAAACGAACAGCCTCCACGAGTCTTCTGCCTCGGGACACGTGGAGACTTTTCGCAGGTCTCGCACATTTATTTTTGACTTTTTCGTCTTTATTTCATTAGGTTATGCGAACCCTAATTTGCACCCTTAATGAAGCCGTGGAACCCTAATTGCGCATTCAATTCAATTAAGTCATGTGAACCCTAATTTATACATGGACTCACACTATATATCTGTTTGTTTCCGTATCATGTATACATAAATAATAATAGATATTGCACACCATTATACATAAGATGAACAATCACAATTTGAGAGGGTTGAACCAGAATAAGAATTTGCAAAGGAGACTCCAATTCAAATCAAGTTGCTGCCTGCCTTCTCCGTTGTGGTACCCATCCTAAACGGGTTTAGTGGAGTTCCCGGACTTTCTCATCAAAACTAAAATCCAAGTGATTACCTCGAAAATTAGAGCAATCCCGCCCAAGGCACCAATGATACCTATGTAAGTTGATTTCCACTACTTGTCAGGATCCAAGATATCTAGACCTTTTAAGACGTTGAGGACACCAAGGATAGCGATGGTATAACCAACTCCATGGTGGTAGATATTCCAGTAAAATCTGTATTTGTGATCCTTCTTCGACCTCAAGAACAATGCAAATATCTACAATAAAAGCCAAAAACAGAGAACCCATTAGAAGCAAATATCCATAGTCCAATCACATGCGCATATAAACTGCGATCCATCCACTTTCTAATTATAAAGACACAAGACAACTATCTATTTTTCATTACTAGTAAGACAAGGTGTGGTACATAGCATACACCACTTGTTTGCTGAAAATGATTTATGAAGTTCAATTGAACTTTAGAAGACCAAATGGCAAATATGCCAAGCACAACTATTGCCATATTAGTATAGCCAAAAACATAAGAAATTGCAATATTGACCACAATATTGCTTTAGACAAGAACACGGGATTAAAATAAGCAATGCAAGACAAACATACCTGCACTGTTGCTAGAGAAAAGAGTGCAATTCCGATATTCCGGTGACCACTATACTCGACCCCCTTAGATTGACCACCAAGCTTAAGACCAGTTCCCCAGCCAGCAACCCCAATAGCGTAGGCTGACGTCTGGCAGAACACGTGAAGATAAAACCACGCTGGATCCATCGACGGAAAAATCTCATATACCGTATGATGATGATTCCCATTAGAAATAAAGTCCCCCAACTCAAAGCATTCAGAATTCCATGAATCTGAAACAAGAAAATAAATTTCCTAAGTATTTCCTTCTTTCTAGTCTCTAGGTAACCCTACACTATCATCACTAGTTTTTTTTTATTATTATTATTTAAAAAAGACTTGTTTGAATTTGACGATGAACAAATTGTCCACATCAATTACCAACATCAAATTTGAACTTTTAGCCGAAAATTGATAATTAATTATAGTCAGTAAAAAACAGTTTCAAATTTTCAAGATTTGGCTGGACCATTACACAACAAAGAATATGCCTTTCTAATGCACTTTCAAATTCTGAACCCCTGAATAAAAAAGTAAAAATCAGAAGTTCAGACATTGTAGTTATATACAATTATACTCGGCTAACACATAAAATTGCAACTTTTGGCTGTTTAACCCCAAAACCTATTCTCAGATCCATGAAATCTCAAATTAACGGAATAACAGATACTAATATTCACAAATAAATAACTAAATAAACAGAGACTAAGTGAATGTCAAATTAACGGAATGACGGAAACTAAGGCAGAGCAGAAAGCATACATTTTTCATCGTGAGCCTGGAGTCGCCGCCGGAACCACCGGTTGTCTGTCCACTCAACAAATCTAGGGTTCCTTTAGAAATCAAATTCGCCGGCAGAAACGCATGCTTATCCGGCACACCGCCCGTCACCGACGCCCCAACCTGCCACACATGATTAACCGTTGTATAATTCCAGTTCGCCGGAAACACCAGCGTGGCAAAAATATTAATTAATCCGTGAGAATACTCCGCACCGGTCTGGGTCACCTCAAAAGCCAATTTCGACTCAACAATCGGACCGTAAGATTTTATACCGTACGTTTTGAGAATCATAGAGCCGTCTGAGTCTTTGAAGCCGATTAAAGCTTGCGAGCCGATCATTCCGGTGCCGGTGGGGTTAATAGCCCAGGCGACCCAGCCGTCGGACGTGGGCGGAGGAGCAACGAAGGCGACGGAAAGAGAAGATTTGGCGGAATCATAAGTGTAGTGGAGGGAGGAGTTTAGCTGCGGTAAATCGGTGCAGCGCTGGTAGAGGTTGTTGTTTGCGAACTTTTGTGAGGTACAGGGGAGGGAATGTGAGGGTGGGATTAGCAAAGTCACCGTTAGAAGGAGAAGAGAGAATCTGTGAGGCGCCATAAGTATGGGTAGAGCCCTCAGGCTCAGCAGTCAGCAGTGAGTTTGGGTTTGAGAGGTAAAGAGGGAAAAAATATTAAGTAACGGTTGAAGTTTCGCGTGGTTGAATAATTCCGGTTATATTGCTGAGTTTATTTATATAGTGGACTGGGAATGGATGACCGGATTTGGAAATGGATTTACTGTTATTAATTAATTATAATGGACATTATTTTCTTTCCTAAACCAAATCTAATTTGTATAAATCTTTTTTATCATGTACTATAATTTACTACTGTATATTTTTACGCTGTTTTATTTTTTATTTGATTTGATTTAATTAGCATCCTGTCCTGTATCAATTCATATTATAGTATCTGATTATCTAACTATTTTGCTATTATTTATTGTATAGTTACCTAGATAGTACTATAATTTTAGAATATAAAACAAATTTTTTTTCATTTCCCCTTTCCTCTTTAAAATTCACAAAAAAACAATAATCTTCTTGTCACATAAAATAATACTGTGTTTGATATCATGCGACACGACATTCATAAATTTGTTATTAACATGACCCATTTAATTCAACAACAAATTTATAAATGTCACGTCAACGCGTCAACGGTATATGAGTGAGGTGTAATTATTTTATGTGATGGTAATATTATTGAAAAACAAGGCTAGTTAGAAAATACTACCATGTCCGAATGTTTTTGGGTCTCGTGCCATAGAAATTCATTAATTTTACAAATTCAAACACATGATGCAAATTCAAATTTCTGTCCTCATTTTTTCTGTCCTTCTTGTGTTCTTCACTTAAATATTTGATACATAGTCTCTTATTTAACACCAATATTAACGCCAAGATCTTCTGCCACGTCTCAATCACGTAAGACGTCCTAATCCTGCACAATAAACACAATCAACACCAAAAGCTTAACGACTTCGACCGTCGGAGGATAGCTCAGGCATGAGAGTCAGTACAGACGATCACAAGATTAATAATGGAGGATAAAAATATCTACTGTATTGAGAGAGATAAAATTATCAGTTACCTTTTCTTAGAAAACTTCCTTGCTATGATATACTCTCAGACCCGGTTTACCGTGTCACCCACTACCGTCAGACACAGTTCTTCAATCCTGATGGTTTTAGCCGACTGCATGCAGTTCACCCAATACATCTGGTCACTGTTTTCCACCGCCGGCCGACTATCATCCCATCCACATTAATGTTTTGCAGAGATAACAGTCAACTGTCATTTTATTTCATCATTACCGGTCAAAGTAATAAATACTTAATTATCTGGTGGGTCGGTCTGAGAATTAGGCCCAACACTCTAAAAACCCAACAAAGATGACTCAACTGACCGGGTCCAATTGAAATGACCTATTAGATCAATCAAATAATTCGGCTCAAACTATTCGGTCCAATATGTGAAATATCATGACCCAACAACCAATTAACTCTAAAATTAAATAAGAGACTAAGTGTCAAAATTTAAGTGAGAGACACAAGAAGAACAGAAAAAATAGGAACAAAAATCTGCTCTCATATTAGTAAGAGTGTCTCACATGCTAGAAATAAATAAAATGATCACATCTCTGTCTTGCCTGAAAAGCAAGGGCAGCTCATTCATTCCTCTTTATTTTGATTTTGGTCACAGGGTGGCATAAGCAACATAGCACCTACAAATATAAATCCCTTGCAACTTTAAATAACAAAAATTATCTGTTACCTTTATTTCTCAAATTAATCCTCCAACAAAATATAATATAAAATGACTCTTCAAAAGGGAAGTTAACCATAGTGAGAAAAAGTATGAAAAACAAAATGAGTATCGAAATCATTCTACCTGGAACAGCAAGCACTCCAATTCTGCTTAGAGCCTGACCCGTTGTTGACTAGGGTAACCCGGTTCACAGACAATTCTGCCTTGTAAGAGTCCGAGTTTAGGACTTTCCTGCTAATGTTGTTGTAGATTGCACGAATAACAATCTCAAAAGCAGTGTTAACATTAGTAGAATCTAAAGCAGATGTCTCGACGAAGAATAGTCCTTCCTCTTCCGCTAGCTTCTTGCCCTCCTCCACACTTACATCCCTAATATTTTCCAAATCACACTTGTTCCCTACAAGCATCCTCGCCACAGTAGTATCACAATGAGCTGCATGGTGATTCCAACAAGGTTTAATGAATTACCACCAAAACAAAAATATACCTCCAATGTGTGAAATATGACAAAAACAAACAAAACACCAAAAACTACTCATGCTGAACCAAATTGTCTCAGGGTCAGTATGACACAATTTGAGAAGTAACAAAATTGACCAACCTGTTTCTTATATACCCTTACAGTGTTAGATGTGGAAGGCCAATATAGAAGGCTCCACTTACTTTCATCTTTTCTTCTTCCTTTTTTAGTTGAAACGGCTTTGTCGGTTTTTTCTAAGTAATAACCGACATTCGAAAAAGTAATAGGTTCAGTGATCACTTGCGCAATAACAACAGAATCTGAAAAGAATGGAAGTGCAATAAATAAGAAAGAAAGCTAGCTGTGAGACCTATGTATATATACATATATTTATAAACATATAACTAGAGCTGCAAGTGAACTGAACTGTTCGCGAACCGGTTCGGTTCGAGTTCGAGTTGCTCGCCTAGTCGAGTCAAGTTCGCACATAGTGTTATGTTCGATTGCTTGATCGAACATGTTCGCGAACCATGTGGTTCGGTTCGTCTCTGTTCGCGAACAGTTCTAGTTCGGTTCGATAAGTTCGAGTTCAAGATCGATTCGATTCGAGTAGTTCGATTTCTTGCATGTTTAAATTGTTTCTAAAATTTTGAATATAAATAATTGGTTATTTCATATTAAATTCTAAATTTTGTCTTATCAATAATTGTTAAATTCATAACAATTTTTTATTACCGAAGCATCTTTTTGTTTTTTTTAATAATTGATTACAAGTAAACATTTTTATTAAATAATAAATAAATAATAATGTGTACTTTTTCACCACTAAATTCTAATTTAATTAAAATAATTTTAATATTTTCATAAAATTTTTAACAATGATTGTTGGATTATTATAATTTACATCCCTAATAATTTAATAAATTATAACCCATGTCATAAAACATATAAATAAAGTCATTAATCATCATGCAATGACAATTTGACATTAATTAAAGAATGATACAATAAAGTTGCTTATATTTACATGAGTTATTGAAATTGTCAGTTCTAGATAGAAATTAGAAAAATCAAGTCATCAATGTATCGAGACTTCAGTAATAGAGTAATAATCATTGTATAATTACTATTGTATATTACACACATCAACTATCAATTATGTAATTAAAAGTGCAAACTTGATTTTACTATTTTTTGATTTTTTTTTAGTGTTAGAACATTCACAACAGTTTTCTTATCTCTATCCTTATTTTGCAGTGCTATTGAGTCATTCTGTAAAATAGAGATTCAATTTTTTCACTATGTACTCAACAGGTTCCTTATATTTATTCCTTAAATAATAAAATTTAAAAGTTAAAATTTGAAAGTTCCAACAGTCAAAACATCAAATTAATAATAATCTTATAATTTATAAGAGAGTATAATTTATCAATTGTATTCCTTTCGTAAAATAATTTTATTTTATTTTAAATTTTAAGTAATTTATGGAGTGAGTATTGAATGGATCAGTAATTATAAATGTACATAAGATCAATATTAACTTTTAAAAAATTAATTTGTGATATTTTAAATTTAAAATAATATGATTCATTTAAATTTTGAAAATAATAAATTTTATAATTAATAATACTTTTATAATATTTATAATTAAATTGACATAAATTAAATAAATTTATATCAATTTTAAATTTGAATACGTTTTAAATTAATTTTTTAAAAATAAGACTATTAATTTTATAATTTGAAAGTGAAGTATTAAAAAAATGTCAAGATATGTATGATTGATGAGTTGTCCACTTAAATGAGGGTGTGAAATGTCATTTTGCATATATAGGGAACGATTTTTTGACTCCCTCACACTGAAGAGTAAAATCCTATATAGTGATTAAAATAGAGAATCAAATAAGGATAAAGAAACTGTTGAATAATGATTTGTTGATGTATTCTTCAAAATTGAGAATATAGAGTTGATTAGGGAAACTGTTGTGAATGCTCTTATAGACTTACGGTGTATATGTGAGACAGTGAGAGACAAAGTAATTGAGTAACTTTGATTTATTAATTATGCAATTAAGTAATCATAATCAAGGTAAAAAGTAGTGTTTCATAATCCAATTAAACAATATATTATAGTACCGTTTGCATGAAATTTAAATGAGTTATTAATTTAAATTAGAATACACAGAAATGTTTTTAAAAAATGAAACAAAGTTTCTAAATAGCTTTGACTTTTAAACATTTGATCTTAGAATTGTAATTAATTTATTTAGTTTTAAACAATATAATTATAAAAATTAGAAACTTTTTATAAAGTATTTCTCAAAATTTCTTGTATTCAAAAGTTAATTATCACATCCCTTTTGAATTAAAAAATATTTTCATCGACTTTGAAAATTCATAATTGATCGGTTTATTAATTATATTTGAGAATCGGAGGAACGGAGGAAGTATTTGGTATTAATACATTCCAAAATTTCAAAGTTAACAATATTAGTCTATTAGATATTGAATTAATCTAAATCAACTAAATTCACATTATTTTAAATCTTAAAATTTTATAATTTCATATTTTTCATTATAAAAAATCTTAAATAAGACTATTTTTATGAAATAAATGGAGTATTATTCGTTTATTCTAGATTAATTATGTAATAAATAATAATATTATCCACTAATCCACTACTACTAATTTAATATATTATATATATGTATATATATATATATATGATAATATGATATATATTATATCTTATTCCTAAATAAGTTTTATTTAGTGTAATATAAAACTTATATATAAATGATAATATGATAATATGATAATAATATAATGATATATATATATATATATATATATCCTATTCTAAGAATGATGATTATAATATTTGATCTAATTTTTGATTGAATTATTTAGACTCTTAGAGAAGATATTTTTGACATTTATTTAACTGTTTTTTGCTTCAGAGTTTTAAGTTTATGTTTGCGAACAAGTTTGTGTTCGTGAACAAGTTTGGTGTTCGAGAACAAGTTTGGTATTGGTGAACAAGTTTAGTGTTCGCGAACAAGTTTGTGTTCGTGCACGTTCGCGAACTGTTCATGTTCGCGAACAAGCTTTTGTTCGACTTGTTCGCGAACTGTTCGCGAACTCGATCATATTCGCGAACACCAAACAATCCGAACTCGTACATAATTGTTGGTTCGATCAAGTTACTCGAACATGTTCGAGTTCGACTAAAAGTGTTCGAGTTCGGTTCGAATTCAACAAAATTCGGTTCGATTGCAGCCTTACATATAACAAACTAGAAGCTAGGAAGAGAATAAGTAACAACGACATTAATGATCGATTCTGAATTGTATGCATAAATTCGATACAATTGAAAAGGTTTATGCTGAAGAGTGAAGACCTCAGGGTGTGCTTGGACTAATTTGGATAACATTCATTTAATTCGGCAGATGTAAGCAAAAAAAGAAGTGAACAAAACATGATTATATGCAAGTAAAGTTAAAACAAAAAATATGCCCTTTAAGGTTTTTTCCCTTCCCCAAAGAGAATAGAGCTCATACGAAACAGCCAGCTATTTTGATCGCTCCATCAAAACCAGCAAATTACATTTTTGTTCTAAGACCTTTAAAGTTTTCACAAAATTTTGGAATTCTCTCACTGAAGCTACCAGTTGTAACCTCACTTTTTCTAAATCTTAATGATTACTGACTTAAATGATCATTATCCTGTACTCGCCTTGTGTATATTTCCTACTTGGTTTGCAATAGGATTAAGTTCTATCTAGATTCTTATCTATTAGTGCAATTACTTGTGTGCAAATGCTTTCTGTCAAAATGTTTGTGGTCTGATCATATGTAAGGGTGTAAACGAGTCGAATCGGAGCGAACAGAGAGTTACTCAAATTCGATTCGAAATGATAAATTCGTACTCAAATTCGGCTTGAATTCGAATTATATTTAAAAAATTCTACTCAGATTCGACTCGATTCGAATATTTATTACTCGAATTCGATCCGACTCGACTCGAATATTTTTTCAAACTATTCGCGAGCTTCAAATTCAAACTTGAATTCGAGTATCCACGTAATAACTAGTTTTATAATAAATATAATTATAAATTGAATTTGTTATTTTACTTAAAAATAAAAAAGTATATTTATTATTACACTTTGCAAATAAAAAATCATAATTAAAATTAAAAACAAAACAAAATAATAACTAATTATCCTAATTTGATTTAAATTTATATATATTATAAGAGAACGTATCGAACATCTAATCGAATATGTATTAACCGAGTATGTCAATCAAAAATTCGAGTAGTTTAAATTTTAAACGAGTCAAGTATAACCTTGCTCAGATTCTACTCATATTTTTATTTGAACTATTTTTAATACTCAAATTTGGATCATATTATTAACGAATCCGAGTCTCACTCGTATTTTTTCGAGTCGAACTCAAATCGAGCCCGAACTGTGTTGGCTCATTTACAGCCTTAATCATATGAAAATCAAATAAAATAATTTTTTAGAATTCATTGGTAATTTGAGCTCATATCATGCGAATACAATGTTCAGAAGAAAAAAGTAGTCGCTCGAAAAAGTTGTAACGATGAATGTTTGGTGTTAACGCTTAAGTTTTCGTGGCGTCAATCCCAATCATAGAATCCACGCTGCTTAGAATCGCACAATAACGAGATCACACGGAAGCTCGACGGACTTGTCTTGTGGGGGATAACTCCGGTGTGAGAATGAGTCTACATCAGATTCTACAAGGTTTAACAATGGAGACCGAATATTTATTGCTTTCAAAAGTAGGTATTACCTGTTAATTGTAACATTGGCCTTGTATTTATAAAGCTCACCACCTTTAGAATCCTTCTCCAAGTCGGATTAGGACTCCTAGTCATGGTAGTTACCATAACTTGGGTCCAACACAATCTCCTTAAAAGATGCAAGTGGAATCCAATCCAATCACTACCTTTGGAGTTACCTTATTCAAATACGATTAGAGACCGGACTCGCAGACGCAGGAGAGCCATTGTGCGAGCCCAAACGATCCCACCATTAGATCCGGGTCTCGACCCAAAGGACTCAAGACCCAGGCCTAACACCACCACAAGAAGGTAAGGCTCTACCAAGGAGCTCTGGATCTGTCGAACCCAAAGACCTCCAACCTCTCCATGGGCTTCAGCCCAGCAACCTCATAAAACCCTTCTAATGTCAGGCCTTCGGCCCATGTGAAGGTCGGTAAAGTACTCCCAAACATTTCCCCCTAGTCTCTGATCGTAAGATACTTATAATTGGAGACTTGAAAGGTCAAGCATACGAAAGGTCACGACAGCTAATGATGAGCCGTCTGGGGAAGCCCAGTGGTCTGTCCTCGTTTCTCGAAACGCTGCACGCCTTTCCATGCTTGGTCCCACCTTAAGCATTTAATAGCCGCCCTGGGGTGACGTGCCCCAACACCTATAAAAACCCCCTTTTCCCCCTCACTATCACTTTTCCCAGCCTTTTCAATTCAAAATCTCTCTCAAACTTTCCGGCGAGAACGATTTCCCATGTAGTACCAGATTCTTAATTCCTTCTTAGTCCTGCTGATTTCAACCATTCTACTTGTTTTCAAGCATCATTCTTGTCCGTTTTCTTCCTAAAAATTCACATATATGTCTCATTCCCTTCCAATTACCCCAAATGGTCGATTCTAGCAGACTCTCTCCTCGGTTGAGTCAATTCCTCCATCCGTCACCACCCATGACCTAGTCCCTGGGTTGATTTACCGATGGCTCCAAGAAAACCCTTCTTCCTCGACACTCCCTACCCCTATCGGTCAAGCCGAGGCCAAAATCATAACGCCTACCACTCCGAAACGGAGTTTTCCCATATCAATTCACCATCTTCCCTTACACCTTCTCAAATTTCCGACATCCATACACTTTTTAACATTCCCCAAGAATACAAACTTCGGGCCCCAAAACCCGACGAGAAAATGTTTTGGAGGCCCGAAGGTGAATGGGTGGCCGTTCCCCTATATCTTCTGAAATATGGGGTTCAGTTCCCCCTTCACGAATTCATCTCTTCCTTCCTTTCTTTCGTTGGAATCGGGTTTGCCAAACTTCGTCTTAGAACTCGTACATCCACTCAAGTCATTTACATTGCTGCATGCTGGGAACTCGAGATTACGCCTGGTCTCGACTTCTTCTTTGCCCTCTTCACTGTAACGGGGTCGAAAGAAACAGGTTTGAAACAATTAAATAAAAGGCCCGCCCGAACCATTCCTGTCAAAACCCCTTCGAGCAACAAGGGTTGGCACGACAAATGGTTCTTCGCCAGGGGGACCAACCTCAGCTTACTCCCTCGATGGGCCCATCCCGAGGACCCCGTAGCAAAGGTGTCCAAGTTCCCGAGGGATCGGGCCGATGCCTTCAAATCTTTCTACAAGAGGTGGTGCAAAACCGAATGGAACTTGACCGCCCTATCCAATGAAGCCTGGTTATACAAACACGGCTGTAAGTATCTCTCTTCTTGACTTCTCCTTCTTCTTTTTTTTTTTTGCCTTTTGATATTTTATGCTTGAACCCATTCTCTTCCGTGCAGTGACAATTTTCAAGCCCGATGGCGTCGTCGAATCCTCGAAACCTCTTGCCTCCACCGCCGGACCAATCCATCCACCCGCAACCGACGATTCTCCTGATGAAGAGACTATCCCAATCACAGAGCTCTCGGTGGGTTCTGCTTCGAGACCCGACCCCCCTACAACAAAGAAGGTTGATCTGAAGATGAGTCGTGCCGAAAAGGCTGCTTTACTGAAGAAGACCAAAAGACCTTCCTAACCTTCTGCAAAAAACCCTGCCAAGGCCTCTACTGCTGTCATACCCAAGCCGATTCCACCTCTTCCTCCTACTCATGCCGAGGTGATCGAGGACTCGGAGGACACTCTATATAGTTCCCTCGAGCCCCGATCCAAAAACCACTACCACCAAGACCCCGCACCACCAGCGGCTGAGCAATAAGTTGTGGTTGCACGACCCCAACATCATCACCCCTTCATCCGGACCGAGCTCCTCCCACGGTTCGCCAACCACTTGTTGGCCAAAAGGCCCTTCGGAAGTGTTCCCGTTCACCCTCTTCGATCACTTCAAACTTCCAGGTGATGATGAGCGGTTCAAGGGTTTCTCTTCCGAAGAGTACCTAGTCACCTACGTCTGCGCCCAGTGCCAGGTAATCATGCAATTATTCATCTTAGTCTTGTGAACTTATGTTTGTACTTCGATAACTGATGTATATATCTGCTACAGGCCAACGCAATACTCGCTCGAGCCATCCCTCCTCTTGCCCGAACCACGAAAAAAGAAATTCAACTGATGACGGATGTACAGCTGCTCGAAGCTGAGGTTGGGGGTCTGAGCGCATACCTGAAGAAAGAACGGGATCTCCACGCTGAGACCCGGAACAAGGCGAGCCGAGCCGAACGTCGTGTGGGAGAGCTCGAGAAGAAGTATGACATTACTTTAGAGAGAGAGGATCATCCGACCGGGGATGTCAAGGATCGGGGAAAAGGTCATTGACGCTCTGCAAGAGAAATTTTCAGAAATGATGGCTAAGATGATGCAAGTCATGCGGGAGAACACCAGTTTAACCGATGAAGTCAACTCCTTTCCAGAGAAGATCGTTGAGGCCCAAAGAAGCAAAGATTGTCTTAGAATATAAAGAGTCCAAGGCCTTGAACGAGAAAGTCGTGGCCCGGTTCGGTGATGGGTACAAAGCTTATCGTGAAAAAGCTCGGGCCAAATTGACTGCTGCTGGACTCGATGCCTCCATCCTTGATTCCTCTGATGAAGAATCCGAAGTCGAAGATAAACCTCCTCCTGAATAAATATTGTTAGGACTTGTAAAAAAAAATTTTTTTTTGTACTTTAGAATCGTGAGCGATCGGGTTTTGTAAAATTCTAAGTAAAAATAGAATATTTTTGTTTATAAATTTTTGTTATCAGTTATACTCATGACTAATCTCTATCGGTTTATGACTTCCCGAACCTTTTGATCGGATTGTGATTGAAGTTTGTCTGATTTAAAAAATTTAGAGTTTTCTGGATCGGTTATACTCGTGACTTATCTCGATCAGTGGTGTCTTTCCGATCCTTCTGATCGGATTGAGTCCGAAGTTTGTCCGTTCGGGTATTAAGAGTCATATGAATATAGATGAAGTTAAGCATCTCCGAAGGAAACTTTCATTTATTTCATTTAAGATTGAAAGGTTACATGGATAAAGAAAAGAATGACATAACTATTACTGGTAAAATTTTCTAAGTCTCCCAACATGCCATGTATTCTTTACTTCCGAACCATCCATGGCTCGAAGCCGGTATGTATCTGGCTTCGACACCTCCACCACCTCATAAGGTCCCTCCCAGTTAGGCATTAGTTTGCCGGTGTTCTGGGGGGTTGATGCCTCCGACTCTCGGAAGACCAAATCTCCTATGGTAAACCTCCTCGGCTTCACCTTTTGATTGTAGTGTCGGGCTGTTCTCTGCTGATAGACAGCCAACCTCAACATAGCAGAGTCTCGAACCTCTTTCAGTAGATCTAAATTTGTTTTTAGACCGTCATCATTGTATAGCTCTTTGTACTGACTGACTCGGAGAGTGGGGGATCCGATCTCAACCTGAATGAGTGCATCGGTCCCGTATGCTAGTCTGAACGGAGAGTCCCCGGTTGTTGTCCTCGGAGTAGTCTGATATGCCCACAAAACACTTACTAGCTCTTCAGGCCACCGACCCTTCAATTCATCCAACCTTCATTTTATCCCGTTGAGCAGGGTTCGGTTTGTCACTTCTACCTGACCATTCGATTAAGGATGAGCGACTGAGGTCTTGCGATGCTGAATTCCCAACTCCTTCAGAAAGCCCTTGAACTTTGATTCCACTGGTATCTGCCGGATTGTTATCGGAGACCATCGCCATCGAGGAATCCCAAAGCGGTAAATGATTCCTTCTTTGAAAAATTTCAGACATTCTTGTTCGGTGATCTTCTGCAGTGGTTTAGCTTTAACCCACTTGGTCATATAGTCGATAGCCACAATCACAAAGCTAAGTTATCTCTTGGCCTTCGGCAGGGGCCCTAGGATGTTGATCCCCCATACAGCAAAGGAAATCGGGGATAAGACCGAATACAGCTCTTCGGGAGGTTGATGTGGGATTGTGTTGTTCAGCTGACACTTGGGACACTTTCTGACGATTTAATTCCTTAGCCTGTGTGTAGATAGTTGACAAGAATACCTCGCCTCAAAATCTTATGTGTGCGTGTGACTTTGCTCCCATGTGATCCCCACAGACCCCTTCATGTACTCTCCAGAAGAGTGTAATAATCTGCCTCTGATGGAGTTAAGCATTCGAAGCGTTGGAGAGCTAAAGGCCCTTCAAAGAGATCCCCATCAATGAGGACGAAGTTTGAGCTTTGGTGTTTGATTTGTCTTATAGGATTGATCCAGAGGAGAGTCCCATCCGCCAAGTAGGAAATATAAGGTGTGAGCAGTGAGTTATAAGTCGGTCCAAAGCTAGCACTTACGTCTTGAATCTTCAATGCATTCGAGAATTTCCATGTATACCGATCAGTTAAAAGAGCTTGCTTGGTTGTTGCCAATCTCGCTAAGGCATCCTTATTGTATTATCGGGCCGATCCACCTCGATATGTATGCGCATGAAGTATGCATGAGCTCATCCTTTACTTGATCGAGATACTTTGACATTCTTGCCCCCCGAGCCTCATACTCACCCGACAACTGTTTGACCACCAGCTGCGAATCACTGTAGATGACCAACCTCTGTACCTCCAAGCTCCGGGCCAACCGTATTCCTGTCAGGATGGCCTCATATTCTGCTTCGTTATTCGTGGCTTTAAACTGAAATCGAATAGCCTGCTGGACTTTGAACCTTTCGGAACTTGTCAGAATGACCCCTGCTCCACTGATGTCCGAAATTGATGATCCATCCACGTACAACGTCCACGAGGTCGTCCTTTTTTGAGTTTCGGCCACCGTGCTCACGTCTGACTCTGTAAAAGAACATTCTACCACGAAATCTGCCAAGGCTTGCCCTTTGATTGCCGTTCAGGGATGATATTTTATAGCAAACTGTGTTAATTCCATCGCTCATGCGGCCAACCGACCTGATACCTCTGGCTTATGCAAAATCTTTTTCAACGGCTGATCCGTGTACACCACTATTAGCCGACCCTGGAAATAGTGCCTGAGCTTCTTGCTAGCAATTATTAAGGCATAGGCGAACTTTTTCGAGTTCGTATATCGATCTCGTGTCCCAAGTACGTGGTCGACGTAGTATAATCGAGAACTGCTTTCCTCCTTATCACATATCGGTCTTTTGCCCTCGCCATCGGGCTCCCCAAACCAAGTATAAATATAGGGGTTAGAAGGGATGGTTTCATCAACAATGGTGCTTAGAAACGAGATATGCTTTGATCCTTGGAAAACATCTTCGCATTCGGACGTCCACATCAAAACTTTTCTCGTTCTTCTACACCCTTGTGGTGTCAAAAAGGGTAAACATCTTTCGGTGACTCGACACGAATCTCAGAAAAGCAACTATCCTACTGATTAACCTCTGTGATATCTTTGTATGTTTTTGGAGATTTCATGTTTAAGATCGCCGAAATCTTCTCCGGGTTGGCTTCGATTCCCCTTTTGCTGACCAAGTATCCCAGAAATTTTCCTGAGCCCAACCCGAAGGTACATTTGGTCGGAGTTCGGTCTCGGTTGGCTTCTTACCATCTTGAAAGCGGTCTTCTAGGTCTTCCAATGATCCCGGTTGACATGCTTTTTACGATCATGTCGCCCACGTACACTTCCATACTTATTACCTTCTTTACGAATACAAAATTCATCATCCGTTGGTAAGTTGCCCCTACATTCAGCAATCCGAATGTCATCTTCCGATACACGTATATAGCCCGATGAGTGATGAAGCTTGTCTTCGGGATGTCATCCTTACACATCGAAATTTGGTGGTATCCCGAGAAAGCGTCCATGAAACTTAACATCCCATACCCCGAAGTGGCATCAATCAGCTGGTCTATATTGGGTAAAGGGTAAAATCTTTTAGGCATACCTCATTCCGGATCTGTGTAGTCGATGCACAACCTCCACTTCCCATTTTGCTTCTGAACCAATACCACATTCGCCAGCCATTCGGGATAGTCGATCTCAAAGATGAATCCCGCCTCCAGCAGTTTTGCAATCTCTTCATCTATGATCCTCTGTCTTTCCGGTGCAAAGATCCTTCTTTTCTGTATTACTGGTTTCCTCTTCGGGTCCGTAAGCAGCTTATGCAGTGCCACTGATTCGCTTACCCCTGGCATGTCGCTAGGTTCCCATGCGAAGATATCGACATAAACTCGAAGCAAATCCACCAGACCAGTTCGCAGCGGTTCCGTTAATCCTGCCCCAATTTTGATCAGTTTTTCCGGATTCCCAGGTATCAGCTCCACGTCTTCGTCTCTTTCTTCACGGCGGTGCCATCACGGTTCGATCGCTTTCATTGAATGGATCTATCTCGATGGCCATTATCATTTTCGCTTCTTGACCCAGGCCTGAGGAAATCAAAGTATTAGATAACACCTTGAGCAATGTCAAGTCACCTTTTACCTCCTCGATCCTGTTCGGTGTTGGAAACTTGATTTTGAAGTGAGGTATAGACGTCACCGCCTGTAATGCTGCTAATGTCGGCCTCCCTGGGATGGCGCGCCAGTAGAATCTAATCTACTCAGACCACAAAAAATTTCACCACTATTTCGCTGTCGAGGGGTCATGGTCGAACGACGACTAAGAGCTCTATCGTTTCGACATACGCACCGCGTCGCAACCAAATTGAAACCATATAACGGACCTTCTCCACCCAATTCCATCTTCTTTCCTTCCAGATTCATCCTCCGGCGTATGCATGTAGAGTATATCGACCGAGGACCCGTTATCGATCATCAATCTTTTCATGTCTCACTTGCCTGGACACATGCAAAGTTATTACGGCGCCCCATCATGTGGTTCAATATGGTCGGTAGGATAGTCTTCATCCAGAAAGAAATGGATACTCTGAATATGCCCTATCCTTCTAAAGGCGATGTACCACCATTCTGACAATACTGGCCGAGATGCCCACTCCTCTTCCTTCCGGTTACACGCTCTATTGACCCGTCCAAAATCACATCAATTACCCCTCGAGCTTGTGGGTGCGGTTGCGGTTGTGCTCCGAGTTTGGTTCTGTTCTCCCTCCGAGAGGGCTTCAACCTTCTCGCCCACCACACATCGCACTGGCTTGCCCATTCTGGACGTTCTTCTCTATCATATCCTTCAGGTTGTTGCATTCCTCCGTCGTATGCCCCCGACACTGATGATATGCACAATATTTGTCCCGACCCCTTTTCCCAGGCTTTAGGATCGCTTGGCATGGTTCGAAAAAGGGCTTGTTTCGCATCTCCTCCAGTATCTTAGCCCGGTCCATGTTGAGTGCAGTGTAGACTTTGTTGACATTTTTATTTGGGAAAGGTGGTCGACCGTTGCCCGAACCTCCCCCGTTGTGGCTTTTCTTACCATAATTATCCGACCTCCCATGATTATCTGACTTCTGATAACTCTGCTTATCCCGATCCCTGGACTTCTCATAAGGTTAGGAGTGTGGTTTGAAGTTCCCCATCGCCTCCTCTATTGCTATGTGACCCTCGGCTCGGTGGAAAGCTTCTGTCAAGTCAGCCGGAGGGTTGATCACCAAATCCTTCATTAACTTCTTCGACTTCCCAATGTCTAGGCCAGTAGTGAAAAATCCCAGGGCTTGCAGGGAGTTTAACTCTGCTACTGACCCCACAGCCTCTCGGAACCTTTTGATGTACTGTCCTAGGCTTTCATCTGACTTCTGTCTGACCTGCATAAGTGAAGCTGTGATCTTTCCCCGCTTCTTGTTACTCCTGAACCGAGCATGGAATTTCTCCCGAAGATCATTCCATAAATTAATTGATCCCACCGCCAAGGTCCCCATCCATTCTCGGGCGTTCTTCTTCAAAGTGGTTAGAACATATGACACTGGTCGCATCGAATGGTCATAGAGGTCATCAGCCTGTCATACCCGTCTGAGTGGTCATACGGATCCCCCAACCCATCGGGGGCATCTTCTTTTTGGGGTCGGTTGTCTCCTGATTGATCTCCGGCGAGAAAGGTGACCCTGAGCAAGCCGAAGGTGTCCCAACGCATTTTAGCCGACAATGCCTTCTCCATTCATTACCCTTGAGGCGAGGGGTTGGACTCCTCCTTATGAGGGGACGATCGGGTTTGTCCTCCCAGTATTGTGGGTCGCGTCCCTCCCTTATGTCCCGATCTGTCCTGGATGGTCCAATCTTCGATCCGCAGCGGCTCCTCATTTTACTCGACCTTCCCTATAATGATCGCGATGCTCGCTCTCTTTTCTTTTCCAACCTCTCCTCGTCGAGGTGACCGGGATCGGCTCCAATGCCTACGCCTTTTTGAGGTGGCTTCCTGCTCCCCGATCACCTTTGTCATCTGCTGTTCGAGTTTCTCTTGCTAAAGGCGTAGGGCCAGCATTGCGTCCTTGTTCTGTTGCATCTTTTTCAGCAGAATAAACTCCCTCTGATCTCGGTTGTTCTCCCCTCGGTCCTTCCCGTGAACCTCCAACGCCCGAGAACGGTTCTCATCCGCACGACTAGCCTGGTTAGGGGTATGATGGTTGTCATGGAAGAGTTTTCGCCAGAGAGAAGCGGCCGGTTCCTCCTTATCACCCTGGACTCGAGAGCCCAGTCTATCTTTCACCGACCCCCTCACCAGTGGGTTTGGTGGGTCTTTGCCTTTTCTCCAGTAAAGGCATTGTTTTCCTTACTTCGCCACGGCTCTGCTATCTAAAAAAGTTGGGTTGTGATTGTCCCAACACTAAAGCGCCTCCTTCTAAATACCAATGTTAACGCCTAAGTTTCATTTGGAGCGTCCAATCACAGAATCCACGCCCTAGAACCTGCACAATAACAGATCACACGGAAGCTTGATGGCTTGTGCCGCCAGGGGATAGCTCCGGTGTGAGAATGAGTACACACCGTTACAAGGTTTAACAATGGAGACTGAATATTTAGTGCTCAAAAGTAGGTATTACCTGTTAATTGTAACCTTGGCCTTGTATTTATAAAGCTCACCACCTTTAGAATCCTTCTCCAAGTCGGATTAGGACTCCTAGTCATGGTAGTTACCATAACTTGGGTCCAACACAATCTCCTTAAAAGATGCAAGTGGAATCCAATCCAATCACTACATTTGAAGTTAACTTATTCAAATAGGATTAGAACTCCGGACTCTGCACGCAGGAGAGCCCACTGTGCAGGCCCAAATAATCCCACCATTAGATCTGGGTCTCGGCCCAAAGGACTCAAAGATCCGACCCCAAACACCACATAAGAGGGTAAGGCTACGGCCCAAAGGGCTCGGATGCCGAACCCGAAGACCTCCAACCTCTCCATGGGCTTCAGCCTAGCAACCTCATAAAGCCCTTCTAATATCAGATCTTCGGCCCATGTGAAGGTCGGTAAAATACTCCCGAACATTTGGCATTCTAGATAGTGGGTTTAAGTGAGGTACTGTCTTTTGGAGTTCTATATGTTGAAGACTTCAACCCCATATCCAATAATCAGTGGCTTTTAATAAAATGTCTATGCCCCTCCGTGAGTAATTGGATACATATTTAAAGTCGATGTGTTAATTGAGAGACCAATCTATGTGAAAATAACGCATAGATTTGATATTGATATGCAATAGAGATAGAACGGTAATGACTTGCTTTATCTTTTTCTTCTAAATGTTAAGAGTGTATAATTTTAAATACTAGTACACATATTTGAAACCCATATACACACTTGAAAGAAAACTATAAAACATTACGCATATTGCGGTTACTAATTGTGACAAACTGGATTTGAAATTGACAAAGAAACATTTCCCTGCCTATAATCCAGAGTCTTCTAATTCAAAGACACACGTGTGAACTATTTCAACCTTATGGCAACAAAAAGAGGTAATTGTTTCTATAAGGAGCAGGCCCTTTCCAATTGAAAGTTATTTGATCCTTTTTAAATGTATGAATTTGACAAACATGATGTCTCAATTTACTGTTAATCACACTGTTGAAGTGATAAGATGGACTAGAGTTTTTATTTTGATTATTTGTTAACAAATTTTTTGTTCCAACGTTTGACAATCATTTGACATCTAATGTCAGTGCAGAGGAATTATATTGGGAAACATAAGCCAATTCCAAAGGATTAAATATGAAAACATTAATTCATAAACAAGAACAAACATACTCAACTAGTCAAGTAGTTTTTTCCCATCAAGTTATCATATCCACTAAAAATCTACAAAAGCTAACAATTTGGGGTTTCAAACTTCTCGCAGAACCATCAATGGTCAAGCTACTCATCAGATGAAACAAATTGCACAACTGAAAACTAAAAAGACAATCACCCATATAGCTCTGAAATTCAAAAACCCATAAAATTTAAGAATTTGGCTATCTATTAAATTGAAAGAAAATACCATAGGAGCTGAGAAAGACTTACTATTGAGCTCATCTAGCCAGCGTTTGATGCTATCAAAAGTAGTTCTTCGGCTGATATCATAGACCAAGAGTGCTCCAACTGCGCCTCTATAATAAGCAGAAGTGACAGCTCTGAAACGTTCTTGGCCGGCGGTATCCCACACTTGGGCCTTGACTTCCTTGCCATCAACCTCAACCACTTGGGTCTGAAATTCTACACCAATTGTGGCCTTAGAATGCAAGTCAAATTCATCCCTTGCAAAGCGAGATAGCAAATTAGATTTACCCACTGCTGAATCCCCTATTACCACTATCTTGAAAAGGTACTCTTCTCCTTCTCCTCCTACTTCCTCCATTTTCCTTGAGAGAGATGAGTGTTCTTCGGGAAATGAAAAGAGTGAGATTTGTTGATGATGGAAAAACAGAATATAGGGGTTCACCTTGCAGTGGAGTGAAGCCAGCAGAGACTAACTGCGTAATTAGCGGATAAGTAATCACATGTCGTCTTTTGCATGCTCTTGGACTCCCATGTTCTTAAAAGAAAAGATAAAAATGTTGGACATAGTACTTAATTAATGTTTAATATTTGTATCACAAAAATAAATAAGAAAGAAATAGTGACGAATGGTAAAAAATTAATCTTTTAAGAAAATAATAGGGGGACGTAGTCAAGTGGAATTCAATTCTTGTTCAAAATAAACTATTTGCTGCAAAATATTTTTTTTTAATGAACTTGTCATAGTTTACTCATATTTTTTTTGTAAATTATTTCTTCTCCTATCTATTACAGCGATTAAAATAAAATTATCACTATGTGATGGTATGATTTATACATCGTACAAATTAATAATGAAATTGAATTACGATTCATATTAAAATTTAAGCTATAAAAAGAATAAATTAAAATCTTAATACTTTTGATCGGAGTGGGGCTGGTCTTGGTGAAAAATGTTCCAAAGTGAGTTTGAGTTTGTGATACCGTCAACCACTAACTATATTTAATGGTCCCATCCTGTCCCGTATATAAGAAGACTTGAGCAACGTTAAATAAAGACACAAATGATTCATAAAAGGAACAGACGCGGCCTTAGTCGGTCTCTAAAAAAAATAATTCAATTTTTAATAACTTGCGATGAAATATTATGTTTTTTTTTATTACGATTAAATTTAATGATACCATAAATTAATTTGTGAATATATTTATTCCCAACAAAATTTTACAAATTTTTTTGTTATCATTTTTCAAAACATTTTGGGAGTATTGCTTGCTCAAGACTTTGTGATACCCTTCCTCTAAATGGTCCTAACTCTTTAATCTAGCTATGAGTCCCTCCTACTCCTACTCCTACTCCTACTCCTACTCCTGTCATTGCTCTCCACACATAAATGGAGTCTGAAATATTCCATATTCGTTTTGAAAAGTCTTCCCTATATCGGCATTAAAACGGATAAATAGATGTGTTAAATCAAATATTATTCGTATTTGTTAATAGTTAAATTCCTAATATCAATATATATAGGTAAAAATAGAAATTGCATAAATTGTATAAATTTTAAAATTCTGAAAGTTTCACGATAGTAGGGTGAATTCACACTCTACTATCGTAGTAACGTAGCATCAGCCATTAATTTCTACGGTAATAATCGTATAACTTTAAAAGCTATATGGCCATCTTACATCCATATTCATATATATATATATATATATATATATATATATATATATAAATCTCTCATTTAATATTGACATTGAATATATGAAAATATTATCATTAATTGATTATACATAAAATTTTATGACTATTTTGTGATATATGATATGAAAAAAAATTATATGAATATTATATATAATTTTATTATTTTATTTAGTTAGTTATACATCATTTCTAATTATTAGTTGATTAAGTAAATATTTTTATTGTTATTAATTTAACATTGTGTAAGAATTAAAAAAAAGTAAAAATTTTAAAATTTTATTTTGAACGAATACAAATACGGATACAAATATGCAGATATTTGATATGTTATCTATATTATATATTATATTGTACAAAACGTATTCATATTTAAATATTATCAATCGGATAAAAATATGAATATTTTATTGAATATAAATACAAATATAAATATTAAAATTTAATTTAAGATACATATATGAATATATGTGTATTCGAAAATATCCCTTTATGGCCCTACTTCCGCAAGCAATTCCCATTTTTATTCCAATCATGCTCTTCCAGAAGCAATTCCCATTTTCATTCTATAGTCAATTCCAACATTGTGGCTGGTGGGTGAAGGTGCCAATCAGTCAATAAAATGAAGTTATATAAGACAACATAGTTCAAGAAGAATGCAGGGAAACATGGATTTGTTATACCATCTTACTCTCTTATTGTTTCTTTGTATTTGCAGTAATTCAGAATCTGCTGATCCCACTGGCGAGTTTTGCAATAAAGACACAAATATAAGTAGCTCAAGAGTATTAGCAAATATAAATAGCTTGTTGGCTGAACTTGTTCAAACCACCGTCAAAAATGGCTTTAGTGCTACTTCCTTGGGCAAAGCTGAAAACCAAGTCTACGGGCTAGCACAATGCAGAGGAGATGTGAGCAGCAAAGACTGCTCGGATTGCATTCAAGATGCAGCCAAAGAAATCCGTAAACGTTGTCCAAACCAAGCCGATGCCAGGATTTGGTACGAGTATTGCTTCCTAAGGTATGATACACGGGATTTTCGCGGTGAAGTTGACACCAGCATTGCAACTTTATATGCCAACGTTGAGAATGTAACAGATCCTGAAGATTTTAAGGAAAAACTAGGTGCTTTGATTGATAAGATAAGTTCAGAGGCTAAACTTCCTAGTAATAAAGGGCTTGGAAAAGGAGATTCTAAACTGTCACAATTTGTGACACTTTATGCCTTGGTGCAGTGCACAAGGGACTTGTCGCAGCTCGACTGCGCTCAGTGCCTGGCCATTGCCATTGCCAACTTTGAAAATTTTTGTGACAACAAAAAGGGCTGTCGAGTTCTATATAGCAGTTGTTATGTCCGGTATGAACTATATCCTTTCTACTTTCCTCTTGAATCGCAGAATTCCTTGGCAAATGCTTCAACAGCTTATTATGTATCTGTAATTTCTAAGCCTTAATTAATCTGTCAAGCCATGTAATTTCAATCTCAAAATAATGCAGAAATTTCTCTATTATTTCACTTTAATTTTGACAATATACTTTGTTGAGTATTTACAAGTATGCATTTGAAGCAAATATACACTGTCAACCGCAAATATTATCATCAAGTGATATTTTTGCTAGAAACTTATTCAGTTATAGGCTTTGCCACAACTTCGGGGAAAAGGGACAGCATCTCTGACATCATTGAGGCCTGTGGCATAGAGAATCAGGAGGTCGAATACGAGACTAAAGCCAGTGTGTTTGGCTGTTCCATGCCTGCGAAGATCCAAGTACCATTGATACTGGTCCTTTGGCAGGCTCAATTCCTTGATCCTGCAATTTTTAACACGAAATCAGTTAAAATATGTAAACCTTTTGCTAGATCTTTCTGTTAGAAATAAGTTAACAACTTCATGCCACAAGACTGCACCCAGATTCACCATTTAAGTTGCAAAAAAGATGAACAGAAAATATTACTTTTAATATTCATTACCTTGAATTTAACATATTCAAGCGTTCCTCATTTTGGCTACCTCTAATCAGAGCCCCCACCTGCAAATATATCCCCTTTAGTTAAATAACCATCGAAACTGCAGTTTAGAGTAGAGTGGTACAAGCTTACCTTTGGTACAACCACATCGAATGCTGCAACTGTTTTGTCATCATCATTCAGGCGCACATAAAACGGCTTAAGTTCTTTTGGGTAATTGTATATTATCACTGGCCTTTTGTAGATTTCATCAGCCAAATAACTGCCATCAACAAAAGATGTGATTATAATCTGACCTTATACTTTAAATGTATCTACATTACGGATTATAACTGTTAGCTTGTTCATACCATTCATGCTCTTCACTTAAAGGAGTACCCTTCTCAATATTTACACCAAATTTCTTCTCCGTGACCTGATTGGAAACAGTAAAAGCTATATACATGAGACAAGTATGCAAAATTTGTGTGGATGTCCACTAAAAATTTGGAACGAGTCCGAGGAACACATAAGAAAATGCTGAAAGTGTTATTCATTTCCTTTACAATATCACCTGCTTCAGAACATCCACAGCTTCTGCATAGGAGATCTTTACAAATGAACCTGAGGTCAGTAATTGAAGGCGATCCACAATGGTATTGTCGATTCGTTTTGAAACAAAGGCAAGATCTTCGAAACAATGTTCCAAAACCCATGTAGAAAGGAACTTCAAAAGGTCATCTGCACAATTCATGGCATCCTGGCAATTCCACACATAGTAATTGCAACACAGAAATACAATATCAATGGCCATTTCGTGACATATTACTAAAAGAACAAAAAAAGAAATATCTTGGATGGAAAACAGTACCTCTAATTGAGAGAAGGCCATTTCTAACTCGACCATAGACATCTCTGCTAAGAACTTTTTGGAGTCTGATTTTTCTGCGCGAAATCTAGGCCCAAATGAGTAAACATTTCCAAGTGCACATGCATAGCTCTCCAAATGAAGACGGCCAGAAACAGTTAAATAAGTTTGTTGAGAAAAGAAATCGTCAGAGAACTTAAATGTATCGGCCTTAACATAAGTATGATCAGACTTTGATTTGTCTCTTGCTTCCAATTGTAGTGCCAGTTCATTTGTTTTATGGAGATCTTGAAGTGCAGCAACCAAAGCTTCCTTATTGCTATCAGTCCTTTTAAATTCTTCAACTTGTTTACTTTTCTCTGCAATAGAAGCCCTGACAGATTCAAGGCTAACGCCTGCCGTATCATCCGTAATGGGTTTCTCCTTCATTGGTTTCTGTCCCAAAAGGGTTGTCACTCGAAATGTCTCACTAGATCCTTCACAAACTGTTGTGGTAATAACAGGCACCTGCACACAGAGGAATCCTTGGTTCTGGAAGAAGGTGTGAGTTGCATGAGTCAGAGCATTACGGATTCTCATAACCGATGCCACCTGCATAACATTCAACATTTCAATAAAAAAGGGTACGTAAAAATATCCAATTTTTATAGCAGGAGAGGGAATTAAATAGCTTATATATAGTTTCATATTATTCAAGAATTTGAGCTGCAGAAAGGGACAATGTCACAGGTCACAAAATTTGGTTACTCCTGTTGAGTTTTGATAAACGAAGGCAGTTGGACAGATAAAAAGAGATGTGAAACTGCAAGAGGTTAATGGAATTACCGTAGTAGTTCTTGGTCTAAAATGCGCGCAATCCCTCAATGAATCCAAAGGTATACGCTTTTTTGATAACGGATATGTATTTTGATCTACTATCCCTACATGTAGAATTTTCTCTGCTTTGAGCTCAATAATGTTTTTTCCTTGCACTGATGGCTGCTGCAATATGCCTTCAGCCAGTATACAAGTTCCGGTAGGCATGATCTGGCTTGGAGAGACTATAGATGACTCCACTAAAATCTTGAGCACAATATTAACCAATCAACCAATTTGAATATTAGTCCCATATAAAATGTCCAAACATTTAATGGGTTGCTTCTAAATTTAGTCATATATACATATATGCCTTGAAAAAAGATATTGAGATTGTACCTGAAGACTTGGCACACAAGATCCATCACTGAGTTGCAAGATTGAAACTGAAGGTGTTGAGGGTTTAGGGTAATGGAATTCAACTTATCGCGAACACCGTAAGTATGTCCCCAAAAACTTTGATAATTTGTCTAAAAAATGGTATGCGGGATTGAATAACTTCCGAACATGTCACACCTTGTGGAGCATCTTGCGCAGCCACATGATCTGAAGTCTGAAGGGTTCTTTTCTGAGTTCTTTGGAGGACTTAACCCAGCCTCCGATGACAACTCTGTCACCAACCAAAACCCAACCCATTATCGCGGCGATTCAAAATGGTTTTCAAGATTACCCTGTTGGAGTATTTTGAAAGGGTCACTGGCATTTTAGGCACAGCTTGTTCTTGTTGGTCAGATGCCATATTTTTGGTTAAAAAATGAATAGCAAGTAGAAGAAATTAAGAGATTAAGTACAAATGTCGGGTGATTAATGTGGGTGGGAATTTGGTTTTTATTATAGCAGAGTAAGGATGCTTTTCTTTGGGAGGGAAACGGAGGATTGATGAGAAGAGGGTGAATGTATGGAAGTTTGAGGGTGAAGGAATAGGAATGGGATTGTTTGTTTGTTTGAGCCATCTGAACCAACAAGGAGGGAGAGAGAGATGGAAGGGATATATGTTAGGTCTGGGGGTTTGGTATTCTTCAAGGGTTGGGTAATCTCGCGTCGCGGGAGTCCAACGGCTTTCCAAAATTGTTTGCTTCTCTAACAGTCAATTCAGCTTAAACAAACAATTTTAGGTATTTTCAAGTCATTAATAAAAAAAGGATAAATTACATATTATAGTACATTTTTTTAAATAATTACAATAATCATACATTCATAAAATAATTATAAAAATATAATATTTCATCGTATTTATTTACAATATCAATACAATTAGGAGTCCTTAATTTAAGGGATTAATATTAATAGGCTGACATCGCGTAAAATTGGGTTTCCATCTTCCTTAAACATTCCCTTCTCATTCTTGGCCCTCTCTCCGCCTCTTACTATTTCTCTCTCTCCTCTTGAAACCCTTCGTCGTTCTCATTCTATTCTCTCTCCTCCTTCTTACTACTTTCTCTCTCCTCTTAAAGTCATTCGTCAAATGGTGATTGAATCTACTTCTTGATACGATGGAGTTTTTGCTTTGGTAGAATCGCCTCCTTTTGGAACTTACCATGCAGTATGTACATGGTTGAAGTGTTGTTGTCATACATCAATTTGTACTTCGGCGACATTCTCATTTATGTTAATTTTCTCTATAACTAGGTTATTTGCGATGTACATCATTTAACAAAGATAATATTTGCTAAAGTGGATAATTATTTTTAAATTGTTTAGGCTCTTAACATATATAGTCCGCTTTTGAATGATCATAATTGTCTCATCTTCATTTTGCCATTTTACTTACAGATCATATATCTACTACAAGACCAATTTCTAGGGCTTGATGTAATGTTTATGTTGTAGCTACGTCAAGCAATAAAAAATAGATACTATCATATAACTGTTTGGTTACTTCTGCATTATGTTTTGGTTACTATTAGCTTGAGATTCGGATACCATTTTTGTTACCTTAATTTGGTATTTTGGTTACTTTTTTATGTTGTTATGGTTACCATGTATTTGCTTAGTATACATGGTTGACTAAACTGGTTTTGGTATACATGTTGTTTATGTATTGGTTACCATTAAAATATATTTTGTTACTATCATATAATTTGTTTGGTTACTTCTTTAGTATGTTTTGGTTATTTGTTAGCTTGTGATTCAATTTCATTTTTTGTTACCTTGATTTGGGATTTTGGTTACTATTTTTTGTTGTTATGGTTACCATGTATTTGCTTAGTATACATGGTCGATTAAACTGTTTGGTGTACATGTTGTTTATGTATCGTTACTATTAATATATGTTTTGGTTACTAACATATAATTGTTTGGTTACTTCATTAATATATTTTTTATTCTTGTTAGCTTATGATTTCGACACCATTCTTTTTTTCCTCAATTCGAATTTTGGTTACTTTTTATATGTTGTTTTGGTTACAATGTATTTGCTTAGTATACATTGGTCGATTAAACTGGGTTTGGTCTACATGTTGTTTATGTGTTGGTTACCATTCAAACATGGTTTGGTTACTTTCTATATAACCTGTTTGGTTACTTCTTTAATATATTTTTTGGTATACATATTTCGCTTTTGGTATAAATATCTTCTACAAGGTTTATGCTCTTCTAGTTCTACTTCCATTTCCACAAACACATCCTACACTGCCTCTATTCACTAATCCCAAGGTATTTCTCTTCCTCCCACAAAAGTTCATAATGTAGAAGTCTTTTCAGAGAATGAGAGCGAAATATGAAGAAGAAAGTAGCATGCTAGACCAAAAAGCTCAAGTTTCGTAAAGATTGTGTACATTTTGATTAGTTACCGGTTGTCATTGTCTTATCCTTCCGAATTGTGTTTCGTACTTTGATTTTTGTTTGATATCCATAACCATTTGTTATGGTTAAAGGAGTATGTAATGTTTATTGGAGCTTATGTAAATAGGATTACATATTTGATTATATTATCAATTATTTGACATTGTTTGTTGGTTCAGATTTGTTACTTCTAAGTCAGGTCGATACATTATTTGAAAGGTGCATTGGTAACCAAAAAATGCATGTATGGGTAACCATTTTATTTTTGGTAGTAACCAGATAGTTACAAGCTTCAGATTAGGACATATATCAAGTGCTAAATGTACATGTGAGAGTATACATGGGTTGCCCAAATTGGGTTGGATATACAAGTTGTTTTGTTTTGGTTACCATTAAAACATGTTCTGGTTACTTTTTATATAACTAATTGGTTACTTCTTTATTATGTTTTGGTTATTGTTACCTTATGGTTTGGCTACTATTATTGTGCCCTCAATGTGGGATTTTATTTACTTTTATTTTTATTCGTTAATATATAGTGCGGTTGGTATCCAAACCCATATAAAGGGTAACCATTTTAGTTTTGTTAGTAACCAAATAATTAAAACTTATATGAGAACAGTTATCAAGTGCTTAATGTACATGTGAGGGTTCCCATTTATCTAGCTGATGGATATTTTTAAATTACATAGTTATAAAAGTTATTTTGAAATGGTCCAGTTGGTAACTAAATATGAATATAGAGGTAACCATTTTATTTTAGATGGGTAACCAAATTTACATAAAAATATTTCAGAACAGTTACCAATTGTTCAATGTATTTGTTTACTTTATATTGATAATGTGACGCCCCCAAAATTAGGTATACGTCACCCATCTTGGGTCGCCACTTACATGGTACATAAATTCAAATACAACTTATTAACCTAACTGCAGTGTGTAATATACGACGATAAAGCGTGAGTTTGAATACATATATTGTCTACTAGATATTATACAAACTCAAAAGGAGTCCTCATTACAACTATTATCACACTATTTCACGTAATAGTGAGGACTACTAATGCTATCCTCTGGACCATTACTCCGCTCCTCGACTCGTCTCCAAATATGTGTTCTCATTTCTCAAGAGAAACAGTGAAAGAAAGGTGAGCTCAACTAGCCCAAGAAGAAATATTATGACTCAAGATAATGCGTAATAAATTATCATTAGCCTTCAACAATGTTAAACCGATAAATATAATTGACAACCGTTTAAGCTGCTTGCAATGAATATGCAATCCATTAAAAGAGTCAAGTAGAGAATAAAGTCTACTATCTTTTAGGTTTTAAAAGGTTTTCATCAATTTTTATCATTGAGACTCAAACTTAATAAATAAACCACTACATCTAATCATCCCCGTACTACGGTCAAGGATTTTCATCAAGTTATCAATGGTCATGACTATACCGAATCACCCCCGGGTCATAATCATACCAAAAACTATCCATCACCGCATTACACGTGCCACCGAGGACTTTTTGTCACATCATTTATATCAAGTCATGATTATACCGAATGATCCCTGGTCATAATCATACTAAGTTCATCTATGCACGTAAGCCAAAGATAACATAATATAACATGAGGATGATGACAATGACATAATAATTCAATAAAATCAGTTCAAGAATTATTTAATCCATGAATTATTAACGTCCAAATTGTCAACATAATATTGTTTCGTAGAGTAAAATTCAAGAATGATCAAGAATATTTCCGTGAAAAAGATCTTTGGATGAAACGCAAATATCAAGGATATTCTACTAATTTCATGGAGTATAGAAGTCAAAGTTTTAACCAATGGGTATAATAAAGAATGGAATAACAAAAAGAAATCACCATGCATGCAGTGCCAGATGTACAAAGTTATTCCAAGAATAATAATAATAACCGAAGTCAGTCGTGAAATTCACACCATGTGGATGTTCCAATGTATAATAAAGATGGAACCAGATCCTGTAAAACACATGCATAGGATATTCCAACAGAATGATATAGACGGAACCAGTCCGTAAAACACACATGCATGGATGTTCCATGTAATAATAATAAAGATTTTAACCAGTCCTGTAAAACACATGCATGTGATGTTCCAATGTAATAATAGAAGAATGTCACCAAGTATAAGGTTAAATCAGATATACAAAGTTATTCCAATGTAATAATAAGCAATGGAATAACATAAGGATTTCACCAAGTATAGGTACGCCTGGCAGATACAAGTTATGTATAGGGTATGCCATTTTTTACAAAGTTATTCCAATGTAATAATAATGGAATGGAATAATGTAAGTTCTCTTCAAGAAAAAAGAATAACACCTCACCGTAAAAGAACCGAATATAGAAGTAGTGAAAGCAGAATACTCTTCTTCTTTCTATAATTTTCTCTATAGCTTCTCTCTAATTTCTCTCTCTAGAGTTTCAATGAATTAAAAGAAAATAATGAAGGAACGAGCTTCTATTTATAGGAAAATGGAATGCATAAGTAATTAATCCATGAACGTCCCCAGATTGATTTACTTTAATCTGATTTTATCCATATTTAAAGAAAAATCTTTTAAATAAAATATAATATATTCTATTTATATAAAAACATTTTACTATGCAAACACTATGCAAAACACTACGCAAAACACTATGCAACACTATGCATAATAAAATATAATATATTCTATTTATGTAATAACTTTAATAAAGTATTCTATTTTATATAAAAAAGATGTTTCGCTTTTTATTACGTTAATAATACGAATAAAACAAAAACGTCATTATCGCTATAATAATTCATATTATTAATCGACAATAATGGAATCAAACCGAGTGATTTCTCACATAAGATCAATAATCAATACTGGTAATGCTACTATGCAACCATATTCGACATCGCATTTTTACTAACGAGTAGTTCAACAAAGAACTACAGTAAAACTTCCGCCGTTATTTCAATAAAATATTTTTGTCGCTTTTCAATCCGATAATAATTCATTAGGGTCCACCAATGATTGAGTAGTTGCATCTAATATTCCTCGCTAAACCGAATATTCCCCACCAATCTAATATAATATAACCATTGCATACTTTGCAAAATTTATAAATACTACCCACAACTATAATATTATCTCAAATTCACACCATAATATTAAAAATTATTTTACAAAATTTAAATCTTTATTGATAAAATCTGGGGTCTCATGAGATAACTTCCATGATGGAATCAAAATTAAAATATTAATCAACATCAATTTTGGTTATCAGACACCATCAAAATGTTACCAACCATGTGGTTAATAGTTACTAACAAAGAAACAATTATATATTCCTCAAACAATTAAATTTGTTGATTGATTCATCGCTCTCCATTGTCTAACAATGAATAAACATTGTAAAGTAACCAAATCAATATTAGACAAGAACTAAATTACATAATCTTAAGAACTGTAAAATAAACCAAATTTTTCCATGCAAATTGAAGGCCTAAATGATTGAATTTGACCAAAATACCAAAATCCGACACTCCAAACTTAATGTAAATTGCTAAATGGTCACCGGATTATCATGTTTTGCACTTCGCATATCATGTTTTTGCATCTCTCTCGAATGCAACAAGTTGATGGAACCAGATCGCAGAACTTCAAATTTGGTGTATCGTTACTTATCAATCCATGCATTGCTGAAAGAAAGTACAACCGAATCATCTCCATCGTTCGACAATGTATTGGCATCAGAAAGTAACCAAATCAATGTTAGCTAGTAACCAAACTATATGATGTTGGTATCCGTAATATAAAACACATTCAGACATCTGCTTTTTACAATGTAAATAATCAAGATATTGATATTTGTTACCAATTAAATTATAACAATTGTATATGTAGCCAATGTAGCTAATAAGTAACCACCATATTAAAACAAACCAAAATCATGACAACATTATACATTAATCATGATAACA
This sequence comes from Panax quinquefolius, assembly GCA_020205615.1. Lineage (NCBI taxonomy): Eukaryota > Viridiplantae > Streptophyta > Magnoliopsida > Apiales > Araliaceae > Panax > Panax quinquefolius. Next base: position 3,888,822 of record CM035166.1, read on the forward strand.
TTATACAAGAACTAAATTCATTTTAGATTGTAACCAACATATATTTATTTAGTAACCACAAGATAAATACATTTCAGATCAGATTTTTATAGTAAAAACAACCAAAAGATAATTTGTTTCATACCAACTAAAGGCAAGCTTTTGTAAAGAATGTAACCAATATAGATAATAAGTAACCATTAATATAAAAACATAAGTAGAATTGTATATTAATACGCTTCAAGAATCAATATTACATTAACCAATTAATCAGTAGTAAGTAAGTTCAGATTAGTCAAGAATCAAGTCAAAGATTAGTCACTTCAAATAATTTTACACAAAGAACTAAGTCAAGATTATAATTTTACACAAAGAACTAAGACATCATTAGTCAAGAACCATTATAATGTTATACAAGAATCGAAAGTCAAGATTAGTCAAGAATTAATATATTGTTATATAGTAACCAAAAAAACATTAGGGCAAGATAATGTTATTCAAGAACTAATACAACATTAGACAAGAACTAAACAAATAAGCAGGAAGGTAACTAATGTATTTGATTAGTAACCGTCAGGACGCCCCAAAATTAGGTATACATCACCCATCTGGGTAGTCAAATACATGGTATGTAATTTAAATACAACTTACTAATATAACTGCTGTGGTAATAATACTTACATAAACCGTGAGTTTGAATACAAATATTGTCTACTAGAGATCATACAAACTCAAAAGGAGTCCTCATTATAATTATTATCACACTATTTCACGTATAATAAATGAGGACTACTAATGCTATCCTCCTGACCATTACTCCGCTCCCCTACTGGCCCCAAATTTATATTCTCATTTCCTCAAGAGAACAAAGGAAAGAAAGTGGTGAGCTCAACTAATTTCAAGAAGAAATATTATGACTAAAATAATGCGTAATAAATTATCATTAGCCTACAACAAGTGTTAAACTGATAAAAATATAATGAACATCAAGTTTAACTACAAATGAACCAAGAATCTATTAAAAGAGTCAAGTAGAAAATAAAATCTACTATCTTTATGATTTAAAAGGTTTTCATCATCGTTATAGTTGAGACAAATTTTTAATAAATATTCCACATCATCGAATCACCCTCGCACTACTGGCCAAGGATATTTTTTAAGATTACGACCACAATTATTCATGCACCACGGGCCAAGAATATTTCAGGTATTCATTAATGGTCGCGATCATGCCAACAATCGCCCATCAATGCACTACGCCACCGAGGATTTTTACCACATCATTTGTAACATTACTACTATGATTACACCAATAGTCTCCGGTCATAATCATACCAAGTCCATCTATGCACTACACAGCCATGTAATGACTTTCAACATAATATAAACATGAGGATGATGACAATGATATAAGAATTCAATAAAACAAGTTCAAGAATTAATTTATCTAGGAACCAATAACATCCAAACTCGGCCAACACGACATCGCTTTGTAGAGTAAAATTCAAGAATATCGAGAAGAATATTTCCATGAAAGGATATCGACGAAGCGCAAATATCAAGGATATTCCACTAATTTCATGGAGAATGAAGTCAAAGTTTTAACTAACCGGTATAATAAAGAATGGAATAACAAAAGAAATCACCATGCATGCGAGAGATCAGCACACAGCAAAAGTTATTCCAATGTAATAATAAATAACGGAACCAGTCCCACAGAAACGCATGCATGTGATATTCCAATGTATTAATAAAGAATGGAACCAGTCCCAGTGAAACACACAAAGATGTGATGTTCCAACAGTAATAATAATAAAGATTTTAACTCAGTCCGTGTAAAACACATGCATGTGATGTTCCAATGTAATAATAATAAAGATTTTAACTGTGTCCTGTAAAACACATGCATGTGATGTTTCAAATGTAATAAATAAGAATGTCACCAAGTATAGGTAAAACACGATACAAAAGTTATTCCAATGTAATAATAAGCAATGGAATAACAACAGCCTTCTTCATGAATAAGAAAGAATAACACCTCTTACTTTTGGTAGGAGATTGAATAACGCAGAAGTGTAAAGAACAAAATACTCTTCTTCTTCTCTCTTATCTCTCTATACTTTCTCTCTAGCTTGAATGAAATCGTGAAAATAATGAAGCACTAGGCCTCTATTTATAGAAGATTTTAGCAAGACCGCCATGAAAAGGCAAGTGGCTCGACGATTAGTGATGTGAAAAGAAAAGTGGTTCGACGCCTCGAATGTGAAACGACAAGTGGTTCGACGCCTATAATGTGAAACGCACAAGTGGTTCGACGCCTATAATGTGAAACGACAAGTGGTTCGATCATCAGAATGTGAAACGACAAGTGGTTCGACATCCGTAAAGGTAATTACTATTAACGAAGGTAATTACTATTCACAAAGGTAATTACTATCGATTTAAGGTAATTACTATCGACGTAAGAGACTTTTAGATGATGACATATGGCCCCCCCATAAAATAATCAAACTTACCACAAACGTTTCATAATGTCTTTTTTATATACATCAAGGATCGAATAAATATTACCACAAATCATTTTATTTTTAATCAACACATATTTAATCTTTCAACAATTATTAATCATTTATAACTTGTCGCCTCAATTATTAATTTAATACTATAACATATTATATGTATGATAATCGTGACAATAATTGAATTAATAATATAAGAGATACGATGCAAAGAATTATCAGTAATAATCGAGCATAAATGAAGTTGACTTTCACGTAAAGATCAATAATCAATATCGTGCGCTACTATACAATTACGCCAGACATCGCACTTTTACTACCGGGTAGTTCAACAGCTTTTAATTCAGAACACTTCCGCCGTTATTTTATAGAAGATAATTTTGTCGCTTTCTAACTACTTACAATACTTCCATCAGTGGGGTCCACTAACGATCGAGTCATTGCATTTAATATTCCCCACAAAAAGAATATTCCCCACCAAACTAATATTTTATAACAACTTGCTTACTTTTGCAAAATTTATAAATATTACCCACAACTATAACATTATATCAAATTTATTCCATAATATTCAAAATAATATTTATAGAAAATTCATCTTTATTTATAAAAGTTGGGGTCTTACAACCTCCCTTCTTATGAAATTTCAGCTCTCAAATTAGGGTACGACTGTATGTCAAGAGGTAAGGATACTTTGATTTCATTTCGATTCTAACTCCCAAGTCATTTCTCAACATCGTGGTTCCTCCAAAAACTTCGACTGAGGTATAACTCGAAAACAGAATATGTTCCTTCATCCAAGATTTGAACAGAACCTCTTCATACGCCAAATCTTCCGTTATTTCGTCCGGCTCTAACTCAATAATGTAGTTTGGGTCTTCACATATTTACGTAATATGGATATGAAAAACGTTATGAACACTTAGACATACTTAACGATAAAGTAAGTCGATAGCCACGCCCTACTCGATCGAGGATTAAAATGGATCGATGAATCGAGGATCGAAGTTTTCTCTCTTCCAAATCTTGTAACTCCTTTCCACGGAGCAACTTAACAACACATGATCTCCTATATCGAATTCCACGCCCTTTCACGAAGATCAAGATAACTCTTTTGTCGATTTTGTGAGGTTTTTATACGTCATTTGATCGTTTCAATCTTTTCCAGTAGTCATACATACCAACTCCCATCCCAACAACGCTGTTTCACCTAACCTCATCCCAAAGATAATCGAGAATGACACATTTCTTCCATACAACGCTCGAATGGAGCCATGCCAATATTGCTTGATAACCTGCTGTCAGAGGAAAACTCCACCAACGGTAAGAACTTGTCCCAACTTCACTGAAATCAAGGACACAGAGTCTTAATAGATCTTCAAGAGTTTGAATAGTCCTTCCGATTGTCCGTCCGTCTCGAGGATGATATGCCGAGCTAAATCGTAAGTCCGTACTATAGCTTTTTGTAAACTAACCCAAAATCGTGAAGTTAATCTGGTCTCGATCGAGACTATGGATACCGTGTGATACCATGCAATCACAACTTACTTATGTACATACAAGCAAGACGTTTCATGTATAAGTTTTCGATTTCCAGAAGAAATGAGCAGACTTGGTCAATCTATCAACAATGACCCAAATCGATCTACGCTTCGAGAAACCCAGAAGACCTAAGAACTAAATCCATGGTAATGTGCTCCCACTTCCATTCGAATT
>CM035166.1:5244203-5363514 GCA_020205615.1 Panax quinquefolius
AAGTGGTTAACCAAGGAAATCAATATATCACATAATATCCCTATATACTCCACTAACTAACAAATAAGCTAGTAGACACACTAAATAAGGATTTATTTGCCTCCCTCCTAGTTCTATTCCCATCTCCGCCCGAGATCATATCCCTAAGCTCGATATTCAACCGTAGACGCCCCCAAAATAGGGTCCAATCCAACCAACCCATTCCGAGTCGCCAAATACATGGTACAGTAAAAACTACAACTTTAATATAATTAATGTGCAAAATAATGACAACACATAAACTCGAAGTTTAAATACAAATATCAGTCTTTCTGTATAATATCCACACTCAAATAAGTCCTCATTACAATTATTAATACACTATTTTATGTAATATGAGGACTACTCGTAACAACTTCTAGAACCATCATTCCACACCCCGACTAAGACTCGCTACATTCTCGCCTCCCTCGAGAAAAAATGGAAACAACAATGAAAAGTGGTGGTTTCAACTAGCCCAAGAAGAATATTACGACCAAGATAATATAACAAATTATCGTTAGTCCTCAACAAGGAAAAATCTAATGTAATACAATAGTACAACAACCTTTTAAATCAATCTTTCACAGTAAATAATAATTCATTGTAAGAGTTAAGTAGAATGCAAACTACTATCTTCTATATATGAATTTAAAAGTTCATCACCATATTTTATCCCGTAACATCAATCAATATATATCCGAATCAAATATTCATCTTTGCACTATGCGCCAAAAGATATTCATCACTGTCATGCTCATCTCAACACTGCTCATCTTGCAGACTACGGCCAAAGATATTAATCACCGGGTCATGTTCATCTCAACACTGCTCATCTTTGCACCACGAGCCAAAGATATTCATCAAGAAATCATTCATTTTGTATTAAGGTGCCAAAGATATTCAAGAATATCATTATTTAAGACCGAGGATGATGAAAATATTTTAAAGAAAACGAATCCAAAGGAAACAAAAGAACAAGTATTAATGATTCAGACTTTAAATAATCCAAGTTCAAAAAATACTTCATAAATAATCAGATTGGAGTAAAATTCAAAAATGAAGATCAAAACATAGATCCAATCAAAGATAAGAATCATAATGCATAATCTTGGACACGTAAAAGAAAAATTTAAATTTTCTAATAGAATAATGTCAGATTCAGAATAAAGGTCAGATACGTGAATAAAGGTCAGATACGGAATAAGAATCTGACCTCAAAAGATAGAAATTTCACAAAAACATCATCACGCTCGCGAATAAGACTAAGAATCGTGAATAAGAACTCATGCTTAATAAGTAACTCGAATAAGAAACCCGCTTAATAAGAACTCCCGTATATGAAAAAGTTCCAAATTTGATAAAAAATTCCAACCAATATTTCAAGATAATGATATTAAAGAAATAATATCATTTTCTAATAAAATAACATCCCTTACCTCGAAAGACAAAGATTTCTAAATAAACAATTTGACATAAAGTGACTTTAATCAAACTCAGAACAACAATACTCAAAGTATACTCACAAGAATACGCCTAATATATCGAGAGAAATAGAGAGAAACTTTGCTTCTGCTGTGATTTTCAATTTAACCCAAGACCCTATTTATAGAAATCACTAGAATAATTCAAAGCAAGTAAAATCAATATAATATTAATATAATTATACAAATTTTCCTTAGCCCACCTTTTGGTCAAAACACCAGCCACATATGTTAATGATGTCCAAAAAATACAAAAACATTTTTTCTAACAAAAATAATTTAAACTCCAAAAATCAATTCAACCCTTTATAACTCAAACTTCAATAATTCACAATAAATAGTCCTTTTTATTAGAAAATTTGAATCTCATGACTTTTTATAGAAAATTCAATTCTCTACAACTTTCAGTAAGAAAGTTTTTCCAAATTCCAAACAAAAATTGACCAAATCCATATAACGACAATTTTATGCCTATAATCAAATTTCAAACAAGCAAATGGGTCCACCAACACACAAAACATAAGTTAAACATTTAACGCCACAAAAATACTCTTTCCTCCTCATATACTCATATATCCCACATTCATTATAAAAATATCACCAAGTAATATATTATTAAAATAATATATTTAAATCGTAATTATTTTATCGTAAAATATAAAATATTAATTTTCAACAATTGTCATTTTAAAATTTTTCCATCTATATCCACATAAAATCAATATTTTCCTCATCATATAAATTAATAATTAATTATTCACAAATAATATTACGAATCACAAGATCGGCAACTGTGCCGCTCCTGTGAAAGAGGGGGCTTTCCAATAAGGATCTCTCCTCACCGCGCCGCAATTAGGTGACCAAACCTCTCCTTAGACATGTAACTTTCTAGACATCGCCAATAATGTTTTCTAATAATATTATTCAGATAATATGAATTATTGTTCGATAATGGAAAATAATCGTGGTAATGACAATTTATCAAAACAACAAAGAATATAAAATATTAACGCAAAGAATTATTCAATCAATAAAATAAAATAATCGAATAAAGAATTATCAGAATAATTATCGAGTAGTGCCTTCACGTAAGAATCAATAATTGTGTAATACCGCGCGCCACTGCTCAACAACGCCAGACAGCGTGTTTTAACCACCCAAGTATTCCAACAAGATAATCTGTGAATAACCACGCCTGCTATTTATAAACAACTTATATTTTCGCTTTTTCATCCAATCGCCTTCCATATGGGGGCCCATTAAAAGATCAAGGCTACGTCAGCATTTAATATTCCCGACAAGTATTTAATATTCCACCACCAAACGAATATTCCCCTTAATAATGAATATTTTATCACCACTGCTTATTTAAAATATTCACAGATTTTACCCATAACTAACCACATTAATCAAATCCAACCTTTACTATTTCAAAATAATAAATAAAGGAAATTCTTTTTTATTTAAAAATTTCGGTCTTACAGACAACCAAAGCTTCACCCACTCTTTTTATTTCACCTAGTTGTGTTCAACGCTTAAATTTCGACCAAGAAGTTAAACTTCGACTTATCGGGGTTTAAAACTTCATAATAGGAGCCTTCGCTAACTTCTCACTGCTTTTTAAATCTTGTTCGATTCAAATAAACATTTTCATGTTACCCGTCGATCTTATCTCTTGAAAAATATTTGTCTTCGATGTGACTTTAGAAATCGATTGGTTAAATACTCATCATGATTTTGTAAGGTTTGTTAGCTTTCATACTCTTAACCAACTCAAGCGAATTCAAAGCAACACAAACCACTAAAGTCAATCATCATATCAAGCCATTAAAGAAAGAGTCCCCATCCTTTCGTTGTCGACTTCTGTGCGTGGAATGCACCGCTTTAATTTCAAGAGAGCACGCAATGATCAAGATGGCAAGTTGATAAAGTATCATCGCGGAGGTATATCTGTGTTAAGGGATGTAAGTCACAACTAGATTATGTGACGTACTATCCAAGTCTTCGACGAGAGTAATGCTTTTAATGATATTTCTATCATTAATAAATTTCTTTACGATTCTTGAAGACTTCTAGCCTACCCTAGAGCGTGAAATCTTAATTTTGTATCAATTCTCAAAGATAAAACCCATTTTTAAACCCTCAAATATTTCTTCAACTAAAATGAATAGCTTACGTGGTTTATGATGAAAGTCATAATAAAAGCATTGACTAATGAAAATCATGGTATTCGTGGTATTAGTAAGTGTTATGATGAGTTATGTTAGTTAGTAGTGAAAACATGAAAGTTTCTTAAATCACAAAAGAAATGAAAATCGCATTTTGGTGAAAAACGTAATATGAAATTCAATCGAATCTATATCTCCTATTATATTTTGAATTTTTGAGTGTGGTCAAGTCCTAGAGTTAGATCTAAGAGTTACCTAACAAATCCAAGTGGAATTACTGGAAAAGTGTTGTAGATTTTTGTGTGGACTGATTTAGCAAAGGAGTGCAAAGCTAAAAACCGAAAAAGTTTTCGCCATTATTTTAGAGGGGCTGTTTTGGCTACTTAAATTATGAGAAAAATTTTGGCCTTTTTGGACATGAAGGTATAAGGTATAAAGTACCTCCTGTCCAAAATGAGCTCATTCCTGACTTAAAATGAGCATGTTATGACTATTTCAATATTTAAGTTTTTCCGATTTAAAACGCTATAACCGAAAGTTCTATAACCTCACCACCATGAAATTTAAACTAGAAGCTCACGCTAACATGTGTAAGGTCCTCGCCAAGATTTGGGAAGTTTTGGAGTTAAACTTGAGGTAGCTAATTTCTTAAGGAATTAATTGTGAAATGATTTTTGAAAAATAGTAGATGAATTTTAAAATCTTTAGAAAAAATATATTTTCATTATGGGATTATATTATGCTAAATCCTTAAAAGAGATATTTTTGGACGACGGTATTTTCATGAAATAGTTTAGTTATGTAAATATACGAGTTAAATACGTAATACAAGTAACAAAAGTCGAAAATAGGATTTTGCCGCTTGTAGTAATCCTATACAGCAGATATGCATTTTTTTCACGAGGATTTGATAATTGGTGATGATATCTATGAGTATGGCATTTTGAATGATTAAATGCATTATATGGTAAAGCCGTAAAACAATCGAGATAAATTGTTTATAAATTTAAGAATGATTAAAATATTGTTATAATATTAATGATATTGGATTATGAGATTATTAAGTGATTGATAACATGGAGATATTCTTGAATCCGGATAAATTATATTATAAAGGTTTAATATTTATCCTTTATCTCATTCGATCGATTCTTTATATCATTATCCCCATGTTTATATTACGTTGAAAGTCATCATACTCCGTAGCAGAAATAAGATAGATGATGACTCTGGTAAGATTATGACCGTGGATCAAGTTTCAGATAATCATAACAGAATTGAATACACAATTATCTTCTAACAGTAGTGCATGGATAATTTGTGGTCGTGATACTAATGAATACACGATTATCTTCGGGTCAAGTGCATGGATAATTTGTGGTCGCGATAACTAATGAATACACGATTATCTTCGCCGTAGAAAATGGAGCATTGTGGTCGCGATACTAATGAATACATATTATTCGTCATACCGAAGGTACGGATAATTCATGGTCGTGATACTAATGAATATCCTCCTACCGTAGAGGCAAAAGATGATTCAATGATACGGATTAATTATCGAGTCGTAGTCTCAAGATCAATGAAATATTAATTCATGGATGTGGTAAAAGTCATCTTCGCCAGCAGAAGACATCGATGTTGATTCTGGTATGATTTAACACCAAGGATTATTCCAGATAATCACTTAATCAGATTGAAAACACGTTAATATCCTCTGGCCAAGAAAAGGTATGGATAATTCGTGGTCGCGATACTATTGTAAGTTGAGTCTCAAAGATTATGGTTTTACAGCCTTGTATATCTTTAGTTCAGAAGACAAAGATGAATTCATAACGAATATCTTTCATGATCATGTAAGATGAATTTAATATTTTTAACGATAAAGGTATTCAAGGTATCCTCACCTCTTTATCATATCGTGTATCGCATCTTCTAATTTCTGAGGGCTAAATTCCATAAGAGGGGAGATCATGGAGACCCCAGCATTTTATCAATAAAAGATTTAAATTTTGTCTTAAATAATTTTTAATATTATAGTTGAATTTGAGATAATATTATAGTTGTGGATAATATTTATAAATTTTGCAAAAGTATACAAGGTTATATTATATTCGACTGGCCTCAGAATATCTTAGGCTTACAGGAATATTCGCATAACTACCAACTACTGTGGACCCCATAATGTAATTATCAGCTTGATCGAGAAAACGACAAAAATATTTTATCGAAATAATCTGGAAGTTTTACCGTTGATACCCGCTGAAACTACCTTGAAAGTAAAAGTACAAAGAATACGTAGGGTCGCATAAGAGTAAATATACCTGCATTGATTATCGATGCTTATGAGAAGTCACCGGATCATCTTCAAGAGCAATCACGCCATTGTTATAACGATGATAAAAGTCCTCAAAGGGCCTCAGAATGCAGTTGATTGGAGCAATTGGTATGATTATGACCAAAGTGATTCTAAGAGATACTCATTCATCGATAATTTGATGAAAATCCTCGACCGTGGTGCATGGACGATTAGATATCATGGTTTATTCATTAAACTCGAGTCGCAGCCGATAAAATTTATAAAACCTTTTAAAACCTAAAGATAAGAGACTTTATTTTCTACTCAATTTTTTAATTGATCAGATATTCCGCTGCGTGCTTAAACCGTTGCTTTATCAGATTTTATCGCTTAACACTCTAAGCGCTAATGATAATTTATTCTCGCATTATCTTTAGTCATAATATTTCTTATCTGGCTACCGAAAGCTCACCCTTTCTTTCACCGTTTTCTTCTGTGAAACGTATAATATAAATTTTGACGTAAATGAATCTGAAAGAATGGGTCCGTATGATAAGATTAGTAGTCCCCTCACTATTCCCGTGAAATAGTGTGATAATAATGAATGAGGACTCCTTTCGAGTTTGTATAATATCTAAGTAGGACAATATTTGTATTCAACTCACAAGCTTATGCCGATTGTATACTACGCTTATATTAAGAACAGAGATTAATTTATGTATCTATGTAATGAGGCACCTAGTACTATGTAGCGACGACACCTAATTTTCTCAAGGCACACAAATAGTTCGATATTTTTACTCTTCCGTACCCTAAATTAAGTTTGCTTGTTTTGATTTTTAAAATTAAATTGACCATTTTAAAATTAATCTTTTTACTATTTTGCTAAAACATAGGGAAGAGATTATAACCAAAAGAAAGATATACAATTTATTACTAACCTCAATTTTTATAATTTAGAAATATATTTATATATGCTTAATTATTAATTTAAAAATAAACAATTGACTTAAAAAAAATCAAAACCTAATAATTAATTTAAAACTGATGAAAAGTAACTTTTAAATATTAAAAGAGATGAGCTCATGAGTTTCAATAATTCAAGCTAAATTAAAATTATGATTAGTTTAACTGAAACATATACATAAGATTTAAACTCTATAGCTAGCCTATGCCTAGCTATATATAACAAGAAACAAAATCCATTTGTAGAATAAATATTTAATTTTGTTTATTTTTCCTTTATACTCATCCAAAACTTTGGAGTTGTAAAGCTTAAAGATAAAAACACTGATAATTTATTAAGTAGGAGTCCTCCGCCGTTAGAAGTCGTCCGTCCGTCCGCCCCACAAGACTGCCTAACCGCCGCCAACCATAACCTGGATGATCTAATTCATGACTTAATACTTTGAATAAATTCAGCATTCAAAATTAATCAAACCACATGTCTCTTTACACCACCAATCAGAAATTAAGTTTGACCAGGTGGGGCTCTATTAGTATTAATATAGCAGCCGCTGACCGTTACATGCTATAGTGGTTGAATGATTTCATTTTACATCTTAACCTTCCATGTTACCGATGAAAATGGCTTATACGTTGGTTGTTGAAAAATAAGCTCATAACAATCATATAATAAGAACCCATATATATATAATCCTGATTTTAAGCTCACTCTTTATTCAACTCACCGATTCATTCCCTTTAATGATTTTGATCCAACGATTAATGCTCGATCATACAATCGCTGCTCATACTTTTAACGATTTAACGACTGACACATATAAATAGGCCGCTTAAAAGAGATAGATGACGGTCAGATGACCAACTGTCACGGATCTCATTACTCAAAGAGTGGATAAGATTTACACGAGCTAGATATCTGTTAATTTAAAATCTAACTTATATATATATATATATATATATATATATATATATATATATATATATATCGTCAACTTCTAGAAAGGGAGATGGGACTTGGGAGACCATTCATGCCAATCGTCAAGTATTAACCACCGACAGTTATCTCAAAAGGTCACACCAACCAAGTTGAATTTCGTGGTACTATATGTTAAAGATATAATTCTGCATAAATAAATATAGAAACTGGTTATAAAAGATTACTAAAATTAAGAATAAAATGACATTGTAGAAAAGAGGTATGTCCTCATAATATTTTCATATATCCATCATCATCTATTACAATGCTCATGCTCTTATTTATGATACATTTGGATTGGAAGTTTCAAAACTCAAAAGTCATGAAGTTTAAAACTTTAATGAATAATGGAGTTACTTGAAATGAACTTCGGGAGTTCTAAAATACCAAAGAGCATTACAATTTAATATAAATCTAGACATCCATAAATATATATGTTATAATTTTATAACACTCCCTCGATGTCTATCAGATAACCATACGCATGTAAAACCGCCTCATTAAAAACCTTACTAAAGAAAAGCCCAATGGGAAAAAAAACATCGTTAAGGGAAAAAAGACAAGTATGATAAGCTCTCCCTCATTAATGTATCATTAAGTCCTCCAGCTTTTTGTATTCCAATATCATGACGCAATCCTTCAAACATCAGTAGTTGATATCGCTTTATCGAACAAATCGCTTAGATTGCTCAATGTCACCACACTTATCAAGCGCCGCAGAAAAAGAATTTTTGGTGAGATATGCTTTTTTCATCTCCTTCATGTATATCCTCCCTTTAATCGAGCTATACATGCAAAGATCGTCTTCTATACGTAATGGATGGAGTCCTTTATAAGAATTTTCAAGAATACGCCTCGTTAAAAACCTTACCAAATAAAAACCCAATGAAAGAAAATTTTCACAAGGAAAAGAGTACAATATTCTCAGATAACTTCTAAAGGCTTGAGATTGCCTCATTAAAACCTCTCAAAGGAAAAACCAAAGTTGGGAAAAAAACTCAGCGAAAAAAAAGAGTACAATCAAAGACATATCCTTTTTACTCCCCTTCATAAGTACATAGAATTTCCATTATTCATGGTAAAAATATCATTAAGTCAAAATATGCCAATATTGCACAATCTTCTTCAAAATCATAGGTTGGTAATGACTTAATGAATCTATCAACCAAATTATCACATGATCATATACGCTGATATCAATATCGCCATTCTTCCGGGGCTCAAAATAATTTTGCGCAATATGCTGGTTCTATCACCCATGATATAGCATCTCTAATTTTGAAGTGATACAAGCAACATTATCTTCATATAATATCGCTGACTATTTATGATGATCATCCACAGCTTCACCAAATATGTTGAATTATCGATCTCAACTAAATACATTCACAACTTACTCATAAATTCAGATAATCTCCTCGATCCGCCAGATCCAACTAACTCGTGGTTTTGATCCATAATTATAATTTAACCGCAAATGCTATATCGTGTCATGAGAAATTTTATAATATATATCAAAGCACCAATTTACAAAGATATGGTACTTCGTGACCAAGAGTTTTTCATTATTTTCTCGTGGATCAAAACGGATCTTTCTTGATATCAAGTAACTAATCTATCATTGAAGTACTTAAAGGATTAACATTATCCATGTAAAGTTACTTTCAGACTTTTCTCTGTACGTTGATTGATGAACAAGAATTCCATAGCTCAATTTGTAGGCCAAGACAAAAATTTGTCTTACCAACGCCTTTCATCTCAAATTTGTTATTTTTTCAACTCTTCCCGAGCAAGATCTTTCATCAATAAATACAAGAATAATAAGAAATCCTTATTATGATCTTTTGATAAAAATGTATGCACAAATTGATTATTCTCAAATCCTTCTTCAAAAGATATCTATTTAGGTTTATTATTCCACAATATGCATCCTGGATTGCTTTTTAACTTATATAAAGATCTTTGTAACTTAATAGAATACATACTGAGATTTTAATTATACGCCTGTGCATTTTATATCCTTCGTGGATTTTCACGTATATATGATCATTATCTAATGATTCATACAGTATATGTCAGAATAACATTCATTAATCGATATCCAAATTTTCTTTTCGTACCAAGCTAATTAAAATTTGAATATAATTCATGGCCCATTATGTGAACATATGTTTCTCCATAATTAATACTGTGTCTCACAGAAACCTCGTCTACAAGTCGCGCTTTGTATCCATATAATTTCATTTTTCTTATTTCGCATAAATACCCATTCAGATTCAATAAGTATTACACCTTCGTGTGTTCTATGACAACAGTCCAAAATTTCACGCTTACTTTGTGAATTTAGTTCTATTTGAATCGCTTTTTTCACATCGCCAAATATTTCTACATTCATCAACAATTTGTGGTTCATATTCACGATCATTACTTCGTAATATCAAGAACAACTTTATACAAAAAATATGTTGTCGATAACAATTTTATTTCTATCCAATATATTCGCCTCTCAGTATATACATAATGTATCGAGATCTCGTTATTTTCGTGTACCGATCCTCTTCGGGGATAACTCATCCTCTTTAGAGATAACTCTTCAAGAGTTTTATTTACAAGAGATTTTGTTCATAAGTTTTGGATAGATCAATAACTTTTGTAGTTCTGTTTACGGGTATGTTTCTCTTTATAGTCGTAACTTATTTTTTTCAGACTTTCTTTTTCTCGAAAATTTTATCTTTAACACCGATCATTCTTCCATGTTTCAAGTGTGATTTTGATTCAATTTGTCAGACAGATTAATCATATATTGTCCCACAGGACTTCAATCTCTTCTAGAGTATTAGCGCCTAAAATGTAAGATATCATAATTTTCTTATTATCTGTGAATAATTTCGTAATTGATTTGATAATCCTTTGAACTTCTAGTTCATATCGATTTGTATGAGAATCGGATTAAATAACGTTGAAACATTCCAATTTAAAACATTCCACTAATTTCCGTCGTGCTTCGTGCAATGATCTAATGTCCCGCTTCAGTAACGACTTTTCTCCCCCTAATGGTGGGAAGACCTGTTTCATTAAAATAATAATCCTCAAATTATACCTTAAAATATCACTTATCGAGGTTATTAATAAGACTTTAACCCTACTTAATGTATTGGTAATTAACTTACTTTGATATAATCAACAAGTAAATGAATCTTCCGTTCTTTACGGATGTTCACATGGAGTTTTCAATAATTAAACGCAACATTATCGATCCCGGAATGTCAAATCATAAAACCTTTTCGATACTTAACACTTCTCGTGTATTATACACTTCGTGTATTACAACATTTGTTTCAACTATTCTCATTTTAGTATAATATATCCCGTAAGAGAAAATATATGCTTTTTCTAATACGAAGCTTCTCTGGGCGGGCCTGATAAGATTAAGTAATATAAAGAAATTACTTTACTATCTTCAATGTTGGTTTCAATATGATAAACCATTATAACAATATCCTTAAATCGAAAGCTAAATTTCTCGTCATTTCGTAAGAATATAAAGAATCATCAATACAAAGTTTTGTGCCCTTTCGACAACATTATAATCGCTTCTTCCGTAGACTTTAATTAAGTTTGATGAATAATCACTCTTCTAGAGCTTTTAATTATGTTTGATGAATAATCGCCTTTCTGTAGCCTTTAATTAAGTTTGATGAGTTTCGCCCATACAACTTCAGATACGCAAAACATAAATTTAACTTTATTACTTGAAACATAAATAAAAACATATAATAAAAAATACTTATTATAATGTCATAATATAATGAAATAAAATAATTAATCGGTACTTAACATTTATCAACATATCATCATGAAACCATAGATATCAAAATTAGTTATATCCACTCCATTTGAAAAGTCAAAATAATTCATGGATCTTCGTGGATCATTCCATTTCTTTTTCTTTTATGAGTCTTGTAGTACAAATCTACCAAATGTTTAGAGTACGACGGGTACATTCCCTTTTATATATCGATTGTTCTTTTCAAGTCCACTACCACAACTACAACCATAATTCCTCTACGATTATCAAATGAGGTTCAATTCACTGAGGAATGTAATAAAATTCCATTGAGTTAGATTGTTGGTTTTTCAATAAAACTCATTATTTTGCATAACCATTAAGACATAATATCACTTCGGGGAACATAGTTTCCTTTATCGCTCGTAAAATATTTTGAAAACTTACTCTCTCAATATTGCTACTATGTGAGCATATTCGAAAGCATAAAATATAATAAATATTTTTCTAATATGTCTTCATCAATGTTTTCACTCAACACTTTTAAAATCTCAAAACTTCAAAGTGCAACCAATTATAATGAGCTTTTTAAAATCTTTCCTTTAAATCATTTCATAAGACAAGTAAGTCTTTTACTCTAATGTACTCAACTTTTAATTTTTCATGGAGATGATAAATAATAAAATCATTAATTTTTGTATGATCATTAAATGATGCATGATTGTCAACTACAATCAGATTCCAAGGTTCTTTTGCCTTTATATGAATCTCATCATTAAGAGTACATGATAAATAATTCGCCGCCGATATAAATCAAGAGCAACAAATTAAATTTATAATATTTAAATATTAAATAACCAAACATATTTCCCATCAAATTAAATAATTATATATGTCTTCGATTTAATCAGAATGAAACAATTTATAGAAATGCAAAGAAACACGAAACTAAATTTGTCCACTAAAAAATAACAAACCAATATTACTAAGCATATTCATTATCAGAATTTCATACAAAAATTTATCAAAAGGTTATTAGAAATATATCAAATATGTTATCACGCATATGTTAAAAGTTGAAATATATATCAAAATCATTAGAAATATATCAAAAGATTGTTTTAGTACATGAACTAAAAAGAACTAAAACATCATGTATTTTATCGAATCCCTTTCGATTTATTTAGATCGAAGAAATGTAAAATTACAATACACTTCTATAAAAATAAACACCGCACAATAATCGGAGGTTAGATATTTCACCGCTTAATAACAAGACAACTTGAGGGTAGAAAGGATGATGATGACTTACATATGAGTATTTACAAATACTATTAGTACGCTAGAATCAAGAACAACAAACTCTAATAATAGATTATGAATGGAATAACACGCAGACAAAGTTATACTAAAAAATTTGTGTATCCATATATATATAATCGATAAACATACCTTCCTCCTTCAAATCAAATATGATTATCTTCAAGATGAACGTGAGAAGCAATTCGTACGATAACGCAGGTTATAAAAAGATTACTAAAAATTAAACAAAATGACAGAGAAAAGAGGCATGTCTCATAATATTTTCATATATCCATCATCATCTATTATAACGCTTACGCCTTATTTATAGACATTTATGATTTAAGTTTCAAAACTCAAAAGTCATGAAGCTTAAAACTTAAATTTAATACGGAGTTACTTAATTTAACTTTAGAGTTCTAAAATACCAAAGAAGCATTACAATTAAATATAAATCTAGACATCCATAAATATATATGTTATAATTTTATAAATGTAAACTACTCGATTAACAATAATTATAATTTATTTATTAAACATATAAAAGTCGAATGCAACTCATTTAACCATTGCCATTAATAAGTTGTAATCAGTCACAATAATTTAAGTTACAAATTATTAATAATAATATAATTTAAATAAAAAAAGGAGAGTCGTATTAAAATATTTAAATTAATTAGTTGTTAAATTCAAAATATATTGAACTTCTTTTCTTTTGTTTTATATAATTAAATAAAGTTACACACACCATTATATGTGTATAAAGTAACTAGAAATTTTTATTTAATCAATATGAAACCAAGATAAATAAATTTTTACAAACAACTTGCACGTACATTATAAAATTTTTCACTTAAGTCATTGATAAACACAAGTCATATAATTTCAACTTGAACCAAATGAATTATTCTTATTCTCCACATAGAAGACAAATAAGTTACACATTTTATACTTAAATTATATGTCCACAATGAGTTTTATCAAACTAAAATAGGACATATAATAAGTCGCAAAAGTATAAAATAAGTTTAATATATAACAATTTATTTAAGTCATTTACTTTGTGTTGACGGAAGTAATACTCAATTATATAAGATTTCTTCGTCTCATAATATATGATGTTTTTAGTTAATTTTATTTTTTTAAATTATTTGTCGTTTTATATAATCGAAAAATTAATTATAATATTTTTAAAATTATTCCTTATGAAAAATATTTAATAATACATTATCAAATAAATATGATAATTAAAAAATATTATAAATAATTAATATTATATTTAATGCTATTCAATTATTTTCTTTAATTATCGGCAGTAATTTTATAATTATGGGAGGGATGGATAATATCTCAGTTCCATAATTTATGTTTTCAAAGATATATGATAATACATCTTAACGAAAAATCCGACTGATTGACCTAAATGCCACCTAACGTGGCTTCACTTCAACTGTTCAACACACTATTATTCATGGCGGCTTCTCTATAAAACCAACCACAAATCCTTCATTATCATCTTACTAACCCAGCAAGACCAAAAAAATTATCCTCTCTTGCATTATGGATCTTCTTTCCAAAACGGATTCAACCTCAAATGACCACATACTCCATGATCTGAGCCCATTTTTCCGCGTCCACAGAGACGGTACCATCGAGAGACTTCTCGGCAGCCCAATTATCCCTCCGTCCGACGGCGACGCCACCAAAACCACCGGCGTCAGATCCAAAGACGTTTTCATTTCCACGGACCCCAAAGTTGGCGCTCGTCTGTTCCTACCCCAATCCGCCGCGCCGAACAAAAAACTTCCTCTCCTGGTTTACATCCACGGCGGCGGTTTCACGGTGGAGTCCGCTTTCTCTCTCTACACGAGTTATCTCAATTCCCTGGTCGCGAATTCCAATGTAATCGCGGTCTCCATAGATTACAGGCTCGGCCCGGAAAGCCAAATTCCGGCTTGCTAGGTGAAGATTCATGGGCTGTCATGAAATGGGTCGCTTCCCATGAGAAAGGAGAAGGACCTGACCCGTGGATAAACGAGCACGCTGATTTCGGACGGGTTTTCTTGGCGGGTGATAGTGCCGGAGGTAATATTTACATAACATGGTGACCCGGGTTGGAGTTGATGGGCTCGGGAAAGGTGTGAAGATTGCGGGTATGATTTTGGCACATCCATTTTTTGGGAACGATAAGCCTGATAGCATTTGGTCGTTTATTTGTCCGGAGGATACCGGGGTTAATGACCCAAGATTGAACCTGGCTGCGAAACCGGATTTACTGGCGAAGCTCGGGTGTGGTAAGGTGATGGTTTGTATTGCGGGTAAAGATTTTTGAGGGAAAGGGGATGGAGTTATTATGAGGCTTTGCAGAAGAGTAAATGGGCGGGGAATTGGATTTGGTGGAAACAGAAGGTGAAGATCATGTGTTTATTTATTCAACCTGACTTGTGAAAAGGCTGGTTGCTTATGAAATTGATGGCTTCGTTCATCAATAATGACAAGGTTTCTTCTTCGTTATAATTTTTAATTCTGATTACTATTTAATTTTAATTATGTATTAAAGTAATATTTCAGTTTATATGGTTGATGGGATCCATTGATTGAATAATGGGCAGCTGCCCGACGGACAATTGATAGTAAATTGAAATTGTCCTTTGTCCCTCTCCTCTCTTTCATGAACTCCAAATCTTATGTTTCATTTTCTTTTAATTTTATTTATTTATTATTATTATTTATAAATAAATAAATAATGTGTGATGAAGAGATTTTTATATTTTGAAATGACAGGAATAAGTTGGGTTTCACAGAAGGGTTTAATTAGATGGGCTATGGACCCTTGGCTTAAGGGAAGGTTAAAATAAATCATATATATATATATTTTGAAATAGATGAAGAGTACTATAAACTAATTCATTAATTAATTTTGAGTTGGATTAATTGTTGGCACTAGCATGGGCCAGCATCAAATATGGCTGGATCAAACATTTGCTTGGACATAACATAGTTTTCGGAAAATAAATTTTGTCATCACCTTGCATTGCACCTCCATAATAACATTGGATCTATATCTCATTATGTCCATTTTGTGTAAATAATGTCTATGACGAACGATTCTTTCAATTGGATATAAATATCCAAATTACAGATACGATAGAGTTAGACAGGTTATCTACTGTATTCAAAAGTGAAATTCCTTAAAACTTTCGGAAAAGATGTCCAACTCCTATTATATATATATATGGGTAATATGGATGCGTATATTTTATTTGTCTTGTTTATTTAACAGCTTCCTCTTTTCAAACGAAAAATCAAAAATAAATCACAAAACAACATAATTTATGCCAGATGACCATTATTTCTCTATATAATCATTTAATTTATCATCACCATCAATTAAACTCGTCAAATGTCAAAAATTAATATTAATGAGAGAGAAACCAATCTCACATGCCAAGAGGAGGAAAAAAAACTCCATAAGAGAAGCCTCAAATCAGGAGAAAGAAATTATATCCACCTATATATGGAGAACAAAATCCCAACAAAATTGTTCAAAAGAAGACAAACAAAAAGAAAATAAAACTAAACAAACAGGCCAGACATATATTCCTAAGGTGCTCTCCGACAGAATGAATCTTTATTTAAGAGTGAATGTTTTCGATCCTCGCTTCTATATATATATATAATTAATTTTTAGTACATTTGTCTCATATATATAAACCATTGTTGGTTAATTACGTACAACCGTTTGGCGAGCTCCACAATTCAATCGCCCTACTTTCTCTCTGTACATCCGCCCTTAGATATGCGGTATATATATATATATATATATATATATATATATATATATATATACTCCTCCGCTCCATATAGTTATAAATGATTTTCATTTCGGTACGCCCCAATATATGCGCTTACTTACTATTTATAAAATTTAATGATTCATTGTTTTACTTTTACGCCTTATAATAAATATTCAACTATTACTCTTTTTTTTGAAGAAACAATATTCAACGTCATTATTTTTGTCACCACATTTAATGTTGTTGTATTCTCTTTAGTTAAAGTTTATGTATTTTAATTGCAAGACATCGCCAATCAAATGTAAGTTGTAGTTCTAATGCGATAAATAAATAATAATTAATTTATTCTTTAATTTTATATTAAATGATATATGTAAAAATTTACGTTAAAATTATTGGTTAACTAATTTTCTTAAACTATGCGCGAAAAGAATGAGTATCATTTTTAATATTCCATGCAGGCATGCACCGAACACAGTTTTCGATTGAGATATGGAAGCCACTCATTAAATAATGGCATATATATATATATATATATATATATATATATATATGCAAAACAAAATACAACCGACAAATATATATATATAATCCAAATACCAAACACCCTCTCTCTCTCTCTTTCGATATAAATAAACTCTCCTAGGGCCTTCCTTTATAAACACCTCTCTCTCTCTCTCTCTCTCTTTCTTCCTTGAAACACAATTTGTTGTATCTTCGTTCTTCTTTCCTTCCAATGGATTCAAGCACAAGTGGTGAAAATGGTAATGAAATTCTCCATGACTTTGCTCCCTTTATACGCGTATACAAAGATGGTAGACTCGAAAGACTTGTAGGCAATGATGTTGTCCCCTGCCGGCGTTGATCCGACACCGGCGTTCAATCCAAAGATGTTGCCATTGCAAAAGAAACAAGTGTATCCGCCAGGCTTTACATACCTAAAGCCACTAATCCTAATGAAAAACTCCCTCTTCTAATTTACTTTCATGGAGGTGCTTTTGTTGCAGAAAGCGCCTTCTCTCCTATATATCATAAACACATCAACTTACTTGTATCACAGTCACGTATCGTCGTGGTTTCTGTTGAATATAGACTAGCCCCAGAATACTCTCTTCCGATCGCGTACCAAGATTCTTGGTACGCGATCAAATGGGTTGCTTCGCATTCCTCGGGAGATGGTCATGAGCTGTGGCTAAAAGAGCATGCTGATTTTGGGCGAGTATTTTGGGTGGAGATAGTGCTGGAGGAACATAGCACATAACATGGCCATGCGGGTCGGGTCAGAAAACCCTGGTGGTGTGAAACTTGAAGGTATTATTTTAAATCATCCATTTTGGGGGAATGATCCAATTGTTGGTGACATCCATATAAAAGCATATCTTGATAAACTATGGGCTTTGCAAAACTGGAAACTAGAGGATCGGATGACCCGGATTTTAATCCGGGTATGGATCCGAATCTTTGGAGCCTAGGGTGCAGAAGGGTGTTGGTTTCGGTGGCTGAAAACGATTTCTTGAGGGATAGGGGATGGAATTATTACGAGATATTGGGTAAAAGTGGGTGGAAGGGAAATGTGGGTGGAGTCTAAAGGAGAGAACCATGTTTTTTTTGTTTGCTCCAACTTTGATAATGCTTTGGATTTATTTAGAAGAATGGTTTCATTCATTAACGATGACAATACCTAGGAGTGTTTTAGATCCGTTCTATAAATTTAATTACATGTTTTTACAAAATTACTTAAAGGTGTTAATAGTCAATATATTCCACATATTTTAATGTGTGACAAAAATATTATAACATATTTTATAAATATAATTTATAAAATTATTTTTGTTCATTAAAATAATAATAAAAAATAGTGGAAAACTATATTCACAATTAGTAATCACTTTGCAAAGTGTATTCGTGGTCGAAAACTATTTCTCCAATTTGTTGATATGTTAATATGCCTATCTCAAATACTGTAGATTTCAAATAGCACTAAATTGAACTTCAAAGTTGTAACGTCCCTGCCCAAAAGTGTCAATAGTATATATATATATATAACGCCCCAAAATTGTGTATACATCACCCATCTTGGGTCGCCACTTATATGGTACGTAATTTAAATACAACTTATTAACATAATCTCGCACTAAATAATAATTATATATAAAACCGTGAGTTTAAATACAAATATCGCCTACTAGATATTATACAAACTCAAAAAAAAGTCCTCATTATAATTATTATCACACTATTTTACTGTAATAGTGAGGACTACTAATGCTATCTTCGTGACCATCACTGCTTCCCGACTCGTCCCAAATTTATATTCTCATTTCCTCAAGAGAATGTTGAAAGAAAGGTGAGCTCAACTAGCATTTCCAAGAAGAAATATTACGACTAAGATAATGCGTAATAAATTATCAATAGTCTTCAACAATGTTAAACCGATAAAATACAATGATAAACCGCTTTAATCATGCAATGAATACGCAATCCATTAAAAGAGTCAAGTAGAAAATAAAGTCTACTATCTTTTAGGTTTTAAAAGGTTTTCATCATCGCTTATAATTTAGACTCACTTTTAATAAATATTCCACATCATCGAATCACCCTCGCACTACGGCCAAAGATATTCTTTAAGATCACGACCACAATTATTCATGCACTACTACGCCAAGAATATTTGTGTATTCATTAATGGTCATGATCATGCCAACAATCGCCCATCAATGCACTACTACCATCGAGGATTTTTATCACATCATTTGTAACATTACTACCATGATTACAATTAATAGTCTCTCGGTCATAATCATACCAAGTCCATCTACGCACTATGTGCCATGTATGACTTTTTCAAAAAAATATAAAACATGAGGATGATGACAATGATATAAGAATTCAATAAAACAAGTTCAAGAATTATTTTATCCAGAATTATTAACATCCAAATTATCAACACGACATCGCTTTAGTAGAGTAAAATTCAAGAATGATCGTAAGAATATTTCCATGAAAAAATATCGATGAAACGCAAATATCAAGGATATTCTACTAATTTCATGGAGTATATAAGTCAAAGTTTTAACCAACCGGGTATAATAAAGAATGGAATAACAAAAGAAATCACCACGCACGCGATAGAATCGCATGCACAAAAAGTTATTCCAATGTAATAATAAATAACGAACTGTGTCGTGAAATTCACACCGGCATGTGATATTCCAATGTAATAATAAAGATGGAACCGCATCCTGTAAAACACATGCATGTGATATTCCCAATGTAATAATAAAGACGGAACCAGTCCGGTAAAACACATGTATGTGAATAATAAAGAAGATTAAAGTCCTAAACATGTATATGATGTTGTAATAATAAAGACGAAATGTCCAGTCCCGTAAAAAAGAATGTGATGTTCCAAATGTAATAATGTAAGAATGTCACCAAGATAGGTAAACCACAGATACAAAAGTTATTCCAATGTAATAATAAGCAATGGAATAACAATGCTTCTTCATTAATAAGAAAGAATAACACCCCCCCTTACTTTTGGTAGAGATTGAATATCGCAAAGAAGCAGTAAGAATAAAATACTCTTCTTCTTCTCTCTTATTCTTTCTATACTTTCTCTCTATAGCTTGAATGAATTCGTGAAAATAATGAAGCCCCCAGCCTCTATTTATAGAAGATTTCTAGCTTAAGACCGCCGCAGGTGAAAAGGCAAGTGGCATTCGAACGACGAAAAGAAAAGTGGTTCGACGCTCAGAATGTGAAACGACAAGTGGTTCGACACTGTAATGTGAAATGACAAGTGGTTCGACGTCCGTAAAGGTAATTACTATTAAGGTAAATACTATTCAAGGTAATTACTATCGACAAAGGTAAATACTATTCACAAGGGTAATTACTATCGATTAAAGGTAAATACTATTCACAAGGGTAATTACTATCGATTTAAGGTAAATACTATTCACAAGGGTAATTACTATTTAAGGTAAATACTATTCACAAGTGGTAATTATATCGATTTAAGAGACTCTTAGATGATTATATACGAGCCCCCATAAAATAATCAAACTTACCACAAATCATAACACATATTTAATCTTTCAATAATTATTAATCATTTATAACTTGTCGCCTCAATTATCGATTTAATACTATAACATATTATATGTATGATATCGTGGACAATAATCAATCAATAATATAAGAGATATGATGCAAAGAATTATCGTAGTAATAATCGAGCATAACCGAAAGTGACTTTCACGTAAAGATCAATAATCAATACCCGCGCTACTACGCAACCACGCCAGACATCGCATTTTTTTACCACCGGTAGTTCAATGCTTTTAACTCAGAAAACCTCCGCCGTTATTTTTATAAAATATTTTGTCGCTTTTCAATCCGACAATAATGTTGGGGTCCACCAATGATCGAGCCATCAGATTTAATATTCCCTAACAAAAAGAATATTCCCCACCAAACTAATATTTTATAACAACTCAGATACTTTGCAAAATTTATAAATATTACCCACAACTATAACATTATATCAAATTTATTCCATAATATTCAAAAATAATATTTATAGAAAAATTCATCTTTATTTATAAAAGTGGGGTCTTACAACCTCCCTTCTTATGAAATTTCGCCTTAAATTAGGGTACGACCGGTATGTCAAGAGGTAAGGATACCTCGATTTCATTTCGATTCTAACTCCCAAGTCATTTCTCAACATCGTGGTTCCTCCATAAAACTTCGACTTCGAGGTATAACCTCGAGCGTAGAATATGTTCTTCTTATCCAAAATTTGAACAGAACCTCTTCATACGCCAAATCTTCCGCTATTTCGTCCTGTTCTAACTCAATAATATGGTTCGGTCTTTCACATATTTACGTAATATAGATACGTGAAAAACGTTATGAACACGAGACATATTTGGCAGTAAAATCGAGTCTATAAAGCTACGCCCTACTCGATCGAGGATTAAAATGGACCGATGAATCGAGGATTAAGTTTTCTCTCTTCCAAATCTTGTAACTCCTTTCCATGGAGCAACTCTTAACAACACACGATCTCCTATATCGAATTCCACGCCCTTTCGGATGAAGATCAAGATAACTCTTTTGTCGATTTTGTGAGGTTTTTATACGCAGTTTCGGATCATTTCAATCTTTTCCGTAGTCATACGCATCAACTCCGGCCCCAACAACGTTGTTTCACCCACCTCATCCCAAAGATATCGAGAACTACACTTTCTTCCATACAACGCTTCGAATGGAGCCACGCCAATACTTGCTTGATAATCGCTGTTCAGTAGAAAACTCCACCAATGGTAAGAACTTGTCCCAACTCCCCTGAAATCAAGGACACAGTAGTCTTAATAGATCTTCAAGAGTTTGAATAGTCCTCTCCGATCGTCCGTCCGTCTCGAGGATGATATGCCGAGCTAAATCGTAAGTCCTGCGCTCATAGCTTTTTGCAAACTAACCCAAAATCGTGAAGTGAATCTTGGGTCTCGATCGTAAACTATGGATACCGCAAGATACCACGCAGCCTTTACAATCTCGCTTATGTATATACGAAAGCAAGACGCTCAAGTGTATAAGTTTCTCAGACAGAAGAAATGAGCAGATTTGGTCAATCTATCAACAATGACCCAAATCGCATCAACGCCTCGAGAAACCTTAGAAGACCCAGAACTAAATCCACGGTAATGTGCTCCCACTTCCATTCGGAATTTCAAGTGGTTGAATGGACCTTTTGGTACTTGATGTCCGCTTAACTCGCTGACAAGTTAGACACCTCGAGATAAACAAACGCTTATCTCTCTCTTCATATCGCTTCCACCAAAATGTACGATTTAATATCACGATACATTTTGGTACTCCTGTGATGGATTGCAAATGGTGTGTCAGGCGCCCATCATGATATTATACTTTAAATCGTGGTCGTTAGAACACAAAGTCCGGAGTCGACTCAAGTATTCCTTCTTCATCGATTCTTCGCTTCCTAAGATAAGACCTTCTTGACTTTCTTCCTCATAATGATCGCCTGTGTGTCGTAGCTCGAAAGCAATTTTTAACTTTATCGATTAAAGTCTGCCTCTACTCAGATACTCGCTATCATCACACGCGTCCCTCGAGTCTTTAACTCTATCTCCATCCTTTGCAAGTCACACAAATGGGCCTCATGCGTTGATAATATCGCACTCAGATTTCAGATATGATTTCTACTCAACGCGCCGCCACTACCACGCTCGCTTTTCCGTGATGGTATCGATGGTACGATCATAATCTTCAATCAGCTTCAAGCCAACGTCGTTGTCGCATGTCGAGTTCCTTTTGAGTGAAGAAATATTCGAGGCTTTTACGATCCGTGAAGATCTCCACTTTCTCCCCATACAAGTAATGCCTCCAAATTTTAAGTGTAAAGATAACAAACCGCTAACTCTAGATCACGAGTAGGATAATTCCTCTCATATTCTTTCGAGTTGTCGCGAGGCATAGGCTATAACTTTTCCATGTCGCATAAGAACACATCCCAAACCTTTGCTCAAGCATCATCAGAGATGACAAATCCCTCCGAGCCGATGGTATCACGTAACAAAGTAAATAAGTCTCCTCGAAGTTCTTGAAAACTCTTCTCACATTCTTCGCTCCAACCGAACTTTCAGATCTTTCCGAGTCACCGAAATAACGGAATAAAGCGATTCGAGAAAATCCTTCCACTTAATCTCCGATAATAACCACAATTTAAACCGAGAAAGCTACGATTTTGGCCATCGATTTAGGTTGTTCTTTTCAATAGCTTCAATCTTCATTGGTCAACAGATATTCCACGACTTGATACCACGTGCCCAAGGAATGCTACTTCTTCAAGCCGTAACTCACATTTCTTCAACTCGCATAAAGCTTATATTCACGAAGCTTTTGGAGTGTAAATTTCAAGTGTTGCTTTCATGATCTTCACGGCTTTTGAATAAATAAGGATGTCATCAATAAAGACGCACCACAAAGTGATCTAAATATTCCTGAATACTTTGCTCATCATATCCATGAAGGCAAAGAGAGCATTAGTCAATCCAAAGGATACGACTAGAATTCATAATGCCCGCATCGAAGTTTCGAAAAGCCGCCTTCGAATGTCACGGTTCTAATCTTCAATGGTGATATCCTAACGAAGATCAATCTTTGAAAAGAATTCGCTCTTGAATCGGGTCAAACAGTCATCAATACGCGGGCAATGGATACCTATTTTTGATGGTGACATGATTCAACTCCCGATAATCAATACAAAGTCGATACTCCCATCTTTCTTCTTCACTTAATGTAACAGAGCACCCCAAGGAGAAGTACTAGGACTAATAAAGCCAATGTCTAACAATTCCTCGCATTGGGTCTTTAACTCCTCAAGTTCAATAGAGCTATTCGACATGGGCTTTGGAAATAGGTTTTTGTACCGTGTTCAAGGTCGATACAAAATTCAATTTCACGCCTGGGGTAGGCCAGAAGTTCTTCTGGGAATACGTCAGAAATTTATTAACAATAGAAATATCGCTCAAAACCCGACGATTTTTGTTTAAATCGTGATATGAGCTAAGAAAGCTCGACATCCGCTTTTCAATAAACGAATAATTTTATGGCTTCGAGATGACCGTGATTGATTTTAATGGTTTGGTCGTTTGAATTCAAGATAATAGGTTGATTAGAATATGAAAGCTAACAACCTTATTTAAAACAATCAATTTTTGTATGATAAGTAGTTAACCAATCAATCCTTGTAATCACGCCAAATGCAAGTATTTTTAATGAAATAAGATCGATGTGTAATGTGAGGGTACCGATTTGAACCAAACAAGACTTATAAACAAAGTGGATGTAATGAAGGTTTCTCCCAACTGAGTTTCCACAGATAAGTCAAAGTCTAATTTCTCCTGAGTCAAATTTAATCGATGAGCGCAAGTAGAGAAATAAAAGAATGGGTAGAACCCAGATCAAATAAAGTATAGATTTCATTAGAGTTTATGATAAGCTTACCCGTGATGACCTCATTCGGATTCTCGCTTTTGGGGGAGGTCACAACAAACGCTCTCCTCAGACTACCGGCTTTGAATTTTCTCGACGGCTTTGGTGTTTCCATCCTAGTCGAATTTGTTTTCAGAAATCCACAAAATCGAGCTGTTGACCTTTCTTCCACAATTATAACACGCTTTGACGGCATGACGCAGCTTTGATCGATGTGTCCTCTCCTCCGCATTTGAAGCATACGGTAGTGGTCTTTTCCTTCCTCCTTAACAACGGGTGCCGGTGCCGACGCCTTTCCATCATCATTGAATCTCCTTTTCGAAATGTCCATTCTATTGTTTTGGCCTCGACACCACCAAGTGGTTACCATATCCGCCCGTTGATTCCTCCACGCTTGTTGTCACCGTCGATGACTATTCTCGCCGGTATTATAATTTTGCTTACCGCTTCTTTTAGTCAGGCTGACTCATTATCGCGCTCCACTAATCGAGCCCTATTTACAACATCCTAATACAAACACGCTTTACGAGAAATAAGATGTCGACGATTCCCGCTTCAAACCTCTAAAAACATTCGCTACCATTCTCTCTTCATTATCCACCAAGTGGGATTTAAACCGTGATAACTCCGCAAATTTTGCCTCAGATCATGACACCTGGCCATATTGTTTTGTTCCAACTTGATAAACTCCACCTCTCTTCATGTGGCTAATACTTTCGTGAAAGTATTTGTCGTTGAATAGCCTCTCGAACTTCTCCCAAGATATCTTCAAGACAAAGAAGTCGAGTACGCTTTTACCGATTCCCACCAAGAATCCGCCTCCGCCGCAACATAAAGGCAAGAAAGTGGAACCTCGCTTCCTTCTGAGCATCCCAAGACATCAAATATCTGGTAATCTGCTTTATCCATGCTTCCGCCGTAAGTGGTTTTGCTCTCCCTTAAACTCCGGTGGTCCCAGCCTCCTTAAATTGTTTAATGTGACCACCGAGAGTTTTCCGTGTTTCCACCCACGCACTTTGGATGTGAGTCGCCTCGTCATTGCAGATAAATCGCATAAAGCCTCCAACATTCGATCATTCATCATTTGGTCGTTGTTGTTGTTCAGATGAGGATTGCGCCGCCTCGATGCACATTATCCTCGATTATCGATATGTGGTGAATCAACGATCGCCTCAAGGCCCATCGCTATTCTCAACATTCTCGATGTCATTTTCAGACATCGCCACAAAACAAAAGGTTAATCGACATGTAACAAATTATCCTTATCTTCCGACCAACCAATAAAATAAAGACATAAACTTAGTAGTCAGTCATACTAACAAGGTATTCCCCTGCCTCCCTCCTAGTACTATTCTCTCACATTTTAGCTGTGGATCATATCCCTAAGCTCGATACCAACCGTGACGCCCCAAAATTAGGTATACATCACCCATCTTGAGTCGCCACTTACATGGTATGTAATTTAAATACAACTTATTAACATAACTGCTGTGGTACAATAATATTACATAAATCGTGAGTTTAAATACAAATATCGCTCTACTAGATATTATACAAACTCAAAAAAAAAGTCCTCATTACAATTATTATCACACTATTTTACGTAATAAATGAGGACTACTAATGCTATCTTCAGACCATCACTGCTTCCCGACTCGTCCCAAATTTATATTATCATTTCAAGAGAATGTTGAAAGAAAGGGTGAGCTCAACTAGCCCAAGAAGAAATATTATGACTAAGATAATGCGTAATAAATTATCAATAGTCTTCAATAATGTTAAACCGATAAAATACAATGACAACCAGTTTAATCTGCAATGAATACGCAATCCATTAAAAGAGTCAAGTAGAAAATAAAGTCTACTATCTTTTAGGTTTTAAAAGGTTTTTCATCATCGTTATAATGAGACTCACTTTTAATAAATATTCCACATCATCGAATCACCCTCGCACTACTACCAAGGATATTCTTTAAGATCACGCACCACAATTATTCACGCACTACGCCAAGAATATTTTCAGGTATTCATTAATGGTCATGATCATGCCAACAATCGCCCATCAATGCACTACTACCATCGAGGATTTTTATCACATCATTTGTAACATTACGGCCATGATTACAATCAATAGTCTCTCGGTCATAATCATACCAAGTCCATCTACGCACTACATGTGCCATGTATTTACTTTTTAAAAAAATATAAATACGAGGATGATGACAATGATATAAGAATTCAATAAAACAAGTTCAAGAATTATTTTATCCAGAATTATTAACGCCCAAATTATCAACACGACATCGCTTTGTAGAGTAAAATTCAAGAATGATCAAGAATATTTCCATGAAAAGATATCGATGAAACGCAAATATCAAGGATATTCTACTAATTTCATGGAGTATGTAAGTCAAAGTTTTAACCAACCGGGTATAATAAAGAATGGAATAACAAAAGAAATCACCACGCACGCGATAGAAAAGCATGCATAAAAGTTATTCCAATGTAATAATAAATAATCTAACCAGTGTCGTGAAATTCACACCGATGTGATGTTCCAAATGTAATAATAAAGATGGAACCAATGTAAAACACATGCATGATAGATATTCCAATGTAATAATAAAGATTTTAAACCAGTCCCGTAAAAACACATGCATGTGATGTTCCAAATGTAATAATAAAGATTTTAACAGTCCCGTGTAAAACACATGCATGTGATGTTCCAATGTAATAATAATAAAGATTTTAACCAGTCCTGTAAAACACATGCATGTGATGTTCCAAATGTAATAATAGAAGAATGTCACCAAGTATAGGTAAACCACAGATACAAAGTTATTCCAATGTAATAATAAGAAATGGAATAACAATGCTTCTTCATTAATAAGAAAGAATAACACCCCTTACTTTTGGTAGAGATTGAATATCGCAAAGAAGCAGTAAGAACAAAATACTCTTCTTCTTTCTCTTATTCTTTCTATACTTTCTCTCTATAGCTCGAATGAATTCGTGAAAAATAATGAAGCCCTCAGCCTCTATTTATAGAAGATTTCTAGCTAAAGACCGCCGTGTGAAAAAAAGGGCTGGATTAATCGATGTGAAAATCGGTTCGACGTGAATGTGAAAACGACAAGTGGTTCGACGCAGAATGTGAAACGACAAGTGGTTCGACGTCCGGTAAAGGTAATTATTACGAAGGTAAATACTATCGACGGATGTAAAGGTAAAGGTAATTACTATCGACGAAGGTAAATACTATTCACAAGGTAATTACTATCGACGTAAGGTAAATACTATTCACAAAGGTAATTACTATCGATTTAAGGTAAATACTATTCACAAGGGTAATTACTATCGACGAAGGTAAATACTATTCACAAGTGGTAATTACTATTAACGAAGAGACTCTTAGATGATGACATATACGAGCCCCCATAAAATAATCAAACTTACCACAAATCATTTTATTTTAATCAACACATATTTAATCTTTCAATAATTATTAATCATTTATAACTTGTCGCCTCAATTATCGATTTAATACTATAACATATTATACGTATGATATCGCGACAATAATTGAATCAATAATATAAGAGATATGATGCAAAGAATTATCAGAAAGTAATAATCGAGCATAACCGAAAGTGACTTCTCACGTAAAGATCAATAATCAATACCGCGTGCTACTACGCAACCACGCCAGACATCGCATTTTTTTACCAACCGGGTAGTTCAACAGCTTTTAATCTCAGAAAAACCTCCGCCGTTATTTTTATAAAATATTTTTGTCGCTTTTTCAATCCCGATAATAATGTTGTCAGGGGTCCACCAATGATCGAGCCATTGCATTTAATATTCCCTAACAAAAAGAATATTCCCCACCAAACTAATATTTTATAACAACTTGCATACTTTTGCAAAATTTATAAATATTACCCACAACTATAACATTATATCAAATTTATTCCATAATATTCAAAAATAATATTTATAGAAAAATTCATCTTTATTTATATAAAAGTCGGGTCTCTTATATATATATATATATATCAATATATATATTTGTACAAAAAAGCATAAAATGAGGATTATTTAGGGGTTGTCAATAAATGATATATAAAATCGAAAAAATAAGGAGAATCGATGATGATGACTTTATGAGCTCCATCGCTATTTCAATTTTAAGTTTCTTGATGCCATTTTCAAACACCGCCACAAAATAAGTAGGTTAATCGACACGCATAAACATATTATCACTATACCAACCACCAATCAAATACCAAATAAACTTAGTAGGTCTAATTTAGTACAAAGAAAGTCATATATGAGATTTTAGTCCTCCCTCCAAAGTTCTTATCTCAAGGAAGCATTAGGATCATAAAATAAAGCTAAAAGAAACGTGACGCCCCAAAATTAGGTATACGCCACCCATCTGGGTCGCCACTTACATGGTACATAAATTCAAATACAACTTATTAATATAACTGTCAGGGTAAATAATACAATACATAAACCGAGAGTTTGAATACAAATATTGTCATTTAGATATTATACAAACTCAAAAGGAGTCCTCATTACAACTATTATCACACTATTTCACGTAATAAATGAGGACTACTAATGCTATCCTTCCGACCATTACTCCTTTTCCCCGACTCGTCTCCAAGCCTATGTTCTCATTTCAAGAGAATAAAGGAAAGAAAGGGTGAGCTCAACTAGCCCAAGAAGAAATATTACGACTAAGATAATGCGTAATAAATTATCATTAGCCTTCAACAATGTTAAACCGATAAAATACAATAGATAAACCGCTTTAATCGCAATGAATACGCAATCCATTAAAAGAGTCAAGAGAAAATAAAGTCTACTATCTTTTAGGTTTTAAAAGGTTTTCATCAATTTTTATCACTAAGACTCAGCTTTAATGAATAAACCACAATATCTAATCATCCCTCGCACTACTGGCCAAGGATTTTCATCAAATTATCAATGGTCACGACTATACCGAATCACCCCCGGTCATAATCATACCAAAACTATCCATCACGCGCATTATGTGCCATCGAGGACTTTTATCACATCATTTATAACAAGCCATGATTATACCGAATGATCCCTCGGTCATAATCATACTAAGTTCATCTACGCACGTAAGCCAAAGATAACATAATATATCACGAGGATGATGACAATGACATAATAATTCAATAAAACAAGTTCAAGAATTATTTTATCCAGAATTATTAACGCCCAAATTGTCAACAAGATATCGCTTTGTAGAGTAAAATTCAAGAATGATCGTAAGAATATTTTCATGAAAAGATATCGATGAAACGCAAATATCAAGGATATTCTACTAATTTCATGGAGTATATAAGTCAAAGTTTTAACCAACCGGGTATAATAAAGAATGGAATAACAAAAGAAATCACCACGCACGCAGATCAGATGTATAAAAGTTATTCCAATGTAATAATAATAACTTAACCAAAGTCGTGAAATTCACATCATGTGATGATCCAATGTAATAATAAATGTCAATAATAAACAATGGAACCAGTCCCTGTAAAACACATGCATGTGATATTCCAAATGTAATAATAAATGCGAATAATAAACAATGGAACTGTGTCCCGTAAAACACATGCATGTGATATTCCAATGTAATAATAAAGAATGGAATAATGTAATAAGATCACCAAGTATAGGGGATTTCACAGATACAAAGTTATTCCAATGTAATAAATAAGAATGGAATAATATAAGGATTTCACCAAGTATAGGTACGCCACAGACATATAAAGTTATGATAGGTATACCACTTTTTACAAAAGTTATTCCAATGTAATAATAATGAATGGAATAATGTAAGTTCTCTTCATGAATAAGAAAGAATAACACCCTTTACTACGTACAACAAATAATACCCCTTCACCGTAAAAGACACCGGATATCAAAGTAAGAAGTACCGTAATACTCTTCTTCTTTCTCTCTATAGATTTTTCTCTATAGCTTTTCTCTATAATTTCTCTCTGTAGTTTCAAATGAATTGTAAAGAAAATAATGAAGGAACGAGCTTCTATTTATAGAAAATGAACGCATAAGAATTAATCCATGAAACTATCGTATTGATTTACTTTAACTGACTCATCCATATTTAAAGCAAAATCTTTTAAATAAAATATAATATATTCTATTTATATAAAACATTTTACTATGCAAACACTATGCAAACACTATGCAAAACACTACGCAAAAAACACTACGCAACACTACGCATAATAAAATATAATATATTCTATTTATGTAATAACTTTAATAAAAGATTTCGCTTTTATATAAAAGATGTTTCGCTTTTATTACGCTAATAATACTTAATAAAACAAAACGCCATTATCGCTATAATAATTCATATTATTAATCGACAATAATGGAATCAAACCGAGTGACTTTCACATAAAGATCAATAATCAATACCGCGCGCTACTATGCAACCACACGACATCGCATTTTTACTACCGAAAGTAGTTCAACAAGATCAACCAGAAAACTTCCGCCGTTATTTCAATAAAATATTTTTGTCGCTTTTCAATCCGACAATAATTTTTTGTGTGGGTCCACCAATGATTGAGTCATTGCATTTAATATTCCCCGCTAAACCTAATATTCCCCACCAATCTAATATAATATAACCACTGCATGATACTTTGCAAAATTTATAAATACTACCCACAACTATAATATTATCTCAAATTCACACCATAATATTAAAAATTATTTCGACAAAATTTAAATCTTTATCGATAAAATCTGGGTCTCACAATCTCCCCTCCTATGGAATTTCGCCTCTAAATTAGGGTAAATGACTGTATGATAAAGAGACGAGGATACCTTCAATACCTTTATCGTTGAAAACATTAAATTCATCTTTGCAATCCGCCAAAGATATTCATTAACAATTCATCTTTGCACTACAAAGCCAAAGATATACAAATCAGAAACCAATAATGCCGAGACGGTTTAATAAGATCACAACCACTTAATTATCCATGCATCATCGCCAAGGATATTCGTGTTTTCAATTACTTGGCCATGATTATACCGAATAATCCGTGGTCATAATCATACCAAGTCTATCAATGCACTACTACCAAAGACGACTTTTTACCACATCCATGAATTAATATTTCATCACGAGACTCATTTCAATAATTAATCCATATCATCGAATCATCCCCGCACTACGTGCCAAGGATATTCATTAAGATCACGCACCACTTAATTATCCATGCACTACTACCAAAGATAATCGTGGTATTCATTAAGATCACGCACCAAAAATTATCCATGACTACTACCAAAGATAATCGTATTCATTAAGATTACGACCACAAATTATCCATGCACTACTACCAAAGATAATCGTATTCATTAAGATCACGCACCACAAATTATCCATGCACTACTACCAAAGATAATCGTCGTATTCATTAAGATCACGCACCACAAATTATCTATGCACTACGGCCAAAGATAATCGTGGTATTCATTAAGATCACGACCATTAAATTATCCATGCACTACTACCAAAGATAATCGTGGTATTCATTAAGATCACGCACTCAACAAATTATCCATGCACTACTACCAAAGATAATCGTAGTATTCATTAAGATCACGACCACCACAAATTATCCAATGACTACTACCAAAGATAATCGTATTCATTAAGATCACGACCATAAATTATCCATGCACTACTACCAAAGATAATCTTGTATTCATTAAGATCACGACCACAAATTATCCATGCACTACTACCAAAGATAATCGTGTATTCATTAAGATCACGACCATTAAATTATTATCTATGACTACTACCAAAGATAATTGTGTATTCATTAATATCACGACCACAAATTATCCATGCACTACTACCAAAGATAATCGTGTATTCATTAAGATCAATCACAATAAATTATCCATGCACTACTACCAAAGATAATCGTGTATTCATTAGTATCACGATCACAAATTATCCATGCACTACTACCAAAGATAATCGTAGTATTCATTAAGTATCACGCACCACAAATTATCCATGCACTACGACCAAAGATAATCGTGTACTCATTAGTATCATTCACCACAAATTATCCATGCACTACTACCAAAGATAATCGTGTTTTCTAATTACGGTTATGATTATCCTAATAATCCTCGTCATAATCATACCAAGTCCATCTATTACTACAGCCACGAGATGACTTTCAACGATAATATAAGTGACGCCTAAAATTTTTTGTATACGCCACCCATCTTGGGTCGCCACTTACATGGTACATAAATTCAAATACAACTTACTAATATAACTGGTGGTACAATACGACATAAATCGTGAGTTTGAATACAAATATTGTCTACTAGATATTATACAAACTCAAAAGGAGTCCTCATTACAACTATTATCACACTATTTCACGTAATAGTTGAGGACTACTAATGCTATCCTCCGGACCATTACTGCGCTCCCGACTGTCCCAAGCCTATGTTCTCATTTCCTCAAGAGAATAAAGAAAAGAAAGGGTGAGCTCAACTAGCCCAAAGAAGAAATATTACGACTAAGATAATGCGTAATAAATTATCATTAGCCTTCAACAAAAATGTTAAACCGATAAAATACAATGTATAAACCAGTTTAATCTGCAAATGAATAATTAATTTATTAAAAGAGTCAAGTAGAGAATAAAGTCTACTATCTTTAGGTTTTAAAAGGTTTTCATCAATTTTATCACGAGACTCAAAACTTAATAAATAAACCACCACATCTAATCATCCCGCACTACTGGCCAAGGATTTTCATCAAATTATTAATGGTCACGACTATACCGAATCACCCCCGGTCATAATCATACCAAAAACTATCCATCACCGCATGACATGTGCCACCGAGGACTTTTGTCACATCATTTATATCAAGTCATGATTATACCGAATGATCCCTCGATCATAATCATACTAAGTTCATCTACGCACGTAAGCCAAAGATAACATAATATAACACGAGGATGATGACAATGACATAATAATTCAATAAAACAAGTTCAAGAATTATTTATTCAGAATTAATAACATCCAAATTGTCAACACGACATCGCTTTGTAGAGTAAAATTCAAGAATGATCGTAAGAATATTTCCATGAAAAGATATCGAATGAAACGCAAATATCAAGGATATTCTACTAATTTCATGGAGTATATAAGTCAAAGTTTTAACCAACCTGGGTATAATAAAGAATGGAATAACAAAAGAAATCACCACGCGCAGTATCTTCAGATGTATGTGTTATTCCAATGTAATAATAATAATCTAACCAAAGTCGTGAAATTCACAATCGCTGTGATGATCCAATGTAATAATAAATCTCAATAATAAACAACGGAACGATAAAGTCCTGTAAAACACATGCATGTGATATTCCAATGTAATAATAAATGTGGAATAATAAACAATGGAACTGTGGATGTGTAAAACACACGCATGTGATATTCCAATGTAATAATAAAGAATGGAATAATGTTAAGATCACCAAGTATAGGGATTCACAGATACAAAGTTATTCCAATGTAATAAATAAGAATGGAATAACATAAGGATTTCACCAAGTATAGGTACGCCGACATATACAAAGTTATGTATAGGGTATGCCACTTTTACAAAAGTTATTCCAATGTAATAATAATAAATGGAATAATGTAAGTTCTCTTCATGAATAAGAAAGAATAACACCCTGACGTACAACAAATAATACCCTTACCGTAAAAGAACCGAATATCAAGTAAAAGAAGTAAGGTATACTTTTCTTCTTCTCTCTATAGATTTTCTCTCTATAGCTTCTCTCTATAATTTCTCTCTGTAGTTTCAGTTGAATTCGTAAGAAAATAATGAAGGAACGAACTTCTATTTATAGGAAAATAGAATGCATAAGAATTAATCCATTTAAACTATCCAGATTGATTTACTTTTAACTGACTCATCCACATTTAAAAAAAAATCTTTTAAATAAAATATAATATATTCTATTTATATAAAAACATTTTACTATGCAAACACTATGCAACACTACGCAAAACACTACGCAAAAACACTATACAACACTATGCATAATAAAATATAATATATTCTATTTATGTAATAACTTTAATAAAGATTCATTTTATATAAAAGATGTTTCGCTTTTATTACGTTAATAATAATAATAAAATAAAACGTCATTATCGCTATAAT
The DNA here is from genome assembly GCA_020205615.1 of Panax quinquefolius. Lineage (NCBI taxonomy): Eukaryota > Viridiplantae > Streptophyta > Magnoliopsida > Apiales > Araliaceae > Panax > Panax quinquefolius. The sequence goes on from CM035166.1 coordinate 5,279,320, forward strand.
AATTCATATTATTAATCGACAATAATGGAATCAAACCGGTTGACTTCTCACATAAAGATCAATAATCAATACCGCAAGTGCTACTACGCAACCACACGTGACATCGTACTTTTACTACCGAAAGTAGTTCAACAAAGATCAACCAGAAAACTTCCGTCGTTATTTCAATAAAATATTTTTTGTCGCTTTTCTCAATCCGACAATAATTTCGCTAGGGTCCACCAATGATTGAGTCGTTGTATTTAATATTCCCCGCTAAACCTAATATTCCCCACCAATCGAATATAATATAACCACTGCATACTTTGCAAAATTTATAAATACTACCCACAACTATAATATTATCTCAAATTTACACCATAATATTAAAAATTATTTAAACAAAATTTAAATCTTTATCGATAAAATCTGGGGTCTCACAATAAGTATGAGGATAATGATATAAAGAATCAATCAAATGAGATAAAGGATAAATATTAAACATTTATAATATAATTTATCCAGATTTAAGAATATCCCCATGTTATCAATCACTTAATAATCTCATAATCTAATATCATTAATATTATAACAATATTTTAATCACTTCTTTAAATTTATAAACAATTTATCTCAATTGTTTACGCTTTTACCATATAATGCATTTAATCATTCAAAATGCCATACTCATAAAATATCATCACCAATTATCAAATCCTCATAAAAAAAAATATGCATATACTCTATATAGGATTCTCTAGCCATAAAATCCTATTTTCAACTTTGTCATATTTCACATAACATATTTAACTCATATGTTCGTAACTAAACTATTTTCATAAAAAATACCAAATCAGTCCCAAAAATATTTCTTTTCTGGGATTTAGCATAATATAGTCCCATAATGAAAATATATTTTTCTCGGAATTTTTAAAATTCATTTACTATTTTTCAAAAATCAATTTCTAATTAATTCCTTAAGAAATTTGCTACCTCAATTTTAACTCCAAAAATTTCCAAATCTTGGCAGGACCTTAAACATGTTAATGTGAGCCTCCAGTTTAAATTTCATGGTCATCTGAAAGTTATAGAACTCCTGTTATAAAGCTTTTTCATTGAAAAACTTAAATATTGAAATAGTCATAACTTGCTCATTTTCAGTCGAATGAGCTCATTTTTGGACAGGAGGTACTTTATACCATATACCTTCATGTCCCAAAAGGCCAGAAATTTTCTCATAATTTAAGTGGCCGAAACAGCCCTCTAAAATCATGGCAAAGAATTTTTTTTTGCTTTTTGCAGCTTTGCACTCCTTTGCTAAAATCAGTCCACACAAAAATCTACAACACCTTTTCTAGTAATTCAACTTGGATTAGTTAGGTAACTCATAGATCTAACTCTAGGACTTGACCACACTCAAAAATTCAAAATATAATAGGAGATATGGTCAATTGAATTTCATGTTACGCTTTTCACCAAAAATCGATTTTCAACTCTTTGTGATTTCTAAGAAACTTTCATGTTTTCACATACTAACCAATATAACTCATCATAAAACTTACTAATACTTCATATAACCATGATTTTCATCAGTTCTATACTTTTATTATGACTTTCATCATAATCCACGTAAATGCATCCTTTTAGTCAAGAAATATTTGAGGGTTTAAGAAATGGATTTCAGATCGGGGTCAATACAAAATTCGATTTCACGCTCTAAGTAGGCTAAGAAGTCTTCAAGAATACGCCAGAAATTTATTAATAATAGAAATATCATTCAAAATCATATCTCGTCCAAGACTTGGATAAGACGTCACATTAATACCAATCGTGACTTCTATCCCTTAACCTCATGACAAGACCTCACAACGATACCTATCAACTTCCCATCTTCAAAACCACGACGTCGCTTACGTAAAGTCCGCTTCAAAGGCATTCCACACAAGGAAGTCAACAACGAAAGGATCGGGGCTCTTTACTTATGGCTGGCTGATATAACAAATGATTAACTTTTGTGGTTTGGTTACTTTGAATTCAGATAACAGTTGGTTAGAATATGAAAGCTAACAACCTTACAAAAAGAATAATGAGTAGTTAATCAATCGCTTTCAAAAATTACCTCAAAGGCAAGTATTTTCAAAGAGATAAGATCGTGAAAGTGTTTATTTGAAACAACAAGATTAATAAATGTGGAGGTAACGAAGGTTTCTCCCAACGAAGTTTCAATAGATAAATCAAAGTCTAATTTTTCCGGAGTCAAATTTAAACATCGAACACAACTAGGTAGAATAAAAGAGTGGGTAGAATCGGTATTCAACACTGTAGATAGACTTCAAGAGCTTATGATTAACTTACCCGTGATAATTTTATTCGTGTTCCTCGTCACGAGAAAAAAACGCCTTCTTAAACCACGGCTTTGGTTTGTCTCGGGACACCTTTGGTGCCTCCATCCTAGTTGAATTTGTCTTCAGAAACGCACAAAATCGAGCTAAGTGACCTTCTCTTCCACAATTATAACATGCTTTGAAGGTAATGCGCAGCCGATCGATGTGTCCTCTCCTCCGCATTCAAGCATACGACAGTGGTCTTTCTCCTTCCTTAACAACGGTGTTGGTGCCGACGTCTTTCCATCATCGTTGAATCTCCTTTTCTTGAAATGTCCATTCTTATTATTTTGGCCCCGATTACCAATCAAGTGGTTACCATATCCGCCCGTTGATTCCCTCCACGCTTATTGTCACCGCTCGATGACTACTCTCACCGGTATTATAATTTTGTTTACCGCTCTCTTTTAGTTGCGTTGACTCGTTATCGCTACTTCCACTAATCGAGCCCTATTTACAACATCCGAATACAAACACGCTTTATGAGAAATAAGATGTCGACGTATCTCCCGCTTCAAACCTCTTAAAACATTCGCCATTATTCTTTTTCATTATCCACCAAGTGGGACGCGAAATCGTGATAACTCCGCAAATTTTGCCTCAGATTGTGACACTGGCCATATTGTTTTGTTCCAACTTGATAAACTCCACCTCCTTCATGTGGCGTAATACTTTCAGAAAGTATTTGTCGTTGAAAGCTCTCGAACTTCTCCCAAGATATCTTCAAGACAAAGAAAGTCGAGTACGCTTTTACCGATTCCCACCAAGAATCGCTCTCCTCCGCAACATAAAAGCGCTGCAAAGGAACCTTTTTGCTTCTCGGAGCATCCCAAGACATCAAATATCTTGGTAATCTGCTTTATCCATGCTTCCGCCAAGTGGTTTTCGCTCTCCTTAAACTCCGGTGGTCTCAGCCTGAATTGTTTAATGGTGACCACCCGAGAGTTTTCCGTGTTTCCACCCACGCTTTGTATGTAAGTCGCTCACCGATGTCGCATGAATTCTAAAACCTCTTAAACGTATCATCGTCGTTAATCGATCGATCGGTGTTGTTGTTTACAAGAGGATTATCGCCATCCTATCAGACATTGTTCCGATTATCGATCGTGGAGAATCAACAGCCTTACCGTGCTCCATTCTATTCTCAACATTCTTGATGCCATTTTCTAACACCGCCACAAAATAAGGGTTAATTGACATGCAACATATTATCACTATACTCTCACCGACCAATCAAATACCAAATAAACTTAGGTAGGTCATACTAGCGAAGGAATTCCCCGCCTCCCTCCTAGTTCTTATCTCGCATCTTAGCCAAGGATCATATCCCTAAGCTCGATACCAACCGCGACACCCCAAAATTAGGTATACGCCACCCATCTTGGGTCGCCACTTATACATGGTACATAAATTCAAATACAACTTATTAATATAACTGCTGTAGGTATAATACATACATAAATCGTGAGTTTGAATACAAATATTGTCTACTAGATATTATACAAACTCAAAAGGAGTCCTCATTACAACTATTATCACACTATTTCACGTAAATAGTGAGGACTACTAATGCAATCCTCCGGACCATTACTCCGTTCCTCGACTCGTCTCAAATTTATGTTCTCATTTCTCAAGAGAACAGTTGAAAGAAAGGGTGAGCTCAACTAGCCCAAGAAGAAATATTACGACTAAGATAATGCAGAATAAATTATCAATAGTCTTCAACAATGTTAAACCGATAAAATACAATAGACAACCGCTTAATCTGCAATGAATATTCAATCCATTAAAAGAGTCAAGTAAAAAATAAAGTCTACTATCTTTTAGGTTTTAAAAGGTTTTCATAAATTTTATCACAGACTCAGCTTTAATGAATAAACCACAATATCTAATCATCCATGTACTACTTGGCCAAGGATTTTCATCAAATTATCAATGGTCATGACTATACCGAATCACCCCCGGTCATAATCATACCAAAAACTATCCATCACCGTGCATTATGTGCCACCGAGGACTTTTATCACATCATTTATAACAAGCCATGATTATACCGAATGATCCTCGTCATAATCATACTAAGTTCATCTACGCACGTAAGCCAAAGATAACATAATATATCATGAGGATGATGACAATGACATAATAATTCAATAAAACAAGTTCAAGAATTATTTTATCCAGAATTAAGAACGCCCAAATTGTCAACAAGATATCGCTTTTTAGAGTAAAATTCAAGAATGATCAAGAATATTTTCATGAAAGATATCGGATGAAACGCAAATATCAAGGATATTCTACTAATTTCATGGAGTATAAGTCAAAGTTTTAACCAACTGGGTATAATAAAGAATGGAATAACAAAAGAAATCACCACGCACGCAGATTGCAGATGTATAAAAGTTATTCCAATGTAATAATAATAATCGGAACCAGTCGTGAAATTCACAATCGACAGATGATCCAATGTAATAATAAATCTTTGAATAATAAACAATGGAACCAGTCCTGTAAAACACATGCATGTGATATTCCAAATGTAATAATAAATGCGAATAATAAACAATGGAACCGTGTCCTGTAAAACACATGCGACAAAGATATTCCAATGTAATAATAAAGAATGGAATAATGTAAGTTAAGATCACCAAGTATGGGGGGATTCACAGATACAAAAGTTATTCCAATGTAATAAATAAGAATGGAATAACATAAGGATTTCACCAAGTATAGGTATGCCAGACATACAAAAGTTATGATAGGGTATACCACTTTTACAAAAGTTATTCCAATGTAATAATAATGAATGGAATAATGTAAGTTCTCTTCATGAATAAGAAAGAATAACACACTTTACGCAATACAACAAATAATACCCTCACCGTAAAAAAGACACCGGATATCAAAGTAAAGAAGCATGAAGTACTTTCTTCTTCTTTCTCTCTATAGATTTTCTCTATAGCTTCTCTCTATAATCTCTCTGAGTTTCAAATTGAATTCGTAAAGAAAATAACGAAGGAACGAGTTTCTATTTATAGGAAAATAGAACGATAAGAATTAATCCATTAACTCATCCGTATTGATTTACATTTTAATCGACTGGCCTATATTTAAAGCAAAATCTTTTAAATAAAATATAATATATTCTATTTATATAAAAACATTTTACTACGCAAAATACTACGCAAAACACTACGCAAAAACACTACGCAACACTACGATAATAAAATATAATATATTCTATTTATGTAATAACTTTAATAAAAGATTCATTTTTATAAAAAAAAGATAACATTAATAATATTTAATAAAATAAAACGTCATTATCGCTATAATAATTCATATTATTAATCGACAATAAATTAATCAAACCGAATGACTTCTCACATAAAGATCAATAATCAATACCGCGCTACTACGCAACCACACGACATCAGATACTTTTTACTACCGAAAGTAGTTCAACAAGATTAACCAGAAAACTTCCGCCGTTATTTCAATAAAATATTTTTGTCGCTTTTCAATTCGATAATAATTTGCACATGTAGGTCCACCAATGATTGAGTCATTGTATTTAATATTCCTCGCTAAACCTAATATTCCCACCAATCGAATATAATATAACCACTGTGCATTCTTTCGTAAAATTTATAAATACTACCCACAACTATAATATTATCTCAAATTCACACCATAATATTAAAAATTATTTCGACAAAATTTAAATCTTTATTGATAAAATTTGGGGTCTCCCAAAGAAGCACAAGTTGTATTAAAAAAAAAGTGTATTTTCGGAGCTTAAAACATAATAGTTCGATTACAACAAATTATATGATAATTTCGACTATAACAAAATATATGTGAAGTTCGACTATAACAAGAGATATGAGAATATATTTATTGAAAGATATTTCTTCTAGTATTCTTAGAACCAAAATCTTCAATCATATATATATATATATAAAATTGGGCCCCTCTAATCGAAGGCTCAGTGCGGTCGACTCTCCCGTCAATGTAATTGGTAGTGAGCTATGTTCAAAAAAAACAGTACCACTAAAGTGGACTAGGATCAAATGAAGCCAAGAAGAGACTGTATTTTTTATATATTCTTCATTATCATCTCTGTCGTATAATCATAATAGTAATGTGATCAGCTTAGATTCTGGATTCAGCTAGCTGCCATAAAAAAACAGAGTAAATTGGAGGCATGGTTATCATTCCCAAATTCTCCTAATGGCTACTAGTAGTACTGTAAATTCTGTTAAGCCGTTGTAACTCCCACGCACGCAGCCAATATTTTATGACCGCCTGCAGCCGAACGTGGCCCTCACTCATTAGCAGCTTCCTGATCGGTAATTATTCTGTGATCCTCAACGGCCAGATCTTTGTAACGGCCGTAGCACATGGTCTGTCATTCTCTTTCGTCATTCCGCCCGTCACCGTTAACGGCGCCAGGACCACACTCTTACCAATTTACACTTTTACCCTTCTCTCTTTAACCATTTCTAGAGAGAGAATAAAAACCTGCCTCAAGCTCCATTTGATCAGAGTTCTTCTATAATATATATTGATATTGATATTGATATATACACATACATATATATACAGTGAAAGAGAGAGAGAGGAGAGAGTTAGGAGTGATGGAGGTCGCGCATGCGAGAGCTATGAAGGTCACGAGCTCTGGTTCAACTAAGAGAAGAAAGCTCGATTCTGAAGATCAGCTAATACAGTTGTCTCCTCCGTCGACTGCTCAGCTTGCAAATCACTGCCGTTGCGTGTTTAATTCACCCAAGGATTCAGCGTCGCCAGCCACTCCCGGTACTTCTGATCAAATTCCGGCATCGAGATCCTTAGATCTGAAGGTGAAAATTTTAAAATTCAGATGCTACCATTTGTCCTTTGTGTTTGTTCCGAATTAAATTCGCTTAGTGCTTACTTTCTCAAGCTTGAACTATGCTCAGAATTAATTATCAGTGTATATATATATATATATATATATATATATATATATATATATATATATATATATACACACGTATGTATATGTAAAACTAAAAAGTACATAGATAAATGCTCTTTTTTTCTCCTTTGTGTTTCGAAAGAGAGAGAGGTGGAAGTACAAAATTCAGATGATATAGTACTCTTTCTTATTGTTTTCCGAGCGAGTAAACTAGACCGGTTCTTAACATTTTTCCTTCTCAAGCTTTAATTACTGATTTCAAATTATGTTGTTGAATTTCCATTGTAGACTGAGAATTTTGGAGCTGATACTTCCGTGTCCCCTCACGACGGTTTCAGGTTGATTCTCATTGAATAATAGTAATTGATTTATTTATTTCAATAAATTAATGATATCTTCAAAACTGAAAATTAAGTACTAGACGGTTTCCAGCTATTTGTAATTTAATGATTTTAGCGTACGTTGCTTCTTCTCATTTACATACATTATGTTCATGTATCTACATATCCATATATAAATCATATTCATGTTATGCCTTTGTTAATTTGATCGTTGCAGTAGAGAAGCGACGCCGTTGAACGAGCTTAGCTCGGGTTACACAGTTCACCTAATGGAATCCTCAAAGACGAAGAAGAATCCTTCTTCAGCTAGTTCCCGTGTGGCGAAGATGCCTTTGAGTGCGGAGATCGAAGAGTTCTTCTCAGTAGCAGAAAAGTACGAGCAGAAACGATTTGCAGACAAGTGAGTGTGCCATGTGCATTTTAGAAAATTATATTCGGTGTAACAGAAAAAAAAACTGAGAAGGGCTAGCTTGAAATAAAAATAAGAATGATTTAGTAATGATGAATATATTTTGTTGGTTCAGGTACAATTATGATATTGTGAAGGACGTACCATTGGAAGGGAGGTATCAGTGGGTTGGTTTAAAGCTATGATCATTATTATGAAGAATTGAAGATCAAATTGGTAGTAATTCATCAGTACTTACTTAACACGGATATATATATATATATATATATATCTTTGATTTGATCTGTGTTTTTCGATCTTCTCTAAAATTTATAATATAATTAAATTAAACTAGAGCTCCATTAAAATTATATGTACAAAGATTTCTCTATCTATGTTAAGAAGGTGACTGAGGTACGATACAACGCATTACACATGTAGAAGCTTCTTCTGCAACATCTATTTTGGTGTGATATGAATTACAGATATTTGCTTTTCCAGAAATACAGTTACGCTTTCTCTCTCTTTTCATGTCTCTAGGTTTGATGCAGTAATAGCTAGTGGTGGTACAGTGATAGTCAGTCAGTATGTTGGTGGGGTTCGTAATGGAATTTTATTTTTGAGATTGTTAAAGTATGTTCTGTTTGGGCATGGTTGGCTTTTTCTGCTTATTTTTGTCAGTTTTTATGCATTTTCAAACCGTATTTTGCAATATTCCCTTTTTCTTTTGAGCCAAGGAAGTTGGAGTGTTTTGCGCAGAATGTGAGGATACAATTTGTGGGGGCATGCTCCATATTAATTATGACTAAACCAGTATCAACTTTGAAGTACGTACTCCCGAATTGAAACTTCTTTGTCCTATTCTTTAATTTGGTGATGAAGTAGAACCGCTTTATTAGCTTTCTTATTTGTACACACTCATTAATTCGTTACTCTTTGAATCCTAAAACTGGGTTCCAGCTCCATATGAATTATTGTCATTCTTACCGAGTATGAATTATTGAGTTGGGTCAACTATTCTCTAATATATAAATTTAATATCTAATACCCTCTTCTTCTCAGGATAAAAGTCTTTATTACTATTTTGGGTTCCCATATTAAACGCCCACTTTCTTTTAATAACTAAATTTTTACACATTTTTTTCCTATTACGCCCAGAAGATTAAATATCTCATACTTTTCTTATTCTAATTTTCTCCATATTTAATGACATTATTATGTAAATTTTGTCATTTTATTCTCTTCTTAATACGCGCGAAAAGTTCACTAAAACTTTTATCTCTCATGTGCTGTAAGCACCGCTCTCGCGTGGGTTGGTACTAAGGTTAAGGTTTGGAGAGAAAAAATGATATTTACATATATTTTATATCTTTTCTATATTTTTTTATAGTCCCCGCAACTCAATGTTTGAAATGGTAAACGAATTGAATTATTTAAATAATGACAAAATGTTTGCAAAAAAAAAACATAAAGAGGCTATTTTGTTTTGTTCAATATAAAATTATTATGAACTTTTTAAAATCAAATTAAGATATTTTTAAACTCTAAATTAATATAATTTTTAATTTTAAAATTTAGAGGCACATGCTCTCAATAGTCAAAATCTATTAAAAGTTGCATGAAAACACAATTTATTTCTTATTTGATGCATTAGAAACTCCAAAGTAGCCTTTAATTTAATTAATGGGTGATATAATAAGCATCTCAATTTGTAAATGCATTTTTCCCCGAAAAAATTCCAAATTAACCTTTAGTTAATATGTAATCAAGAAATCTTTGTGAAGAGATTCAATCAAATATGCTGATTTCTATATTCTTACAATTTTTACAAACACATTGAATTATTATATTTTTCAACAATTGAAAACGAAGCAAATTTTATGACGCTTTTAAACTATACAGCATCAGATGATACATGCTTACCTCCTCTTAACAGTAAAATCGAAAAGAAGACTTCAAGTCATTAATAAATAAAATTTTTTATCGATATATTTTCATTCCCCATGAAAATCTTCTTGCCGCTTACTGGTGACAAGGGCAATATTGAAAACAAATTAAATGAGAAGGTAGACAGATACACAGATGCACAATACTACATGTCATGGAAATGGAAAGAAAGAAACTTGTGAATGGATCCAATCTCAGGTGATAATGATAGTACTATTTTCTGGTTTCTTCTTTGAGTTACAAAAAGCCTTTTTCCAATATTATATTACTATTACTATTATAAGAATATTATTATTAAATCGATGGCACTAATTAATTAATTGATTAGTAAATGGGAGAAGGAGAGTGGAGAGAGATGTGCATGCACGTGCAATGGTGGAGACGTGGTCTCCTAGAGTCCGCACTTTTCATTGCGCTTTGGATCTGATGCCCCCATTTAATCAATTATTTAAGGTCTTGAAATCTGAAAAAAATTAAAAAGAATGCTGCTTGTGTGAGTATTATTGTAGGAGTTTGTTTCCTTCCAAACTTATTGATTTCTGTGCTAAATATATTTAATTTTAATTTAATCTGGATTACCTTTCTTAATAATTCAGCTAACACAATCCAACCCAATATTCAGTCATCTATAATATCCTCAAAATCTCATTTATTATCAATTCTGGGAACCTAGAGATTTGGGAATGCTTGATTGTGTGAGATTTCTATGTATTTGTAACCGAACCCCACAAATTTCAACTGGGTAATGCCTATCGTTGGTTTGTAGTTCTCCTCTGTTTGTCGTTGGTTAGGGCAGAGAGAGATGAGAGAGTGAGATATCTGAGGGCTGAGGGTATCAAGATCAAGACATGAGAGATGAGAGATCGAGTGAATAGTGAGTCTCGGTCTTGAGAGATGAGAGTCGAGATCTGAAATAGAGATAGGGAGCTGAGGATTTTTTTTTATTCGGTTAACCGAATAAAACAAAATCGAATCCCGAAAATCCGACAAAATTCAGATATAACTGAATTGCAAAAAATAACCGAATTATTAAGAAATCTCGGTTAATTTTTTTTTTATTCTGTTCGGTTATAAGCTAGGACAGACACTGATGACAACAGTAAACAAAGCAAAAATCATAAACAGATGGCTACATAAGCAGCTACAGATTGCTAATACAAAGAAACCCTGCCAAATTTTGAAACCTAAAGCAAACAATGAGAAAGACATACCCAACAGAGGCAGTAAACAAAGTGGCGGCCAAAATAATAACCACCAAGCACTGCAGCAGCATATAGGCAACCATCAGCAGCCTCAAACAAATTTCCCAGCAGTAGGAGACCAGCAGGCTTGCACCAACAGCATAGATGAGTAGGGCAGTAACAGTGGTAGAACCAAGCATGAATAGAGCAACCCAGCACACACAACAGCAGGACAAACCAACAACATTAGCGTCTAGAAGGAAGCAACACCCATCTAGTGGACCAGCAACATTAAAGCATACCGTAGCAGAAGGCAGCAACCACACACACCAGCAACAACATAACAAAGCAGAAATTAAAACCCAGAAGCAAGCATGCAGAAGATAACAATAATCATATTTGGGCAGATAAATAGCATGTTCATGGCAGAAAAGATTAACCCAACTTAATAAAGAGATCCCCATCAAGATATAAAGATCAAAATTACAAGACAAGGTGAAGGAATTTGGCTTTAACTCTTTGAATAAATGAAGACTACATTCAAGATATTTTGCACTATGGTCCTAGCGGGAGAGGGAGGGTTAATTCCATAAAGCCTTGCCCTCTTGCCAAATGTTATAGACAACCACAGCAAAAGCAAGATGCAAAAGTTGGAATTGGACTTTACTACTAGAGCTAGCTAGAGCCAAGGAACCTTGTGATCATATCTGACCAACAACAACTAAAACCTATCCAATCACAAAATCTTAGAACCTGAAAAGTATAAGGGCATTGAAAGAACAGATGATTAAAATTTTTCAAGGCAACATTACATAGCAAACAGGTAGGATCCAGATGGATCCCACAAATTTTTGTCCGAATCCCTCTATAGAAACACATCCAAATCAAATAAGAGAACCGAGGGCTAAACTTATATGTCATACAATCTAGCTTGTACCAGTCTTTAGATGGCCCACACTGTCTAATATCTTCCCAAATAGAGAAAACAAAGTCCACAATAGATGATACTGAAATCATTTCACATAAGAAAAATAAAATCATTCATATTATGGATAAAAGAAGTATTAGGAAAACAAACTCCAAAAAATATATATAACCACAAAATATATATATAGAAAAGGTCTCTCAAAAAATAAAAAGTCCCATCGAAAAAAATAAGAAAACCCTATCCAAATCAAAGATGGAGGTTATGGTTCTTGGCTAAAAGGGCAGATTTTTTTTATCACTATTAGTTAAAAATGTGGTAGTTAGATGATACTATTTTTATAATCAATAGTAAAAGTAATAATATTATGGTTTCTCAATCTTTCTCTGTCTAAGCGGGTGGCTCAAACCAAACGATCCAAACCAAAATTTATCTATCCATAATCACTTCTCGTTGCTTCGGATGCTAAATTAGTGGCAGGGTTCAGGGTTGAAATGTTGAATACCGGAGGAGGAGGCAGATTTTATTGGGTTCGAAATGATGACACCACCGTAAAAGTCAAAGGAATCGTCGTAATATTCTCCTCCTGGTTTCAGTTCAGGAGAGTCAATTGAAGGACTTTGTGAATCTTTATTCTTCTCTTCAATGGAACTCTCTTGTTTGTCTTTCTGATTTCCTCAACCAGTAAGTTCAATTCCATTTTCTTTAGGAATTGTATAGAATTTTGCTATAATTGTTTTTAGCTAATTTGTATTAATTTAGTTGAAGACTGTATGTAAAAAGTGAAGCTCCATTACATATATACTTACTTTGTCAAATATTATGCAAAAAGTAAGTGTAATAGGCCGTTGACCAAGCTCAGTAAGAGTTGGATTCAGCTAATTGCTTTTAATATGTTTTGGTAGAATGTACATTTGGGGTTGAGACATTGATTTCTTCACTCAGTTCTTTTGATTATATTATGGACATCCCCAAAAAAAAAACCAATGCAAATGATAAACATGTTTTCTGTGATTTGTGTCTGATTGAGCTATAAGCCGAAGTGCTATTTCTACACATTCGATCATCTGGATTATAGTTCATTGTCTAACACCATAGCTTTATGATACATGAGTGTGGTAGATGATTATGCCCGAACCCGGAACTAAGTCTAAAAAAAAACGTTCCGCAACCTAGGCTGCTACTGTGACTTTGAACCATGAAATCTACATTGCTATCAGTGTTGAATTGGCTCAAACTTCTTCTCTCCATGTCCGAGTGGAAATGGGTAAGATTGGCTTGTAGGGGATGAACTAATATTTTAGCTTTTTCAATGAGAGAGAGAGAGAGGGAGACATATTCAGAACAATGAGAGAGAGATTAGAAATCTGAGAGAAAGATGCATGTTTCTTCTGTGTTTCTTCTCTTTTGAAGACGATGCTGCTGTGCCATTGATGAGAAAGCCCTAATTATGGTGTAGGTGTGAGAGAAAATAAGGTACATAGGTCCCCCTCACCTGGGCCTTGGGTCTATGGCTTCAGCAGCCAAGGGGCATACCTAGTTGAAAGGCCATGCTCGTCATCTAGGGTGCCTTTGGCGTGGCTCACCTTGCCACGCCTTTGATAACTATGGTTATCAGATTCCATGGTTTTGGTGGGGCCAAGGACAGGAAAATCCTTTGGCATTTGTAAGTGCTTCATAAAAAATTGGAAAAAAGGACCCAAAGAAATGCTTGGATTGTTGGAAATGACTTTTATATTGTTCGACTTCTTGTAAGACAGGGTGTGCTTTATTGGATTGGAGTAAACTCTTCATTGAAAGTTTTTTTAGTGTGTGTTTGTGTATGGGTTTTTTCCCCTTATTATATTGTTTAGAGGACCCTTTGTCTTCATCTCTTGTACTCTCTTAACTCTCTTATAAAATTTCTTCTCATATCTAACTAAGAAATTGAATTTGCAGATTTTTCTCTGAGAAGGCTACTTCACTAGCATTTTCTGTTCTTAACGAGCTTGTTCAGGTCAGTGCTATTATAATTCCTCACTACAAATGGTTTCTTCACATTTTAGATCTGTAAGTGGTGTTTCACTGAATTTCATTGGTAAAAAATCTATTGCAGAGTCTTTGATTGTGGGTCCAACATAGGTAGAAAAAGTTCCGAATGAGTAGGGGATAAATTCACACTTTTGTGTTAGATATTGACTGTCTGCCCTATTGTTCTTATGTGCTTTATCCTTTATTGAAGTTGATAAATAGAAGTAGTGTAAATTTAGTCCCGCACTAAAATGACACATCATATAACATTATAAACATGATTCACTGAAAGAAAAGTAATATTTAAGGAACTAGGTTACTCTGTGGGAAATAGGTTTTATCGTATGTGCAAGGGGTGATGGATTAAGCATTTATTGCTCCAATCTCATTCCTATGACTGTTGGACTAAACAGGCTTTCTAATTTAATATGTAGGAGCTAAGGAGTAAGCCATGTCCTTTAGTCCTGGCAGCCTTTTCTGGTGGTTCGAAAGCTTGCATGTATAAAGTTTTCCAGGTAAAGGCAATGTACCTGAGCAGTGAGCGCTCAAAACATCCTATGGTGCAGACTAGTTATTGTTGAGATTTTTGTCACTTTTCCAAATATATGTCTATACCTAAAACACTTGCTTGAAGAGTTTTTTTCTTCTTCAGTTCGACATCAATGCTGTATTTTAAGAAAATGAATGTGACTATATGTGCAGTCCTATCGGATTTTAGGTGCTAGTGTTTATGTTAACTATGTTTAAGTAATTTTCTGACTATTGGTGCAGATCATTCAAGGAGCATGTGAAGCACAAGTTAATCTGGTATGAATTGTTGTTTGAATGTTCTAATCAGCTAATTCATCTTTATTCAAGTATCAACTCTTCACTTTCTTTTAATAGTTGGTGTTTAGTGACACTAAAATTTTTCTTCATTCATTTCTTATATTGTGAAGGGCGATAGTCAATTGGTTATGAACTGCATCTCTGGTCAAATTTATGATTCTAGTCCAGTTGACTTTACTGGTGACTTGGGTACTCGATTTGCTCCACACCCCACCATCCTCAGAATGCCTGGTTCAGCCAAACAAGCGTCATTGGTAGCAAAGGGTGTTACTTCAAGTTTGGATGCTCTATTCCTCACTAGGTTTGGATCTCAATGCTCTGAATATTGGCAGACTCTTTATTCCTCAGTTGTAAGTTTTCAACTGTTCTGCATCCTCTCAAAGTTTCCAGTATATTTTTTCAGTTAATTATTTTACCTGTGATTTGTTTTTTGCAGAGTCTGGGTTCCCCATATCTTATTTTTTACTCAGAAAATGATGACATTCCTCCCCATCCGATCATTTGCAACTTTGCTCAGCGCTTGCAAGAACTGGGGGGAAATGTTCAGCTTATTAAATGGAATGGCTCTCGTCATGTCGGTTAGTCAGAAACTGTTTAATGGTTTGTGGGATAAATAAGGTTTCTTTCACCATCTTTGAGAATTCGGTTATCATTGTAGTTATCGAAACTTTTTTTTATTCTGATCGAATAACTGTATTTTCAAAAATTCTAAAATAATTCACTCCGTCCGATTTTCCGTCCAAAAAACGTTAGGAATCGATCGCAGCAAGTTGACTTGATTTTTTTCTTCGACGTGGAACACGGAAAAAAGAATAACAAGTAGGATTATTATAAGACAAATGACCAAAACTATTAACTACTTCACCTAAACAATTCCAAAACTAATAATAATAATAATACTAATAATTTCAAAATAATAATAATAAAAAATGTTAATTTTAAAAAATTTAAAAAGTTAATTTTCTAAAAAAATTTAAAAACGTTACTTTTCTAAAAAATTAAAAAAACGTTACTTTTCTAAAAAAAATTGAAAACGTTATTTTCTAAAAAAATTAAAAAACGTTAAATTTCTAAAAAAATTAAAAAACGTTAATTTTCTAAAAAAATTTAAAATTTTCTGTTTTTATAAGAAATTAACATTTTTTTAAAAAAACAGTCTTTTTTAAAAAATATTAGTTCGGTTTAAAAACAAATTAACGTTTTTAAAAAAAAAAAAAATTCTGTTTTTATAAAAATTAACGCTTTTTAGAAAAACAGACTTTTTTAAAAAAATTGAATTTTAAAAACAGTTTAAAAACATTAATTTTTTAAAAACAGTTTAAAAACGTTAATTTTAAAATACAGTTTAAAAAGTTAATTTTAAAAACAGTTTAAAAACGTTAATTTTAAAAAACAGTTTAAAAACATTAATTTTTAAAATTCTTTAAACAGTTTAAACATTAATTTTTAAAACAGTTTAAAAGCGTTAATTTTTAAAAACAGTTTAAAAACATTAATTTTTAAACAGTTTAAAAAAATTTAAAACAGAATTTTTAAATTTTTTAAAAACGTTAATTTTTTTTAATAAATTTTTAAAAACAGTTTAAAAACGTTAATTTTTTTTTAAAAAAAATTAATAAATTTTAAAAATCAGTTTAAAACGTTAATTTTTTTAAAATTTTTAAACAGAATTTTTTAATTTTAAACTGTTTTTAAAATTCAATTTTTTAAAAAGTTTGTTTTTTAAAAACGTTAATTTTTATAAAAACAGAATTTTTTAATTTTTTAGAAAAGTAACGTTTTTTAAATTTTTTTTAGAAAAGTAACGTTTTTAAATTTTTTAGAAAATTAACGCTTTTTAAATTTTTAAAATTAACGCTTTTTTAAATTTTTAAAATCAACATTTTTTTATTATTATTATTTTGAAATTATTAGTATTATTATTATTATTAGTTTTGGAATTGTTTAGGTGAAGTAGTTATAGCTTTTAGTCATTCGCGCTTATAATAATCCGTTAATTTGTCTTTTTTTGTGTTCCACGCAAAAAAAAAGTCAAGTCAACTCAGACAACAAGATTCCTAACGCTTTTTGGATTTAAAAATCTGGATTTGAGTTGACTATTTTGTAAATTTTTGAAAGATGCTTATTCGATCAGAATAAAAAAAAATTTCGATAACTACAAACGAAAACCGAACCCCAATATAAATGATTCAAAACCTTATTTATCCCAATGGTTTGTTGTCCGTCCTGCATGGTCTAATAATATTTATTAGTGGGAGGTGTATTTACTGGCCAAAATTTCAATATGGTACTCCTCCGCAAGGGTAATGATTTCGTTGGGGCTACCCACAAATAGTTTGTGTACCCAGTGTGCACTTTATCGGTCGGCTGCGGGTTCCAGCGTCATCCCAAAATTATATAAACAAATATGACCTTCAAATTTTACGATACAAACCAACTAAAAATCACAATGATGTTCACTCAAATTCCAACACTCTTTATAACCAATAGTACCATAAATGAGCTGCTAATTCTATTTTTGAAATGTGTACCATTTTTAACTCACTAATTTCATGTTTATGAGAGGTGAAATCAATTCAGCAGACTTCCAGTATCATTAAACTTGGAATTACTACTACTAGACAAGGGGGATTTTGGTTATCGGAAGAAAAAATTATTCAAATGTGTCAAAGGCACTTGAAAATATGACAAGATGCCAGACCAGATTTATATCACGTCACATGCAACTTTGGTTTTTACATAGACACTTTTTATGTGGAAATAGAAACAATTTTTAAAAAAAATTCAAAAAAGGTTTTGTTGGACCATAATCTTTTTCCTTATAAATTTTAACTTATCGGCCCTCCTGGATCATCATTATTATTAAGTCGTGGTTGGATCCCGGCCACTTGGCCATTTCTATTATTTGGGCTTAGTCATTATATTGGCCCATTATACAAATTATCACTTAATCCAACTTCGACTAAGAATCATTATGCCAAATGACGTTGACTATCGTATTCCGCCACTTTCATTGCATGGCATTAATGAGGATGGGACAATGACCCACGCCATGGCAAACAAAAAGATGAGAGAGGGTGAAGGTAGAGATCGTTTACTTTCTACCAAGTTGACCCAAGTGAGGGAAAAAGGTGTCGTCGAAGGTGGTGGGCAGACTGCAGAAACCTGATAGTGGAGTATACATGGGGCTAAGATCACATAAGAGGTAAGTTAACACACACATTTCAATTAGATTTCTTAATCTATCTTTCTCTGACACTCAGATAATATTTTTGTCTCCATTGTTGACCTTGTGATCATCAGATCGACTCTCACGCCGAAGCTATCCCTCGACTCGGCCAGCCGCTGCTTTTGGTGTCGACTTGTTGAACTGCAGGTGATATCGACGCGCCTTGGTGATCGGGACGGAGAAAGATCTTGGTAACATCGGGCGCCAAGGAGGAAAGAGTTCTAGTGTCCCGAATATTTTCAATCACAATCGTGTTTGTTTCTACGCCATTCATGGTGAAGAGTAGAACACCTACATTCAAGGGGCGCCGGAGGGTCGCCAATGAATCGATTAATTTCGAAAGTCTGCATCAAGGATCGCTTGGGGACCCGCAATAAGTGTTCATGCAAAGACGGCATTCAAACGATCCTCAAGATTTCGGCCAGAGAAGATGGGTAAGGCTAAACGAGGTTAGTCTACCCTATCGATAAAGTCGTCCGCCACGGCCGGAAACGAGTAGAAGGCACTTTCGCTTAGAACTCGATACCGAGAGGACCAGAATGAAAAAGCTTCACGATCCGCTAAGATGGCCGATGAAGCGGATAGAGCTATGGAAGTACTTGTGAAGCAAACGACAGGATATAGCCGAAAGCAGATGGCCCGGACGATGTGAGTTGAGAGATGAAGAACTCGCTTATAATCAATCCAAGAAAGCAAGGACACCAAGTGGAAAAGAACCTGCTCATTCAGGACGAGAGTCTCGAGGTCGAAATCGAGAAAGAAGAAGATCTCAAGCCCTACTCCTCAAAGATCGAGGAGGGTACATCACCCCGCCGATTCTAAGGAGCAGGTCAAGAGAACGGAGAGGTCGATCCAGGATCGTACTCTGAAACCACAAAGAAAGCCCTTGTTGTTGCAGACATTCTCGCCTCAAAGGTTTCGAGCACAAAGACGAAGCATATCTAGAGATCAGACTCCCGAGAGTCTACCGAGGGTACACCCACTGTAGACACTCACATCGGAAGAAGCCCTTCTAGAGTCAAGGTTCTATTGAAGAAACCGGCCTACCTCAGAGGAGAAAGGAGTCACCGGAAAAGGAAGCATCATCTCAACCGTAAGGTGTAGAGTATTTGGTTAAAGAGTTAAAAGAACTTCTAAGCAACAACAAGTACAAAAGACGAAGGACACTTTGAAAGAAGGCATCCCTTTTTTCGCGGAGATTCTTAAAGAAAAAAGTCAACCCTACCAAGAAGTTGCCTCATATTGAGAGTTATGATGGATCGAGGATCCCTATGACCACAACAAAGCGTCAATCGATCGATGGATTATTATGACTTTAGCGATGTTGCTAAGTGTCGTCATACTTTTGTCACAACACTCGTAAAGGATGCCCGACAGTTGGATGGGGACGTTGCCTCGATTCAATTTCATCTTGGGCGATATATGCAAGAAATTTCATGCTCGCCGGAGCAATAAAAGAAAGGAAAACCAATCGTTCGCTGGCTCAGTTCGACAGCTTTTTGAATGAGTCTTGGGCCAATATGTGAAGAGATTCCGTGAAGCAATCGGCCAGTGATGACTTGAATGATCTACAAGTCGTTGGACTGCTTTTAATGGGTTAGATCCGGTCAAATCGGAGAAGTTAGTGAAGAAGTTGATGTTTCATCACCCAAGAGTCTTCATTAAGGCCTTCGACAAAGTCAAGGTTATATCGTGGTGGAGGAAGCCATGGATACCTCAAACGCCCCGCCTTGAATCGCTTAAGGAGACAGACGGATGTAACCGATAAAGATCGTAGAGAAAGAATGAGGGTAATAAAGACCGCTTCGAAGGCGGGTCGAAAAAGTTTAATAATTGGAGACAGGGTGGAGGACGTTCGTCCGCTCCAGCCCAGAGAGTGAATAGAACGTACACAACACTTAATACAGACAGGGCTGTTATCTTGGATCAAATTAAGAATCAACCTATTTTCGAACCACCTCGAGATAACATTAAGCCCGGAAAAGGGAATTCTCGTAAGTATTATGATTACCATCAAGCTTCGGTCACGACATACAAAACGACTTTGGTTAGTTTGAAGGACTTTATTGAAAGGAAGGTATGGTGGTGCTTTAATTCAAAGAGATGGTCGCTGTAACTAATCAACAAAGCAGGACAGAGGGCCTGTTCTCGTAGCTCAACCCGCCTCAAATAAGTGTTACCAGCCCTAATGCAACTCGCAAGGCACGTGGTAGATGTCATCACCGGGGTACTTCCGCAAACTCGTTGAAAAAGCGCTGTTTACTTGGATTCTTGGCCACGATGATTGGCGGTACCTCCCAAAGATCGACAGATCTTATCCGAAGTTCGGTAATCTCTTTTATCGATGAAGATTACCTTCGGAAATTATCGAACCGCACGAGGGATCATTGGTGTCGATCGCATAAGTGGGTTCTAGAGATATGAAAACGGATGATGGTGGATAATGGGTCTTCAGAGATATTCAGATGCCCACGCTTATCGAGGATGCACCTAGATGGGTTAAAGATGGAGTTGGGACAGAGGCTCCTTTATATGGTTTTAGTAATGACCCGGTTAAGGTGGTCGAACTATTGAATCGCCAAATATCTTCTGAACTACTTCAACAGTAGAAATTACTTGCAAATTTTATGTTGTATACGTAGATTCTCGCGATAATGCTATTTTGGGAAGACCCGCTTTAATTGCTTTGCAAGTCGTGACCTTTATTCCTCATTTCAAAATCAAATTTCCTACTACCATGGGCTCATGAGGTGAAGGGGACTGGATCCGCCGTAAGATGTTATAGAAATGTTGTGATCACTTCGGGAGTGGGAATATCAAGGTAAGGCATCATGGCGATAGAGATCGAACCCTTCACAGAGAGTAGTTCAACCATGGTCATGCCACCAAGAAACAGAGGAGATAGAGCTCATCCCGCAAAGAGAACAAGACGGTGAAAATAGGTTCGGGTCTCATTGGAACCTCTCCGGACGAACCTCATGGAGCTCCTTCAAAGCTATGTTGATATTTTCGCACGGGAGCCTCGTGGATACGCTTTGGGGTAAAGTAGGATATCGCCGAGCATCTACCGAGGTAGAACCCTTCAAGAAGCCATCCGACTGAAGAGGAGGATTTTCGCGACCGAACGTCGCCGAATAATTGATGAAGAGATTGCAAAACCGCTGGCAAGCAGACTTCATCTTCGAGATCGACCACCCGCAGTGGATGGCGAATGTGGTGCCGGGTACGTAGCAAAATGGTAAATGGCAAGTCCGTGATCGACTACACCGATCTAAATAAGGCTTGTCCAAGGATTTCTACCCCCACCCCACATCGACCAACTAATCGATGCCACTTCGGGTACGCTTTGTTAAGTTTCATGGACGATTCTCCGGATATCATCAAATTTCCATGTGTAAGGAGGATATACCAAGACGCGCTCATTACGCATCGCTCTAAGATATGCCTATAAGAACACGACCTTCTACTCATCAATGCCTGAGCCACATATCGAGGATGATGAACCATGTTTTCAGATATCACAAGGCAGAATATGGAGGTGTACGTAGATTTATATGATTGTCAAAAAAGTATGTTGGTACATAAACATTTGGATGATTTAGAAGAATGTTTTCGCATTATTTGTCATCACAATTTGAGATCAATCCCACTAAGTGCACCTTCTGGCCTAGGGGTCGGCAAATTTTTGGGTTATCTTGTCACCGAGAGGAATCAAGCCAACTCGAAAAGATTCAAGCGATCCCGAATACGAAGACTCCTCACCATTTAAAGATGTTCAACATCCGACCGAAGGATTGCAATTTTGAGGAGGTTCATGTCCAAGTCGGCGGAAAGATGTCT
Source organism: Panax quinquefolius (assembly GCA_020205615.1). Lineage (NCBI taxonomy): Eukaryota > Viridiplantae > Streptophyta > Magnoliopsida > Apiales > Araliaceae > Panax > Panax quinquefolius. The sequence continues at coordinate 5,301,332 of CM035166.1, forward strand.
CACCGTTCTTCGATACATTGAAAGGGTCAAGAATGCAAAGACATTTCAATGGACTTTGAGCGTGAGGACGCCTTTCAGAGCATCAAGTCCTACTTATCTTCTACGCTTTGTTGGTGAAGCCCGCTCCTCGCCGAACCTTTATATTTGTACTTTAGTAGCTAGTTCATCGCGTAGGAGCGTTTTTGGTGCGTGAAGTCAAAAGTAAAGCGAGACCCGGTTTATTATGTAAGCCATGTCCTTCGAGATGTCAAACAAGGTACCAACATTGAAAAGTTTGCTTTTGCTTTAATAATCGCTAGTCGAAAGCTTAGGCAATACTTCCGTGGTAGATTGGTAATAGGTATACAGATCACCTTTTAAAGAAGATTATGGGCAAACCCGAGGTGTCGGGGAGATTAATTGCACGGACGATGGAGTTGTCACAATTTTTCATTGAATATCATCCCGAACCGCCATCAAAGGGCAAGCCTCGCTGATTTTGTTGTTGAATGCTCGCTTTTCTCAAGTCGATGAAGTCAGGCGTGTCAAGGATCTGAGGCAGGCGCTTGCGCTTCTTCAATGTAAGAGAGTTCGTGGACGTCAGATGCAGATGGGTCTTTTACCACGGATGTCAATGCAGCAGGATTATTCGACGAGTCCGGAGGGATTCAAGGTACAACAGACATCGATTTCGCACCAAAGCTTACAAACAACGGTCGAGTATGAAGCGGTACTTTGTAGGTTACGATTGGCAAAGAGTCTTCAAGTGCAAAGAATAATCATCTTTAGTGATTCTCGCTAATCGTTAAGCAACTTTCGGGAATACGAAGCTCGAGGCCCAAAATGATCAAATATCTAATGTAATCAAGGAACAACTTCAAGATTTCCAATCCTACGAAGTTTCAAGGATCGAGCGTAATAACAATTCAATTGTCGATGACTTTCCAAATTAGCCACTACGGATGTTAACGCTTTGATGGGTCTGGTTTATTTACAAACTTTGCAACATCCTAAGTGTTCATTATGAATCCAGAATGTGCATCGACCGAACCAACCACTGCTGGTCGACTCCATATATAGAGTATCTAGCAGCAGATATGCTTACCTTCTGGATCGGATGCTCGCCAAGAAAATCAAGTATAAAAGTGCTAATTTTGTTCGATTGATGGAGATCCGTTCAAAAGCTTTCATCTCCACTATTGAAATGCTTGACTCCATCCGAAGTCGACTATGCTCTTCTGGAAGACATGAAGGTATTTGTATAATATATATGGCGGCCTAAGTCATTAGCCTATAAAGTACTTCGCCCAGGGTACTATTGGTCTACCATCTTTAAAAAAGCAATCGAAAGTACGCCAAGAAGTGCGAGAAATGTCAACTCAACAGTCCGATCCCACATCAGCCACCAGAAGAGCTATACTCGATCTTATCTTCTATACCCTTCGCTGTCTGGGGGGTTGATATACTGGGTCCACTACCGAAAGATAAAGGTCAAGTCACTTTCACATAGTTGTTATTGATTATACGACTAAGTTGGGTGGAGGCAAAACCACTTGGCCATCAATAACGAACAGAGTGCTTAAAGTTTATAAAGGAGTCTCGTGGTGTTTCGCCGGATCCCTAAGGTGTTGATATCTGACAACTGGACGCCAGCCAGGGATCGAAATTTGAGGCATTCTTGAAAGAACTGGGGATTCAACACAGAAAGACTTCAGTGGCTCATCCACAGTCAAATGGACAAGTTGAAGTGACCAACAGAACGCTGCTGAATGGGATCAAGCGCAGATTGAATGAAGCCAAGGGCAGATGGCCAGAGGAGCTACTTAGCGTGTTGTGGGCTTATCGAACTACTCCGAGGACTATAACAGGGGATTCACCTTTTAGACTGGCCTATGGTACTGATGCCTTAGTCCCAGTTGAAATTGGATCTCCTAGTCTTCGGGTCAGCCAATTCAGAGAAATCTACAATGAGGAAGGGCTTAAGGCCAACCTTGATTTACTTGAAGAAGTAAGAGAAACAAATTTTAATCAGTCAAGTATTTTATCGTCAAGAGTGGCTAAGCATTATAATAAGGGGTAAAATGTCAAGGTTCAAGGGAGATTTTGTCCTCGAGAGAAGCCAAGCATCTACACCTCGTAATATAGGAAAGTCGATGCCAAACCGGGAAGGACAGTATGAAATAATCAAGTGTCAAGCCGGAACTTATCGATTGAAAGCATTAGATGGGTCAAGAATTAAGAATACTTGCACGCCGGCAAAGCTTAGAAAGTACTTTCAATAGAAATGATGTCCGTGACATCGAAGTCTCAGAATATTTATGTCATCATCAATAAAAGTTCCCTTTTTCTCGAACAAATCTTGTCTTCATCACGATCGGGTTCAACGGTTTAAGGATCGGTGGACTGGCCGCCATTCGATGGCGCCTTTTCTTAGGTGGTCCTTATGAGTTTGTCGTGCCCTTCGTGGTAGGCAAACGTCATTGGTGTTGGGAGGTTCGGTGGACTCGTTGGCCATTCGATGGCGCCTTTTTCAGCAGTGGTCCTTATGAGTTTGTCAGCCCTTCGTGGTAGGCAAACGTCATTGGTGTTGGGGAGGTTGGTGGACTCACCGCCATTCGATGGTAGCCTCTTTAGCAGTCATTCGTGGTAGGTAATTGTCGACACTTAGACCTTGTCAGCCCTTCGTGGTAAGTGTTGTCATCTTTAAGACGTTGTCGTGCCCTTCGTGGTAGGTAATTGTCGACACTTAGACCTTGTCGTGCCCTTCGTGGTAGGCAAGTGTCATCTTTAAGACGTTGTCGTGCCCTTCGTGGTAGCAAATTATTCACACTAAGACGTTGTTAGCCCTTCGTGGTAGGTAATTATCGACACTTAGACCTTGTCAGCCCTTCGTGGTAGGCAAGTGTCATCTTTAAGACGTTGTCGTGCCCTTCGTGGTAGGCAATTGTCGACACTTTAGACCTTGTCGTCAGCCCTTCGTGGTAGGCAAAAGTGTCATCTTTAAGACTTTGTCAAAGCCCTTCGTGGTGGTAGCAAATGTCATCTTTTGGTTTTGTTAAAGCCTTTTAGGGTAAACAAATTCTCGACGAAGCAGATATATCTCACACTTTCAGAACTAATAAGTATCCCTTTACTTTATTACCTAAAATTTTTCTAAGTGTTGAGTTCAGAAGTTTCATTCTTACATTTCATCTTATCCGTTATATGGCATATTTAGTTGTTACTAACAGTTCGGGTTCAAATTTACGTATGGGGGTTTGTGATCTTTTCACTTAGATAAATATCGAGTATCAAGCGTAAAATAAATATACCAAGTCATAAGGAATGAAGCCATTTTCATTAATATTTAATTTAATTACACTATTGATAATTTTTACAAAAATCGTAAATTAAAGACATGAAAGACATAAAAAGAACATCGCCTTCAGCGCCCATCTTCGTCTCAAGAATCGAAAAGGATGGGTCCAGATTGGTCAGCAGACAAATTTTCTCCTCGCCACGACTTCTAAGAAAGCTCGTAACTCCTGAGTATATCTTCATTATTTCCCCATTGATTTCATCCGAAGTTTTGTAGATTCTTCAGATATTTGTTTGCATGGAAGGTCGCTTGCTAAAGTGGGGCCCAAGGTCCCAAGAGCCTCGAGTTCTCTGATTTCTCTTCGAAGTTTGAGCCGCCTACTCATGTGACGAGTCTCTCACGCTTCCAATTTTTATGGATAGTCTTGGTCAAGATCTTAGCATCACCTTCAATTCCTCGATCTTCTTCATCCTTATTTCGCCTCCTCGAACCAAGTCAACATTCATTTTCACGATTTCCTCGTGCCGTGGCTTTCGTCGACTTCGCCTTCCTCGAGGCCTTCACATCTCCTTTGGCTTGGGCTAACTTTTTGAAGACCTTCATTTGTATGAAGAAGGCATTCACGCTGAAGTTTTCTCCTTCGCCAAGGTAGACTTCAAAGACGGCATTCTCCTTCCTCAAGATCTCTTCTTCGACTTCACCGAGAGACCTTGGACGAAGACGTCCCAACACCGAGATTGGCCTCATGTGTTTCAATACCATTTGATCGGGCCAGATATATAAGTATGCAGATAAATTCGTAAATAAAGAAGATACTGCTTATTTTCGCCAAGTAGCTCATGCCTTCACGAGAGTAGATCTCCATTCGAATCGCTTCTCAACCGATGATCGCTTGCTTCACTTAACAAAGGTGTTGAACAAATTGGAAGGAAAATGAGCATCGAAGCCTGGGCCACATTGTTGGTGAGGCCATGGCTTCCCGATCAATCTCTTGTGGTTGGTTTCTCTGGTGGAGAAGGTGGAGGTTCTTCGTGATTTGGTGAAGGGTCTGCGTGTATGGTTTCTGGAGAAGGAGATCAAGGCGAGAATGCGTTCATGAGTCAGGCGTAGAGCAGGGATGTACTGTGGTGTGTGGTTGTTTTTTTTTTTCGGAAGGCGTGAGGTCGAATCTCATTGGTTCATTGTCGTGCACGTGGGTTTCGTGGATGTTGTCGGAGGAGTGACACCAAGAGGTAGGGACTCAAGCTCTTCGGCTATCAAGGGGTTATTTTGGTTCTTATTTTCTTTACACGAAGGACCCAGCCCGATCGTGCAAAGGAATATCGAGTAGCTCCTCCTCACCGTGGTAGGTTCAGAGGTTGGAAGATTGGGATTGGTTGAAAAGGTTGTTTGGGGGGTTGCTTCGAGAAGTGTTTCGTGGTCACTTTCGTGGTTTGTTTCGATTGGGTGGTTTTGGATCGTTTCATGGATCTCTTTCTTCTACGAGGTCTAAGGTTTTCTTCTGTATGTTGGGTTCGCACTTGAGGTCTCGCTACCAAGGGAAGTTGGTGGGGGCTCAGTAGTAGGGGTTAACTGGGAAGATTCTTCTACGGATGCTCTTCACTCAGATCGCGATTCTTCCCTCGCCAAAAATCTTCCGTGTCTCTCACCTGTGGGAGTTTGTTTGATCAGAGACACCGCAAAAAAACCACGATCGTAACTCAGATCACTTATATAGCTCGTAAATTATATTACAAAGTTATTCAAAACTTACATTTGTGGTTATATAACCAGCTTGTTTGGTCAAGTGTGAAACTCCATTCTTTTGGAGGAATCTTCCTCAAGAAGTCTGCCATCTCCCTCACCCGTTCTTCGGATATGTCTCCAAAGTCAGCAGAGACCTGGTCAGAGGTGGTCCAGTCTGGAAGAGAAGAAATCTCAGGTCCCGTGATGAAAAACCACTTCTCATGCTAACCCTTATTGCTGGAAGGAGTATTCATCAGGGGTCTCCTCTCGAACCTAGTGTTGGGTCGAGGAGATTGCTTGCTCAACACTTTGAAGCCTCGTTCCCGAGACCTACCAGCAGAAAAGAGGGTGAAGAAGATATCGATGAGGGAGCAATCCCTAGTTCACGGCAAAAGGCAATAAATGCCAAGATGTGGATGTAGGAGTTGGGCACTAGTCGGGCGTAAACCCACTCCTATAAACCCCCAAGAGGGTAATGATGAAGACATGGAGAGGTAAAGCGAACCCCTTTTTCTAAGAAAGAGTGACATGTACGACGACCCAACCGTCCGGTCTGCCGGGTACATACGCCTTCAAGCAGGAGCCTTATCGCGTACATGTCGTGAATCGATAACGAGTCCCCGAGTATGCATATTTCAGATTCAGCCGATCAAGAACGGATGTTGGCATTAGGGAATTGTTTCCCATCCTTGAAGAAATCAGAGGTGGAAGAGGTCGAGAAGAGTTTTCCCCATGGTGGTTGATTAAGGGTCGAACTCGAACCCTCTCGTTAGGGTTTGGGTTGGGAGAAACGATGTCGATGGGAGTTGATCAAGAGGAGAGTTCGCCGTAGATTTTGGCCACCATTCATAAGGTTTTGTGAAGCAGAGAAAGAAATTTGCAGAGAAGAAGAAAGCTCTAAGGTTCAAATTTTGAATTAGCAGTAAAACCGCTTTAATTGGTAAAGTTTACCTTTTATAATCGACAGCTGTACTGTAATTAAGGGGTGCACATTTAATTCAATCGCAATGATGATGAATGGGAAGAGGTTTCATCCGCTTTTAGACCTAAATATCTTCACCTTTGTGGCTTCTTGTGTCATCGGGCTTCTACTTGCAGACTGAGCAACAATTTGGGCTTTGGCAAGTTTCACTTTGGATCTCTTATGATTTATCATAGTTGGTTACGCTCTTGGGCCTATATCGCTTATAGTCTCTCATTAAACATCCTGCTTAATATAAGACTAGGGGTAATGTTAGGCCATAATCCTTTTCCTTATTCAAATTTGAACTTATCGGGCTCCTCCCTCGATCATGTTATGCTAAGTCATGGTTGGATCCCATCACTGGGTCATTTCTATTATTTGGGCTTAGTCATTATATTGGCCCATTATACAAATTATCACTTAACCCAACTTTGACTAGTAATCATTATGCCAAATGACGTTTGACTATTGTGTCTGCCACTTTGCTGCATGGCATTAATGAGGATGAGACTCGGACGGCGGTGGTGGCAAACAAAGAATGAGAGGGGTGAAGGTAGATCTGCTTACTTTCTACCGGGTCAAGTGACCCAGGAAGTGAGGGAAAAAGGTGTCAGAAGGTGGTGGGTGGCACGGTAAACCGGATAGTGGAGTATGCATGGGGCTAAGATCACATAAGAGGGTAAGTTAACACACACATTTCAATTAGATTTCTTAATCTATCTTTCTCAGACACTAGATAATATTTTTGTCTCCATTGTTGACCTTGTGATCACCAGTCTCGACTCTCACGCGGGAGTTTATCCTCGACGGCCAGCCGCCAAGTCGAGCTTTTAGTGTTGACTTGTTGAATCGCAGGAGGATATTGGACGCTGCGTCTTGGTGATTGAGACGTGGAGAAAGATCTTGACGTTAACAGGTTTATTTCTCTCACAAGTTATTTAAATATTTTTTTAATTATACTTAAAAATAATTAGCATGTTAAGAATTTTATGGTGATATTATAGACTAAAAATTGAAATGCACCACGAATCAAATTTTGAAACGAAAGGAGTTTAGGAATAGATAAACCATTTAGAGAATAATGTAAAACTATATAATTAATGAACGACACAATTATAAACATGTACTTTTGGTTTTCTACTTTTTTTAATGTTATTATGTTTATAAACGTGTCATTTATTAGTTTATTTTAGGGTTTGATTTTTTCATAAAAGAGCTGATAATTTTACAAAATTCTTCTAATCTTCTTACCTTTTCTGTTTTCAAAAAAAGGGATTAGGGGGAACTAAGAGAAATTTATCTATTTTTTAATCTTCTTTCCCGAATAATAAATGAGACCGACATTTATGTTAGCTGTTTAAAAAATAAAATTTTCTCTTAATTTAAAGTGCTTTTGAACTACTATTTTCGTCTCCAAAAAAATAATTGAAGTGACAAATAATTTAATCTAGTCTACTGTTTAGATATTATATATTTATATTTAACCCTTATATATAAGTGTACTAGTAATTGTCGATTTGTATTAAGTAATTGTAATCTGCGGTCTTTCAAGTACGCGATGTATAAAAAATTAGATTAAAATTCGAAAAATATTTTATTACCTAAAGACTCTTTACAACTTAAAATAACTTACAATGAGACATGATAATTATCATAATTTACCACACTATCACAATAATTAATTTTTCTTTAAAAATAAATATCCGTAAAAATTTAAACTTGTCTACAAAACTTACAATTATCAATAACAATTATCATAATTCACCACATCACCACAATAATTATTATTATTATTATTATTATTATTATTATTATTATTATTATTATTACTATTACTATTATTACTATTATTACTATTATAATATTATTCTTATTATTATTATAATTATTATATTATAATTATTATTATTATTTTGAATTAAAATTAGAATGAATCAACTTTCCGCTTCAAATCAATTAGAATGAATCTGAATCTTTATTATATAGATTATTATTATTATTATTATTATTATTATTATTATTATTATTGTTATTAGTACTATTATAATTATTATTAGTACTATTATTATTATTTTTATAATATTTATTTTTAGTATTGTTATTATTTGTTTTTGTGTGTGTGAAGAAGGGAGGAGAGAGAAAGATTTTGTGTGTGAACATGAGAAAGAATGGTGTATAAGTAAATTTGATTTGGGCGGAAAGAAATATGAGTCTTTAACTTAAATTAAAAAAATTAAATTAAAATGAATCTGAACTGTAATTGTGCTTTGTCAAGATTCAAAACAAAATGGGTTGTGTTTTATTATATAGAATTCGCGAGTTCAGAGGAAGCCCAGTAACTGCAGAAACATTGTAAGCAAAGTAGCAGTAGTAGTACTGCCTACTGCCTACTGCCTACTGCCACCACCTCTTCTCTCTCTTTCTATAATCGCCATAGTCTCTCTATTTCTCTCTCATATTAGAAGTTGCAAACCTTAAAGTTTTTTGGGTTTCTTTTTGTTGATAAAATAAGCAGAGGAAGCTGATGGGTGACAAGGAAGAGTTATTTTGTACAACTACAAAGGAAAGACCTAAGGATCAACATCATAAGACAAAGGTATAAAGTGTCTTTTCTTTTCTTTTCTTCTTCTTTTTTGTGCATGTGTGTGTTCTGTACCAACCCCAAGAGATTTCTAAAGAAAAAAAATTAGTATTTCTTACATTAGTTTCACTTTCAGTCATCTACTTTGTCATTGCTTTCATATGATTTTGAGTAATTTTGGATCAAAATGGTCAAACCCTAACTCCCTTATGTTTGGGAAGAGAAGATAAGTGGTCAAATTAGATGAACCCTAATTCCCTCATGTTTGGGAGGTATAAAGATCTACAATGTGACTGTTGACTTGCTCACATGACACACTGACGTTGTGACATCACATAACCCCTTACTATTTGCTCCTAAAGGATGACTGGAAAGTCTGGAATGAGATAAAAGTACATAGAGTGAAGCGGATGACCGGAATCTCTATGTAATTATAGGACCACCAAGCTCTTCTACGTACTATTTATAAATGCATTCCTACAAATTCAACTATGTCTACGGGGAAAGATAGAGGCGGCAACCCCACCCCAACCCCAACCCCAACCCCAACCCCAACCCCACTCTCTATGTAATGTGAGAAAAGTGGTTTGTATATTATTTTTCACTAATATTAGAAGTAAATATCATGTGAATTATGAGCAGGTTACCTTGGATGATTGGGGGGAACCTCAAAGGTTAGTGACAAGTATTAGCTTGTTAATTATTAATTTTTATTATTAATTTGATCAATAATCTTGTAATAGAGCTTCTTAATCTTGTGATAAACTTTTAGCGGTACAAGAAAGAGCAAAGTGCTAGATGATTTCTATGACCGTGTGATCAACACTGAATCTTCTGTTTTGGAGCGAGCCGAAGAGGTTCAAGAAAAATTGGGTGACATGTTTCCAAGCTTCATGAAGCAAATGCTTCGATCGCATGTTACTTCTGGGTTTCTTCTTGTAAGCACAAGGAAATTATATGAAAAGTTTAATAGTCCAAATAGGTATGACATTTATGTGTACGCTTTTATTTGTGATTTAGGGTCTTCCAAAGCAATTCTGCAGTTTACATTTACCCATGGATGATTCTGAATTGCTTTTGATGGATTCAAATAAGGAAGTATACCGAGTAAAGTATCTGGGTTATAGGAAGGCACTAAGTGGCGGGTGGAAAACATTTTCCATCAAACATAAACTAGTTGAAGGAGATGTTATAGTTTTTCAACTGATCAGACCTCTTGATTTTAAGGTAATTTATAAACTCTTTCTCGTTTTAGTACTATATTTGACTTAATTCAGCTAAAGCTATGTTTGGCAACTAAAACTCAAGTTCAAGCCTTAGAATTGAACGCCAAATTTTAACTAAATTCCAGTTATACAAATGTGTTTTCAATTCCAATTTCAAAGCTTTGGAATGGAGTTGGCAAATATAGCGTAAACGATTGGTGTCTTTTAAGTTAAATACGTATGGTTTGAAAATGGTACATAAAGCAAGATTGGATTATGGGTGTCTTTCTGTCTGTTTAATACTCAAATAACTTGTTTTAGTTATATTTTTTTGATTTGGTACTTGCATAGGTTTATGTAGTGAGAACAAATGAATTGGATGAGGTGGATGGGGCTCTCGGCCTTATGCATTTATATGCACACTCGAGAAGAACAGAGTTTGGTAAGTTCTCCTGATTCTATGTTCTGTCGTTTAGTTTTGCCACTATTTAATGTTGCATCTTGAAATGGATGCTAGTTTCTGCAGAAAGTGAAAGATGTTTACAGCTTCTTGAAACAAATGACTGTGCTCAAGAGAATATTGAAAAGAGTCATCAGATGCCGTTGTTAGATGCTACTGATCCCAAGCCTGTTAAAGATCAATCTCATGAGGACAGCGAGGATATTGAATTAGTATTAGAAGGTATTAAAATTTAACGTTTATAAAGGCATTATTTACATAAATTGGGAATTATATTCGTTCTACTTTAGGACCATCTTTTTGAGAATATTAATTGAAGTTTTGCTGCAGAAATCACTATTAAAACCATTGACATTGCAAATGAGGCTAAAGCTTGTAATGCATCCATTTCTGCCTATGGTTTTGAGGCTAAGGACAAGATCTTGACGGACTCCGGGCAATTACAAGCTAACTTTGGAGAATTACTTGCTCGGCTGAATCATCTTGATACCCTTGCAATCGAAGCAAAAGAGGCTGTGGACTATAAGAAGAATAGAGGAATGTGGGTAGGACAAATTAGTAGAAATGAGGAAACAAAGAAAACTTTTGTAGCTAAGCTAGTAAAGTTAATAGAGGCAAAGGTAAGGCTTTGCAGAGAAATTGCAGCTCTGAAGTTAAATGCCAAGAGGCTTGGGATTCCATCGTAAGAGATTATAGGAGGAGTACTCCCTAGATTGGCTCAAGTGAGAAAAAAAAAAGTACTTGAAAGCATGTCTCAACTCTAAAGTCAATTAGATAAAATTTTATATTTACCCCGGTCGTATTACATTTCAGTCAAACAATAAATTAATCACATCACAAATGAGTATGAGTATGTGTGGTTCAAATCATTGTTATTAAATCCGATCCGGATTGTCGATTCTATCGGAGTGTTGGATCGGTAACTCATTTTTATCGGTTGACACCGGTAAAATCGATTCAATCGGAGTGTTGGATCGATAACTCATTTTTATCGGCTGACACCGGTAAAATCGGTTAAGTTGACTGAGTAAATTAGTTTTAATTATTTTTTATTTCAAAAAAAATAATATTAAAATTAATCACTTTAGTAATATTATAATTTAATTTTATTATGTTTTAGTTCATAAAAAATGAGATTTTTTAAATTTTTTTATTAATTATTAATAATATATATAAAATATATTAATGACATCATTGATTTAATAATATTTTAATCATTGGTTGAACCAACAATCAATCGATACTTTTTTTTTGGTTCGATAACCCGTTCAAGTCTAAAAATGTTGATTCAAATTAATTCACTCTTTCTCTCTCGCTACTAATCTAAGAGTCGATCAAAGTAATTAATACACGCATCCTAATGCAAGGATAAATGAAAAATATATTCAGTCTCTCCTTTTCTTTTATTATTTTATTTTATATAAAATTTGTCCCCAAGTCATTTTTTTAAAGAACTATTTTAAGCTTGAAATTTAACGGTGACAGAGCTATATATCTATATAACAAAATACAAATGATTTTAAATTTTTCGCTCATCTTAATAAATCATCTGGACCGTCAAAAGTTTGAGATAAATCTCACCATAGTGCCGGAGGCACGGGACTGTTACTAGTAGCTTAATAAGATGGATGCATAAAATTACTTGAGTAAAAAAGATTGATAGAATTTTAAAAAAAAAGTATTTAATTAAACAATTATAAAAGTGCTTTACAATATTAAGGACAAGCTTATTGATAATTGCGAGTTTTAGATTTTTTGAAGTTAGAACATTTTGTGAAATATTCCAAAAAAATTGGCCCATAATCAATTTAAAAGTGTCTTCGATAATAACAAATAAATTTTTAATATAAAAAGTGTTTTTAATATACCACATCAAATGACACACGTAAAACCCATTTTAAAAAAGAAAATATTTTGGTTCATTGAAAATGATGATTTTGAGATTTAATTATTTGCATTAGTCAAGTTCAAAATTTTGTGAGCATAAAAGTTAAGTTCTTAGATTTGTAAATCTATCCAAATGGTAATTTGTTCAATTTTGTCAATAATACTGTTAATGTGAATATTTTCAAAGGAAAGAAAGACAATCAAATTTTAATCATGTTAAATTTTGGATTAACAAATTCATTAATGTACTACATATTTTCGACATCCAATTCCTAACCACAATGCTAGTGTTATTATTAACCACCAATTTTTAATGAAAACTGATATTTCTACAACATAAAATGAATGGTTTTTTTTTATTATTATACATCTATAGCGACACTTTTGTTATGAAAATATCAAAAATTATTGTGAAAATATCAACAAAAAATTAAAATCTCTTTATTGTAGTCATTTGAAAAAAAGAGAGGCAATTACCAAACATTAAAATATAAAATTGTAACTATTTAATTATTAAAATTGCATGAATTACACGTGGGTTTAGCGCAAGGATATTACTAATAATAATTACTCTATTTTTGGAAAGCCAAATCTTATTTTAAGACCCTTCAATTGGGACAGAAGAATTACTAATATACTGTTTGAACAAAACGGTCAGATGTATGCCGCGAATAAGTTTCCCCACCGAAACTCAAGGCACTTCCATGGATGCCGATCAAATGGATCTCTCTCCACTTTCTCTCTCTAGACGAAAACCCAATATTTCATCCCCTAAGGTTTCTTTTTTGTTGCTGTTCTATTTGTTTGTTTATGTATGTATGATTTTATTTGTACAAAACAACATAATGAAAGATCTGTGTGAAATGGAGAAACCATTGTGGGGTTTTCAATTTGAGCCCAAAAAAGTTTGAAGTTAATGTTTTGAAATGGTCTGCACCCTTTTGATATACGAATTTTATGTTTCTAGTAGTAAATTTGGTACTTGTGTTCTGTAAAAACAGGGGACTTGCGTGGAAGAAAATGGAGGACAGAGATTTATGCCTCATTCGTCCCCTAATGTTATTCTCTCCCCTAAAATCTTTAATAATAAAATATTTAAGGTTTAACATGTTTGTGTTTTTTATGTTCTAATTTGATAGATCAAGTTTCTAATGAATATGAATAATTGGAACAGGGATATTATGACTATCCAAAGAAATTAGGAAGGTAATACAGCATTCATAATGGATTTTTTGGTTCTTGTATAGGGAGATTCAATTGATACATACATATATGGGTGTCGATTTTTTTTTTTGGGGGGGTGTTCTAAAGCTGTAAACGCAAATGGAGAACGATGCATAGTGTGTATGGGCAAATTGAGGCTACATCTTCTGCTATGGAGAGAGCAAGAGAGGTTGAAGAAAGTCTTGGAACCAAGTCTCCCAGCTTTGTGAAGCCTATGATCCCATCAAATGTTACGGGCGGGTTTTGGCTGGTAAATTTGAAGAATGTAAATTGAAATATTTTTGGCATGGTGCATTTATTGTATGTGCTAATTAATATGTCTATGATGGCAGTCTCTTCCAAAGGATTTCTGCAAATTGCATTTACCGGAGCGTGATACAATAGTTGTTTTGGTGGATGAAAATGGAGAAGAATACCATGTCAAGTATCTTCCGGATAGGAGGGGACTGAGTGGTGGATGGCGGGGGTTTTCCATTGCACACAAATTGGTAGAGGGAGATGTTCTTGTTTTTCGGTTGATCAGAAACTATAAATTTAAGGTAACCTTTTGAATCTTTTGTACATTTTACATGATGTTATTTGTAATGCTTTCTGTTAGTATTGTTGTTAGAATTCCTTGAGACAAATTAAAAAAATATTGGGAAGAGATTCATGCATTGGAGAAGCTTTTGGATTGCATTAAAAATCAATTTTACTCGATTTCTATATCTCAGAACCAACTTAAAGAGGAGTGAAAACAGCAAAAAATATTAAATACCAATTCAATTAATGGGGATATTCTTATTCTTTCCAAGTTTTGATTGTGTCATAATAATCTTGATATGAAACTTCTCTTTTATTTTCTATATTTCCTTTTGAATGTTGGAGTGTTGTACTAAATTCAGAAGCAAACACATTCAGTTTGCTAGCTCGCAAAAGGAGGGAGATTATGTTTACCACTTCATCATAAGAAATGTTTAATCAAATATCTATTTGATGGTTATTTTTCGATGGTCCATTACTTTCATCTGGCTGTGTGTTTTTGAGTTTATCTCCCTCACCCTATTATGTTTATTTTTTGATTCTGCCTCCCTACCCAAATAGGTGTACATAGTCAGAGCTAATGGTTTAGATGAAGTGGATGGAGCTCTCGGCCTTCTGCAATTAGATGCTCGTACACAACGAAAGAGTCCTGGTCAGTTGTTTTACTTGTCCATTCTGCTGCAATATTTCCACCCGGTTATGCTTTAAAGTATTCATTGTCTTTGTTCCCTCCACTGTTGATCTTGAAAAAGAAATGAAAAAGAAAAAATTAGGTCATGTACAGAAAAATTTCAAGAATCTGAAGCGGGTTGGAGCAAAGTGTTTCAGGCCTTCGCCGCTGGATGATCTGATAAAAAATTATCAAAAGAGTTCACCAATGGTGCTTGAAACTGATTGTGGATTGGAAACAAATCAGCGGAGTAGTGACAATGAGAGTCTTGGCTCTGTTATGGAAGGTATATTCTATAGCACTACTCCATAAAATTAAGCAGTTCCATCCGTCCTATTTTGGATTTTGTTCTTTTATGTTTTTGGGATGTATAGCAATGGATTTCTTTGTTAGGATATCAAGACATTAATGATTTTCTGAACCCATTTAACCTCTCCCAGATGAAGGAAAGATTGCTTAATCTTTGGCTTAAAAATTTAGAAAAGGAATATAAACCAAGTTTCTTAAACTATATGCATGCCATCTGAACTCCAACATCTAAATTGGAACACACAGTAAGCCATCAAGCATTTTACTTTTTCTTTCTTTGTATATTGCATTTATTGAATGGCCTGATTATAGAGTCGGACCTCTTCTATTGCTTCAAGAACATTTAAATCTGGTGCAGCAGAATTAACCGTAAGAGCATCACCCTATAGGACTTATCTCCGAGACTACCAGCGTTGCAGATGAAGTTAGGACTTGCAAGCTTGCCAGCTTTCCAGATGATTTGGCACTTTCAGATAAGAGTTTGACAAACTTTGAGCAGTTACGTAGAAATTTTGAGCTCATAAGTACTCGACTGGACCGACTTGTGTGTCATGCCATTGATTTCAAACTAGAGGCCTTGCAACATAAGAGTGTCAGAGAATCAGAGACAGAACCAGATTATGCAAAAGAACCGAGTCCTCTTGAAGCAAATAAATTGAAGTTAAAAGAGGTGACAGAAAGGCTTCAGGCTGAGGTTGATGTTCTAAAGAGTAATGCTGAAATGCATAAGCTCTCTTCTTCTTGAAGATGGCTAAAAGTTGAGACTATATTTACTTTTTCTCACGGACTACAAGTTATCCCGTAGTATTGATTAAAATTAGTGAATTTATGGAAATATTAAATTTAGAAATGTCTCTTTTATATTTGAAAATGTCTGATTATAAACAAGTTAAAAATACAAATAGGTAAAATTGTAAAATATTGATATCCAATTTTTATATTGCATATAATTTTTCTAAGAATAACCTATGTCTTATTCACAAATAATAGTATTGTTGAGTGTAGACTTCACTTATGTCAATAACTATTATTGGTGTTTTACCTAAATGGTACCAATATATCTTTGCAACAGGAAAATTTTTAATCAATACATTATATATCTGAAATACAGGAGATGAGCAATGGAGAAATCATGATGACAGGGGAGATAAAATTTGAAATGAAAGCAAGGTATTCTTAACTCTTTAAAATACCAAAACGTAAATTTGGGGGGACGAAATTTCATAAGAATGGGAGATTGTAGGCTCCTCAATTTTATGAAATAAAAGTATTCAATTTTTCTTATAATTACTATTCAAGTAAATGGTTAAATTAATAAAAGTTAAAGTTAAGGGTGATATATATAATTTTTTCAAAATAAGCAAGTGGTTATAAAATATTCATTATCGTTGGGAATATTCGTTTGGTCGTGGAATATTCAGATCTTGTCGAAAAATATTCGCAATGACTGACAGTAGCCTTTTTTTGTGGGCCCCATAACGGAAAAAGCGATTGGATGAAGAAAACGACAAATATAAGTTGTTTAAAATAAACAGCAGTAGTTGTTAGATTATCTTATTGGAATACCGGTGGGTAAAGTAAAGTAATACGCGTTGTTGCACAAGAAGACACGAGATTACACGATGATTGTTGAATTATTGACTCTTACGTAAGAAGGCACTACTCAATAATTGTTAATAATTGTTACAGTAATTACTGTTCAATATTTTATTTTATTGATTCAATAATTGCTGCGTTGATATTTTATATTACTGTTGTTTTAATAATTGTCACTACACAGTATTTTCCATTATCGAAGCAATAATTCATATTATCTGAATAATATTATTAGAAAACATTATTGGCAATGTCTATAAAGTTACATAAAGAGAGGGTTGGTCATCTAATTGCGGCGCCGATGAAGAGAAATCTTTATTGGAAAGCCCCTCTTTCACAGGGAACCGCCTCGGTTGTCATTATTGTGATTACGTAATATTATTTGTGAATAATTAATTATTGATTAATATGATAAGGAAAATATTCATTTTATGTGGATATAGATGGAGAAAATTTTTAAAGTGACAATTGTTGAAAATTAATATTTTATCTTTTTCTCGATAAAATAATTTATTTAAATATATTATTTTAATAATATATTAACTTGGTGATATTTTTATAAATGAATGCGATATGTGAGTATATGAGGAGGAAGAGTATTTTGTGGCATTAAATGATTAACACATGTTTTGTGTGTCAATTGGACCCCATTTCTTAATCGAAATTTGATTATAGCGTGTAAAATCGCCTGCTTTGATGGATTTGATCAATTTTGTTTGGAATTTGGAAAAACTTCTTACGCAAAGTTGTAGAGAATTGAATTTCCTATAAAAAGTCGCGAGATTCAATTCTCTCGATAAAATGGCTATTTATTATGAATTATTGAAGTTCCAAAGTTCAAATAATTGATTTTGGAAGTTTAAATTATTTTAAATTAGAAAACGTTTTTTTTCATTTTGAAACTCATTTAACATGTGATTAGGAGGCTGAATTCAGATTGTTAGTGTGCGTATGAAGTTGTGGAAAAATTATAATATTAATTTATTAAATTTTCTACTTTGGTGTTTAAAGATTTTTCTATAAATAGGGTGCTTAGTTATAATTGAAAATCACACCGTAAATCAAGTTTTTCTCTCTATATTATCGAGCGTATTTTTGTGAGTATTTAGATATCTTGAGTATTGCTATACTATTGCAAGTTCGATTCAAAGATTATATCCAAACATTCCAAAGATCGCTTCTTTTGAGGTAAGGGATAGTAAAGGATTTTTTAAGGGTGATTATGTTTTTCAGTTTTGTATTTTTCGGACCTTCAAAAATTCTGGAAAAATTTGAAATGATATTTTGATGAGTTTTGTAGATTGTGTCCAAAAATGGCGATTTTTGGATGTATAGATTAGGAGTTATGGATTTTATGAGAAAAGACTATTTTAAAAGTAACTGTTTATAACTCCTTGTGATTAACTCTAAAATTGATGAAATTTGTATTGGGAGTACATCTATATAATATCAGTATACCGTATTAATTTCAGAATTTTTGGACAAAAGTACAATTTATGATAAATGTCTAACTATTCGGTAGTTTTGGCCATATGGAAAATAGTAAATGAATTTTAAAAATTATGAGAAAAATATATATTCAATATGGGACTATATTCTTCTAAATCCTAGAAAATAAATATTTTTGGAACTGATTTGGTATTTTTCATGAAAATGTTCTAGTTATGAGTAAATGAATTAAATATGTTATGTGAAGTAAGAAAATTGGAAAATATAATTTATTGGCTTGAGAATCATATATGAGGTATATGCAGATTTTTTTTAATGAGGGTTTTTGTAACGACCCCAAAATAGGTCCATTCCATCCAACCCATTGTGAGTCGCCAAATATATGGTACGGAAAACAACTACAACTTTATTACAACAATTGTCGTAAGTAAAAATACAACAACACATATCGTTGTGAGTTTGGATACAAATATATACCAACTCAGAAGACGTCACAATGACACCTTACATAAAGGTATAGTCAAAAACCTGCTTTTAGAAATTAGAATCTTTGGGAAGTGCTCAAGAAACCTTCGTATACGTGGGAGGCCATACTTTTAGGTTATGGTAGATATCATATGGCCACGTAATTATCCTTGGTCAACCTAATAGACCCCAAAGAAAATGAGAAGATTACTATCATATTCTTCCCAATGGTGAGTCTTTTCTTGACATATCATTATCTCCAATCTCTAATTGGGTATTATACTCCAAACAAACACCAAGATTATATAGTAGTGCTTGTAAATATACTCAAAGAAGTGGATGTGCACAACCTTGTCTTATGATAACACGAAGTTTGTATGTCATTAGACATCTTGTATGATAGTGACAAAACACCCTTCCAAAGTTAAATTCACCTCACCCTCAACAACTATAGACCACCACTCTATTCCTCGCTATCCCCGCTCGACCCAAATACACTTTTATTACACGAAAGGAATTGTGAAACAAAAGGGTGAAAGCACAACTAGCTCAAGATAAAGAATATTATGACTAAAGATAAATAAATTATCAATAGTCTTCATTAGTAATAAATCGTAGATTTAGAGAATATATGGTAGATGATAAAACTTTTCAACCATAGTTACGTAAATGGAATGAAGCAATCCATTAGAAGAGTCAAATAGACCATAAAATCTATTATCTTCTCCATGTTAAAAGTCCACCAAAGAATGTTTTATCCCTCGTAACATCAATCAACAATTTCGCCCACAATCACATGTATAACTCATAATCATAATTGTAGTTCTAAATTTCTTCTTATCCAGACGAAGATAATTTCATCAATTGCCTTTACGAAACATCAAAGATCATGGTTATACCAAATCACGCCTCGCTCATAATCATACTAATAAATTCATCTTTGCACCACTACCAAAGATATTCATTATCAGATTCATCTTTGCACTACATGCCAAAGATATTCAACAACAAATCATCTTTGCACTACGAGCCAAAGATATTCAACAACAGTCATCTTTGCACTACTGGCCAAAGATATTCAACAATAATTCATCTGCACACATGTGCTAAGATATTCATCTACAAGTCATCTTGCAGACTACGAGCCAAAGATATTCATATATCAAAGAAATACATAATCATTTCGAAGTTATATAACAATAATTATAACCATGTTGATCAATTTACCTTTGCACTTAAACTAAAAATATTCAATTGTAAATTCAATGGTCATGATCATACCGGTCAACAATTCAACTTTTGCACCATCGCCAAAAGAGAACCTATAGTCACGATCATACCAATAATCTACTCATCTTTACACTCAAGTCAAAGAGAAATATCATCATTAGGGTTATAAGAATGTTATATAAAAACAATATAATCAAAACATATAGATTTAATCTCAAGAGTAAGATTCATAAATCAATGATCTCATAACACCTTAATCAAAATGTTATAAATCACTTAATAATCTCATAATCTAATATTATTAATACTACCACAATATTTTAATCATTTCTTAAACTTATAAACAATTTATTTAAATTGTTTACACTTTACTAATAAATGCATTTAATCATCTTAAAATGCCAAACTAATAAGATTTCATCACCAATAACCAAAATCCTCATCAAAAATCTGTATATACCTCATATAGGATTCTTAAGCCATAAAATCCTATTTTTCAATTTTCTTACTCCACAGAACATATTTAATTCATTTAATCATAACTAGAATATTTTCATGAAAAATACCAAATCAGTTCCAAAAATATTTATTTTCTGCGATTTAGAAGAATATAGTCCCATATTGAATATATATTTTTCTCAGAATTTTTAAAATTCATTTACTATTTTTCACATGGCCAAAACCACCGAATATTTAAATATTTATCATAAATTGTACTTTTGTCCAAAAATTCTGAAATTAATACGGTATACTGATATTATATAGATGTACTCCCAATACAAATTTCATCAATTTTGGAGTTAGTCACAAGGAGTTATAAATAGTTACTTTTAAAATAGTCTTTTCTCATAAAATCCATAACTCCTAATCTATACATCCAAAAATCGCCATTTTTGGACACACTATACAAAACTCATCAAAATATCATTTCAATTTTTTCCAAAATTTTTGAAGGTACAGAAAAATTTCGAAACTAAAAAACATAATAACCCTTAAAAGCTCATACTATCCCTTACCTCAAAAGAAGTTAAAGACTTCTAATTAGAATAAATCGAATCTAACTTGCATCAGATAAGCAATACTCAAAGTATACTCAAAATACTCACAAGAATACGCTCGATAATATAGAGAGAGAAAACTTGATTTTCGGTGTGATTTTAATTCTAACCTAAGTTCTCTATTTATAGAAAACGCTTGTAACACCAAAGTTAGAAAATTTAATAAATTAATATTAATTATTTTCCACATCTTTCACGCTTCTATGAATCTGAACTCAGCCATCCTAACACATGTTAAAGATGCCCACCAAACACAAAAAACGTTTTTCTTATTTAAATTATTTTAAACTTTCAAAATTAATTATTTTGAGCTTCAAACTTCAATAATTCATAATAAATAGCTCTTTTGTCGGAAAATTCGAATCATCGAATTTTTATAGAAAATTCAATTTCTACAACTTTGCAGAAGAAAGTTTTTCCAAATTCCAAACAAAAATTGACCGAATCCACAAACGGGTGATTTTAAAGCTATAATCAAATTTCAACCAAGAAATGGGGTCCACCGACACACAAAACATGTGTTAATCATTTAATGCCACAAAAATACTCTTCCTCCTCATATACTCATATATCCCACATTCATTATAAAATATCATAGATTAATATATTATTAAAATAATATATTTAAATAAATTATTTTATCGTAAAAAGACAAAATATTAATTTTCAACAATTGTCACATTAAAAATTTTCTCCATCTATGTCCACATAAAATAAATATTTTCTCATCATATAAAAATCAATATTATTAATATATTACATAATCACAACTTGTGCAAATATATTATCATTTCTCAGAGATAAGAAGACAAGAAAGTGGTGAGCTCAACAGCTCTTTTAATCATAAATATGAATCGCAGCAGTAAGTAGAACAAAATACTCTCTTCTTTCTCTTATTCTCTCTATACTCTCTCTATAGCTTGAATGAATTCGTGAAAATAATGAAATACTAGGCCTCTATTTATAGAAGATTTCTAGCCAAGACCGGGGCCGTGTGAAAAGGTAAAGTGGCTTCAATTAATCGTTTGACGCCCTTTGATAATGTGAAATAAGTGGTTCGGCGCGCATGTAATGTGAAGCGACACAATTGGTTCGGTCCGCCCGGTAAAAGGTAATTACTATTAACGGAAGGTAAATACTATATTGAAGGTAAATACTATTCACAAGTGGTAATTACTATCGACGTAAGGTAAATACTATTCACAAGGATAATTACTTATCGACGGTAAGGTAAATACTATTCATAATGGTAATTACTATCGATGGCGGTAATACTATGATGAAGAGACTCTTAGATGATGACATACGAAATTTCATAAAAATAATCAAACTTACCACAAATCATAACACATATTTAATCTTCAATAATTATTAATCATTTATAAACTCTATTGTCTCAATTATTGATTTAATACTATAACATATTATATGATATGATCTGATACTGTGACAATAATTGAATCAATAATATAAGAGATATGTTAAAGAATTATCGTAGTAATAATTGAGCATAAATGGTGTTAGACTTCTCACGTAAAGATCAATAATCAATAATGCGCTACTACGCATAAGCGATTATACATTGCTTTTTTTTTTACCATTCAGCAGTTTAACAGTAACACCTCGTACCAGTTATTTTTATAAAAATATTTTTGTCGTTTTCTCAATCAGAGGCTAATAATGTTGTAGGGTCCACCAATGATTGAGCCGTTATAATACTTAATATTCTAACAAAAAGAATATTCCAAACTAAACGAATATTTTATAACAACTTGATACTTTTGCAAAAATTTATAAATATTACCACAATTATAACATTATATCAAATTTATTCCATAATATTCAAAAATAATATTTATCTCAGTATGTCGAAGAGGTAAGGATACCTCGATTTCATTTTCGATTCTAACTCCCAGTCGTTTTCCTCAACATCGTGGTTCCTCCATAAAACTTTGATTTGAGGTATAACCTTGGAGCGTAGAATATGTTCTTTCTTATCCAAAATTTGAACAGGGAACCTCTTCATACGTCAAATCTTCCGCTATTTCGTCATGGGATTCTAACTCAATAATATGGTTCGGGTCTTCACATATTTACGTAACATAGATATGTGAAAAACGTTATGAACATTTGCAGACATATTTCATGGTAATGAAGCGCAGTCTATAAAGCCACAGCCCTACTCGATCGAGGATTAAAATGGACCGATGAATCGAGGATTAAGTTTTCTCCTTCCAAATCTTGTAACTCCTTCATGGAGGAACTCTTAACAACACACGATCTCTATATCGAATTCAATTCCATCGATGAAGATCAAGTATAACTCTTTTATTTCGATTTTGTGAGGTTTTTATACGTTGTTTCCGGATCATTTGAATCTTTTAGAGTAGAACATACGTATCCAACTCCGGCCCCAACAACGCTGCTTCACCCCACTCATCCCCAAAGATACCGACACTTTCTTTCCATACAATGCTTGAATGGAGCCAATGTTATGCTTATGATAAGCTGTTGTTGTGAGAAAACTCCACCAATGGTAAGAACTTGTCCCAACTCCCTCAAATCAAGGACACTGTAGTCTTAATAGATCTTCAAGAGTTTGAATAGTCCTCTCCATTGTCCGTCCGTCTGGCCTCGAGGATGATACGAAGCTAAATCGTAAGTCTGTACTCCATAGTTTTTTGCAAACTAACCCCAAAATGGAAGTGAATCTTGGGTCTCGACCGTGAAACTATGATACTTCTAAGCGCCCACGGTCTTTACATCTCGTTTATGTACATAACTGAGCAAGACGTCAAGTGTATAAGTTTTACCGTATTTAGTGAAATGAAAGCGACTTGGTCAACCTATCAACAATGACCAAATCGCATCAACGCCTGAGAAACCTTAGAAGACCGAAATCTTGAACGAATCCATGGTATGTGCTCCCCTTCCGATACGGAATTTCAATGCAATGGACCTTTTGGTACTTGATGCTCCGCTTTAACTCGCTTGACAAGTTAGACGCGCCCAGATCAATGTCTCTCTCTCTTATTGCTTCCACCAAAAATGTATTTAATATCATGACGATACATTTCGGTACTCCTGGTGATGGATTCAAATGGTGTGTTGTGTGTCTCCATCATGATATTATACTTTAAATCGTGGTCGATTAGGAACACAAAGTCACAGGAGTTGACTCAAGTATTCCTTCTTCATCGATTCTGCTTCCCAGATAGCACCTTCACGACTTTCTTCCTCATAATGACGCACCTCAGTGTCAGAAGCTCGAAAGCGGCTTTAACTTTATCAATTAAAGCCTGCCTTCTACCTGTGATACTCGCTTATCATCACACGCGTCCTCGAGTCTTTAATTCTATCTCCATCCTTTCAAAGTCACAAAATGGGCGCTGCGTATGATAATATGCACGCCTACCACGCTCGCTTTTCCAGGATGGTATTGGATGGTATAATCATAATCTTTCAGCAGTTCAAGCCAACGTCGTTGTCGCGTGTTGAGTTCCTTTGAGTGAAGAAATATTTGAGGCTTTGCCATCCAGTAAAGATTCCACTCTTCTCCATACAAGTAATGCCTCCAAATTTTAAGTCAAGAAGATAACAAACGCTAACTCAGATCAGCGAAGTAGGATAATTCCTCTCATATTCTTTGAGTTGTCATGAGGCATAGGCTATTACTTTTCCATGTCGCATTTGCGAGAACACACCCCAACCTTTTTGCCGGAAGCATCATCATGAGATGACAAATCCTCCGAGCAGATGGTATTGTCGCAACGGTAACAAAATAAATAAGTCTCCTCTTGATTTCTTGGCTTCTTTCATTCTTGACTCCAACCAACTTTGTATCTTCCGAAGTCACCGAATCGATGGAAGAGCGATTCGAGAAAAATCCTTCCACGATCTCGATAATAACCCGAATTTAATTAGAAAAACGTGACTTTCCATCGATTTAGGTTGTCTCCCGGCTTTGAATAAACCAATCTTTCTTTAAACCGTGATATTCCATGACTTGATACCACGTGCCGATGAATGCTACTTCTTCCACTTCGCATTTCTTCAATTTCAACATAATCCAAGAAATCGCGATACTCCCATCTTTCTTCTTCACGAATGAAATGAGGCACCCCAAGGAGAAGTACTAGGACGAATAAAGCCCAACAATGATATAAGAATTCAATAAACAAGTTCAAGAATTATTTTCATCTGTGAATTATTAACGCCCAAATTGTCAACACGATATCGCTTTTGTAAAAGTAAAATTCAAGAATGATCGGAAGAATATTTCCATAAATGCCAGAATTCTAGGTGACCAAACCTCTCCTAGAAGATGTAACTTTCTAGACATTGCCAATAATGTTATCCAATAATATTATTCAGATAATATGAATTATTGTCTGATAATGGAAAAAAAATGAATGTAATGACAATTCTTCAAACAACGGTAATATAAAATATCAACGCAAAGAATTATTGAATCAATAAAATATAATATCAAATCAAAGAATTACTGTAATAATTATTGAGTAAAGGCTTCACGTAAGAATCAATAATTAATTCAAAAATACCGTGGTAATACCGTGGTTCTCATGTATGCAACAACGTATTATTTTACTTTACCCAGGGTATTCCAATGATGTTAATTCAGTAATAATTCTTACCGTCATTTATAAATAACTTATATTTGTCATTTTCTTCATCCAATCACTTTCCGTTATGGGGCCCACACAAGGCTGCGTCGTCGTACTGATATTCCCGATAAAAAGAATATTCAACGACCAAACGAATATTCTAAAACAACAATGAATATTTTATACCACTTGCTTATTTTGAAAAAATTATATATATCACCCTTAACTTTAACTTTTATCAATTTAACCATTTACTTGAATAGTAATTATAAGAAAAATTGAATACTTTTATTTCATAAAATTAGGGGCTTACGGTTTTGGTTAATGATGATGAAATCTTATGAGTTTGGCATTTTAGATGATTAAATGCATTAATTATTAAAGTGTAAATAATTGGATTAAATTATTTATAAGTTTAAGAAATGATTAAAATATTGTTATAATATTTAATATTAGATTATGAGATTTCTAAGTGATTTATAACATTTGGATTAAGGTGTTATAAATATGGATATGAATTTTATTATGAAACTTTATCTTTTCGTGTCGAGGTTACTAAGCACGATACTACGGTCTTACGTATGCACGAATACGGGAGTCTTATTCACGACAAATTGGTTTCTTCTCCCACCAAATTATCGTTAATTTATGAATCTTACTTTTGAAATTAAAACCATGTTTTGATTATATTGTTTTTATATAACATTCTTATAACCCTAATGATAATATTTCTCTTTGACTTGAGTGTAAAGATGGGTAGATTATTGGTATGATCGCGATTTATAGGTTCTCTTTGGCCGAGTAGTGCAAAAAGTTGAATTGTTGGACCGGTATGATCATGACCATTAAATTTACAATTGAATATTTTTAGCTTAAGTGCAAATGTAAGACCCCAGCTATTATAAATAAAGATGAATTTTCTATAAATATTATTTTTGAATATTATGGAATAAATTTGATATAATGTTATAGTTGTGGGTAATATTTATAAATTTTGCAAAGTATGCAAGTTGTTATAAAATATTCGTTTATTGGGGAATATTCTTTTGTTAAAGAATATTCGTACAACAACTACCAATCATTGGTGGACCCCCTATGAGAATGTAATTATCGGATTGAGAAAGCGACAAAAATATTTTATAAAAATAACTACGGAGGTGTTACCGTTAAAGCGTTGAACTACCTTGGTAAAGTAAAAGTACGATGTCTGCGTGGTTGCATAGTAGCGCACCAGATTGATTATCGATGCTTACGTGAGAAGTCACTCATTTATGCTTTCAATTATTCTTCTGATAATAATCACGCATCATATCTCTTATATTATTGATTCAATTATTGTCACGAAGATCATCGTATAATATGTTATATTATTAATTGAGATGACAAGTTATAAATGATTAATAATTGTTGAAAGATTAAAATGTGTTGATTAAAAATAAAATGATTTGTGGTAATATTTATTCAATCCTTAATGTATATAAAGAGTCTGTTATGAGACGTTTGTGGTAAGTTTGATTATTTTATGGGGGGGCCCATATGTCATCATCTAAGAGTCTCTTCGTCAATAGTAATTACCTTTGTGAATAGTAATTACCTTCGCTAATAAGTATTTACCTTCGTCGATAAGAATTACCTTCGTCAATAGTAATTACCCTTGTGAATAGTAATTACCTTCGTCAATAGTAATTACCTTTACCAGACGTCAAACCACTTGTCGTTTCACATTACAGGCGTCGAACCACTTGTCGTTTCACATTACAGGCATCGAACCACTTTTCTTTTCACATCACCATTCAATCGAACCACTTTGTTTTTTCATGGTTGGTCTAAGCTAGAAATCTTCTATAAATAGAGGCCTAGTGCTTCATTATTTTCACTTAATTCATTCAAGCTTTAGAGAGAGAAAGTATAGAGAGAATAAGAGAAAGAAGAAGAGTATTTTGTTCTTACACTCATCATAAAGATTCAATCTCCTACCAAAAGTAAGGGGTGTTATTCTTTCTTATTCATGAAGAAGCTGTTGTTATTCCATCGCTTATTATTCTCATTTGAATAAACTCAGATATCTGCTTATTTACCTATACTTGGTGACATTCTTCTATTATTCATTGGAACATCCTGCATTTTGTACGCTTTTACGGGGATATGGTTCCATTCTTTATTATTATTCTCGCTGAACATCCACGCTGCATGTGTTTTACACCGGGACTGGTTCCGCTCTTTATTATTATTACATTGGAACATCCGTCTGTGTGTTTTACATTGGGACGGTTAAAATCTTTATTATTATTCATTGGAACATCACATGCTCAGGCGTTTTACGGGACTGATTAGTTCCGTTATTTATTATTCTCATTGGAATAACTCGCCTGTAAGGCTTCTATCGCATGCATGGTGATTTCTTTTGTTATTCCATTCTTTATTATACCCAGTTGGTTAAAACTTTGACTTCTATTGTAAGACCCCAACTTATTATTAATGAAATTTAATTTTCTCTATTTATTATTTTGAAATAGTAAGGGTTGATTTGATTAATGTGGATAGTTAAGGGTAAAATACGCAAATACTTCAAAATAAGCAAGTGGTTATAAAATATTCATTGTTGTCGGGGAATATTCGTTTGGTCGTGGAATATTCAGATCTTTGTGGGAATATTAAATGCTGACGCAGTATGACCATGTGTGGGCCCCATAATTGAAAGCGATTGGATGAAGAAAAACGACAAATATAAGTGGTTTAAAAATAACTACAGTAGTTATTACAGATTAATCAATTGTTAAAATAACCCGTTGGTTAAAACACAAGTAGACACCTGTGATTGCACCAATTGTTGATTCTTTACGTGAAGGCACTAATCAATAATGGTTCTGAGAATTCTTATTCAAGATTTTATCGAGTTAATAATTCTTTGCGTTGATATTTTATATCATTGTTGTTTCAATAATTGTCATTACATAGTATTTTCATTATCGAAGCAATAATTCATATTATCTCGAATAATATTATTAGATAACATTATTGGCAATGTCTAGAAAGTTACTTCTAAGGAGAGGTTTGGTCACCTAATTGCCGCCAAGAAGAAGAAATTCTTATTGAAAGCCCTCTTCCCGAGAATCGCACGGTTATCAATATTGTGAATCTGTAATATTATTTGTGAATAATTAATTATTGATTCATATGATGAGGAAAATATTGATTTTATGTGGATATAGATGAGAAAAATTTTAAATGTGACAATTGTTGAAAATTGAAATTTTATCTTTTCTCGATAAAATAATTCTTTTAAATATATTATTATATTTTAATAATATAATAATGGTGATATTTTTACAACGAATGTGGGATATATGAGTATACGAGGAGGAAGAGTATTTTTGTTGCAATAAATGTTTAAAACATGTTAAACATGTCAAATGGACCCCATTTATCGATGAAATTTGATTATAGCTTGTAAAATCTCCCCGTTTGTGGATTTTGGTCAATTTCATTTGGAATTTAGAAAAACTTTCTTTCCGCAAAGTTGTAGAGAATTGAATTTCCTATAAAACTTGCGAGATTCGAATTTTCTGATAGAAGGGCTATTTATTATGAATTATTAAAGTTCAAGCTCAAATAATTGATTTTTGGAAGTTTAAAATATTTTAAATAATAAAAATGTTTTTTGTTTATTTTGTGGGCTACAACATGTGCATAATGAGCTGAGATCAGATCTAGGAAGGTGGGCGAGAAATCTTAATATATATATTAATATTATATTAAATTTTTCGCTTTTGGTGTTCTAAAGATTTTCCTATAAATAGGTGCTTGGGTTAGAATTGAAAATCACACTAAATCAAGTTTTCTCTCTATATTATCGGCGTATTCTTGTGAGTATTTTGAGTATACTTTGAGTATTGTTAGACGGTGCAAGTTCCTTCAAAGACTATACCCGGTATTCCAAATGTAAGTACTAATCTTTCGAGGTAAGTGGATGTTAATTTCTTCTCAAATGATATTATTTCTTCAATATCATTATTTGAAATATTGGTTGGAACTTTTTATCAAATTTGGAACTTTTTCATGTTGGGGCGGGGTTATTCATGAGTTATTATTCATGAGTTCTTATTCACGAAGTTACTTATTCATGAGTTCTTATTCACGAGTTATTATTCATTAAAGTACTATTCATGAAGCGTGAAGATGTTTTTTGAAAATTTCTATCTTTTGGTGTTTGAGTTACTTATTCACGATATAACGACACTATTCACGATATCTGAGACTATTCATCATAGAAAAAATGAAATTTCTTCTTTTGGTGTGTCCTACCTAAGCTTATTTTTTTAGTTGGTCAAGATATAAGGATATTATGTGATATATTGATTTTCTTAATTAACCCTTGTTTTATGACAATGATTTGAGAATGTCGAATCGAGAATATTAACAATGGAAATGAGACCGTGGAGACGCCTCAGACTTCACCAACGAGAGAGCGTCTGCAACAGTTGTGCAATGTTCCTCCCGTGAACAACACCATCGAAAGCAGATGATGAGCGAGGGATGTTTAGAAGTTTTTGCGATTCATGCAAAATCGAGCGAGGAGACTCGTGTTCAAAATACAGGAGGAAATGATAGAAATTCACGGGTTGTCACTGCAAGCGATTCAAAGAGTTGGGACCACGAATTTAAGGGAAAGCCGATCCGATCATGCGGCGGAAACATGGGTCAAACAAATTACCAAGATATTCGATGTCTTGGGAAGCACGGAGGAACGAAGGTTCCATTCGCCACCTTTATGTTCCGTGGCGAAAGGCATCATCGGTGGGAGTCTGTAGAAGCGTACCCATCCACCGCAAGACTCAAAGATGTCTTGGGAGACGTTTCTAGAAACTATTTAATGACAAATACTTTCACGAAAGTGTTCGTCATATGAAGGAAGTGGAGTTTATTAGATTGGAGCAGAACAACATGGCGGTGTCTCGAAGACGAGGCAAAGTTTGTAGAGTTATCCGTGTTTGCACCTCATTTGGTGGAGAATGAGAAACGATGACGCAGATGTTTCTTAGAGGTTTGAAACCCAAGATACGTCAATATCTCATTTCTCATAAATTTTCTCTCTATCAGGATGTTGTAAGCAGGGCTCAATTATTTAGAGCGAGATAACGAAAGTACTACCAACCGAGGGACCACAACCAGGATCGTTCGTAAATAGCAAGTCAATGTAATAATGATAACCAAATGCGGAGAAAGAAACATACGGACAAAAATGGTAACCACTCCGTGGTGGTAATCATGGCCATGAAAATAGAAGAAGCGAGTCGGGAGGAGATTTTAAAAAGAGGAGATTTAACAATGACCATGTGAAGACGACAGCGGTCTTAAAAGAATCGGTTCTAAGGGAGGAGAAACGACCACCGGTCATATGTTACAAATGCGAAAAGAGGGACATATCGGTCAAACCGCCCAACAACAGTTCAAGGTATGCTATAATTGTGGAAAAAGGAGGACATATCGCTCGAGATTAGACAGATGGTGAAACCTAGTTCAGTGGGGGACGGTGACTCAAAAGATCGTTCTGAAAAGTCAAAGTCAACGATTCCGGAAGGCGTTTGTTGTGATTTGGTCATAATGCGAGGAACCCAAACGAGGTGATCACGGTAAGCTATTTATAAATTCTTGCGAAGTTTATACCTTACTTGATACCGGTCTTACCCATTCATTTATCTCTCCTGCATGTGCTCAACGTTTAAACTTGACCGGAGAAATTAGACTTTGACCTATCTGTGGAAACTCCGTTAGAGAAACTTTCATCACATCCATTGCTTATAAATCTTGTTTGATTCAAGTTAGCACCATCACCTTTACGTCATTGACCTTATCTCTTTAAAGATACTTGCTTTTGATGTGATTTTAGGGATTGATTGGTTAACTACTCATCATGCCAAAATTGATTGTTTTCGTAAGGTTGTTAGTTTTCATATTCCTAACCAACACATTTATTTAATTCAAGCAACTAAACCATTAAAATCAATCATCGTCATATCTAATCATAAAGCTATTCGTTTATTGAAAAACGGATGTCAAGCTTTCTTAGCCCATGTTATGAATTTGAATAAAGACACGTCAAATTTGAATAATATTCTGTTGTTATTGACTTTCCGACGTATTTCAGAAGAACTTCCCGGTCTACCCCGTAACGTGAAGTTGAATTCTTTATTGATCTTGAACTCTGGTACAAAGCCCATTTCTAAACCCCATATCGAATGGCTCTATTGAACTTCAGAGTTAAAGGTCCAACTACAGGAATTGTTGGACATCGGTTTTCATTAAATCCAAGTACATCTCCTTGGGGTGCTCTGTTTTATTTGTAAAAAAGAAAGAGGCGGGAGTATGCGACTTTGTATTGACTATCTGGAATTGAACCATGTCACCATCAAGAATAGGTATCCTCCACCTCGTATTGATGACTTGTTTGACCGATTGCAAGGGGCACAATTCTTTTCAAAAATCGATCTTCGTTACGGATATCATCAACCAAGATTAGAACCGAGGATATTCCAAAGACGCGCTTTTAGAACTCGATGACGGGCATTATGAATTCTTAGTCGTGTCTTTCGGGACATACTAATGCTCCCGCTGGCTTTCATGGATATGATGAACCGAGTATTCAAGGAATATTTGGATCGCTTTGTTGTTGTCTTTATTGATGACATCCTTATATATTCCAAAAGTCGTGAAGATCATGAGCACCATTTGAAGTTCGGTACTCCAAAAGGCCGTGAAAACAAACTATATGCCAAATTAAAGAAATGCGAGTTCGGCTTCGAGGAAGTAGCATTCCTTGGGCACGTGGTGTCGAAACATGGAGTATCTGTTGATCCGAAGATTGAAGCAATACAAAGTTAGAGCAACCAAGTCGGTGGATCAAGTACGTAGCTTTTTGGGCTTATTTGGTTATTATCGGAGATTCGTGGAAGGGTTTTCTCGAATCGCTACTCCATTAACTCAAACTAACTCGGAAGGATACAAAATTCGTTTGGAGCGAAGAATGCGAGAAGAGTTTCCAAGAGCTTAAGAGGAGACTTATTTGGACTGTTTCTAACAATACCATCCGGTTCGGATGGATTTGTTATCTACAAACGATGCTTCGTGCAAAGGGTTAGGATGTGTTCTCATGCAACGTGGGAAAGTCATAGCCTATGCCTCGCGACAACTAAAAGAGTATGAGAGGAATTATCCTACTCATGATCTAGAGTTAGGCGCATTGATCGTTTGCGCTTAAAGATATGGAGGCACTATCTATATGGGGAAAAGTGGAGATATATTCGGACCATAAAAGCCTTAAATAGTTCTTTACTCAAAAAAGAACTCAACATGCTAAGCAATGACGTTGGCTCGAGCTATTGAAAGACTACGACCACACTATTCAATACCATCCCGGAAAAGCGAACGTGGTATTGACGCGTTGAGTAGAAGATCATATGGTGAACGAAAAGTGCGATGATGTCAGTAGTATACGACAGAGCCAACTTTAATAGAAAAAGTTAAGGTTGCTCAAGCCACCGGCCGAAATGAGTCGCGTATGATGAAGAAGAAAGTACAAGAAGGAGCTATTCCTAAGTGAGAATTGATGAAGAAGGAATACTTGAGTCCACTCTAGACTTTGTGTTCCTAACGACTCGATTTGAAGTACAAGATTATGATGGAGGCACACAATACACCATTTGCAATCCATCACGGAAGTACTAAAATGTATCGTGATCTTGACATACATTTTGGTGGAACAATATGAAGAGAGAGATTGCAAAGTTTATCTCAATGTGTTTAACTTGTCAACGTGTAAAGGCGGAGCATCCGGTACCTAAGGGTCCGTTGCAACCACTTGAGATTTCGAAATGGAAGTGGGAACACATTACCATGGATTTTCGTTACGGGTCTTCTTCCTACGGTTTCTCAAGGCATCAATGCTATTTGGGTTATTGTTGATAGATTAACCAAGTCCGCTCATTTCTTGCCGACATCGGGAGACTTATTCACTTGAACGTCTTGCTAGTATATGACGTGAATGAGATTGTGAGGTTGCATGGCATACTGTATCCATAGTTTCGGATCGTAACCCAAGATTCACTTCAAGATTTTGGGTTAGCTTGCAAAAAGCTATGGGCACGATTTACGATTTGATTCGGCATACCATCCTCAAGCAGACGGACAATCGAAAGGACTATTCAAACTCTTGAAGATTTATTAAGACTCGTGTCCTGACTTCAAGGCGGTTGGGATAAGTATTTACCATTGGTGGAATTCTCCTACAACAACAGATTATCGAGCAAGTATAGGTGTAGCTCCATTTGAAGCATTATATGGACGAAAGTGTCGCTCTCCAGTATGTTGGGACGAGGTGGGTGAAGCAACATTGTTGGGACCCGAGTTAGTACGTATGACTACGGAAAAGATCCAAATGATTCGACAACGTATACAAACGGCACAAGATCGACAAAAGAGTTATGCGGATCTTCATCGAAAGGACGTGGAATTTAGTGTGGGGATCATGTATTGTTGCGAGTTGCTCCATGGAAGGGAGTTACAAGATTTGGGAAAGAGAAAAGCTCAATCCACGATTTATTGGTCCATTTCAAATTCTTGACCGAGTAGGAAATGTAGCCTATAGACTCGCATTACCTCCAAGTATGTCTCGTGTTTCATAATGTGTTTCACATATCATACTTCGTAAATATGTGAAAGACCCGAACCACGTTATAGAGTTAGAAGCAGGATGAGATAATAGAAGACTTAACGTATGAGGAGGTATTGTCAAGATTTTAGATAGGAAGGAGCATGTCCTACGCATGAAAGGTCATACCACAAGTTAAAGTTTTGTGGAGGAATCATCGCTATATAGGAAATGACACAGGAATTGAAAGCGGAAATGAAAGCGTGGTATCGCTCACCTTTTGAAAACACCGAAGTACGTGACGTCAATTTCGAGGACGAAATTTCATAAGGAGGGAGGTTGTAAGACCCCAACTTATTATTAATGAAATTTAATTTTCTCTATTTATTATTTTGAAATAGTAAGGGTTGATTTGATTAATGTGGATAGTTAAGGGTAAAATACTGCAAATACTTCAAAATAAGCAAGTGGTTATAAAATATTCATTGTTGTTGGGAATATTCGTTTGGTCGTGGAATATTCAGATCTTTGTGGGAAATATTCGCATTTAGTACGCAGTGACCATGTGTGGGCCCCATAATGTGAAAAGCGATTGGATGAAGAAAGCGACAAATATAAGTGGTTTAAAAATACTTGGCGTAGTTATTACAGATTATCTTTGTTAAAATACCCGGTGGTTAAAACACGATAGAGATTACCAGATTGCACCAATTGTTGATTCTTACGTAAGAAGGCACTAATCAATAATGGTTACAGTAATTCTTTATTCGTTATTTTATTGAGTTAATAATTCTTTGCGTTGATATTTTATATTCTTTGTTGTTTGATAATTGTCATTACACGATATTTTTCATTATCGAAGCAATAATTCATATTATCTGAATAATATTATTAGATAACATTATTGGCAATGTCTAGAAAGTTACATACAAGGAGAGGTTTGGTCACCTAATTGCTTGGCAAAGAAGAAGAAATTCTTATTGGAAAGCCCCTCTTTCACGGAGAAGCGCACGGTTATCAATATTGTGAATCTGTAATATTATTTGTGAATAATTAATTATTGATTCATATGATGAGGAAAATATTGATTTTATGTGGATATAGATGGAGAAAAATTTTAAATGTGACAATTGTTGAAAATTGAAATTTTATCTTTTTACGATAAAATAATTCTTTTAAATATATTATTATATTTTAATAATATAATAATGGTGATATTTTTACAACGAATGTGGGATATATGAGTATCTGAGGAGGAAGAGTATTTTTGTTGCAATAAATGTTTAAAACATGTTAAACATGTCGATTGGACCCCATTTATTGATGAAATTTGATTATAGCTTGTAAAATCCCCGTTTGTGGATTTCGGGTCAATTTCTGTTTGGAATTTAGAAAAACTTTCTTCTGCAAAGTTGTAGAGAATTGAATTTCCTATAAAACTCATGAGATTCGAATTTTCTGATAGAAGGGCTATTTATTATGAATTATTAAAGTTCGAAGCTCAAAATAATTGATTTTGGAAGTTTAAAATATTTTAAATAATAAAACGTTTTTTGTTTGTTTTGTGGGCTACAACATGTGCATAATGAGCTGAGATCAGATCTAGGAAGGTGGGCGTAGAAATCTTAATATATATATTAATATTATATTAAATTTTACGCTTTGGTGTTCTAAAGCATTTTCTATAAATAGGGTCTTGGGTTAGAATTTAAAATCACACCGAAGCTGAAGTTTTCTCTCTATATTATCGAGCATATTCTTGTGAGTATTTTGAGTATACTTTGAGTATTGTTAGATCGATTGCAAGTTCCTTCAAAGACTATACCCAGTATTCCAAATTTAAGTACTAATTAATCTTCGAGGTAAGGGATGTTAATTTCTTCTCAAATGATATTATTTCTTCAATATCATTATCTTTGAAATATTGGTTGGAACTTTTTATCAAATTTGGAACTTTTTCATGTCGGGGTTCTTATTCATGAGTTCTTATTCATGAGTTACTATTCACGAGTTACTATTCATGAAAGTTATTATTCATGAGATTCTTATTCAAAGTACTATTAATATGAAGCGTGAAGATGTTTTTTTGGGAAATTTCTATCTTTTGGTGTCTGAGTTACTATTCACGATATCGGACTATTCACGATATCTGGCACTATTCAAGAAAAATAAAATTTCTTCTTTTGTCCAAAATATCTATTACGAATACTAGCTTTGATTGTATCCATGTTTTGATCATTCTTGAATTTTATACCACTTATGATCATTTTGAGGTATTTTTGAACATGGATAAAACAAAGTAGTATGAATCCTTAATCCTTAATCCTTGTCATTTTGTTTCTTTGGATTCGTTTCTTTAAAAATATTTTTCATCATCCTCGGTCTTTAATGATGATATTATTGAATATCTTTGGCTTGTAGTGCAAAGATGAATGATTTCTGAAGAATATCTTTGGCCGTAGTTGTAAGACCCCAACTTTTATAAATAAAGATGAATTTTTCTATAAATATCATTTTTGAATATTATGGAATAAATTTGATATAATGTTATAGTTGTGGGTAATTAATATTTATAAATTTTTGCAAAGTATGCAAGTTGTTATAAAATATATTCGTTTGGTGGGGAATATTCTTTTTAGGGAATATTCGCATAACTACTAATCATTCGTGGAGATCCTCCCTAATAATGTAATTATTGATGAGGATTGAGAAAGCGACAAAAATATTTTATAAAAATAACGGTGAGGTAATTAAAGTTGTAGTTAAAAGCTGTATTGAACTACCGGTGGTAATGTATACGATGAATACGCGTGGTCGCATAAGTAAGCACACTCAGATTGATTATTGATCTTACGTGAGAAGTTTCTTCACCTATGCTCAATTATTGCTACTGAGAATTTGCTGCATCATATCTCTTATATTATTGATTCAATTATTGTCAAAGTATCATCGTATAATATGTTATAGTATTAAATCAATAATTGAGACGACAAGTTATAAATGATTAATGATCAAATGTTGGAGGCTTTCCAAATGATAATTTATGCAATGCAATGAGCACAGCGGTAAAGAGGCGACTCACATCCCAAAACGTAGGTGAAAACACTGAAAACTCTCGGCGGTCACCGCATTAAACAATTCAAGGAGTGGGACCACCGGAGTTTAAGTGGAGAGCCAAAACCACTTACAGGCGGAAGCATGGATAAAAGCAGATTACAAGATATTTGATGTCTTAGGATGCTCCGAGGAGCAAAAGGTTCCTTCACGCCTTTTGTTATTCATGCGGAGAGGATTCTTGGTGGGAATCCAAAAGCGTACTCAACTCGCTGTGATGCATGAAGATATCTTGGGAGAAGTTCCAGAGTCATTCAACGACAAATACTTTTCGAAAGTATTCACCACATGAAGGAGGGGAGTTTATCAAGTTGGAACAAAATAATATGGCCAAGTGTCGTGAACACGAGGCAAAATTTGCGGAGTTATCACGGTTTGCGTCCCACTTGGTGGATAATGAAGAGAGATGGCGCGAATGTTTTAAGAGGTTTGAAGCGGAGGAATCGTCAACATCTTATTTCTCATAAAGCGTGTTTGTATTCGGATGTTGTAAATAGGGCTCGATTAGTGGAGCGCGATAATGAGTCAACGCAACTAAAAGAAGAGAGAAAGCGACAAAATTATAATACCAAATGAGAGTAGTCATCGAAGTGGTGATAACCAAGCGTGGAGGGAATCAACGGGCGGATATGGTAACCACCGCCGGTGGTAATCAGTACAAAACAATAAGAATGGACATTTCAAGAAAAAGAGATTCAACAATGATGGAAAAGCGTCGACACAAAGACCCGTTGTTAAGGAAGGAGAAAGACCACTGTCATCATATGCTTCAAATGCGGAGGAGAGGGACACATCATCCAAAGCGCTGCGCCATCTCAAAACATGTTATAATTGTGGAAGAGAAGGTCACTTAGCTCGATTTTGTCGTTCATCAAGACAAATTCAACTAGGATGGAGGCACCAAAGGCCATTCCGAAAAGTCAAAGCCGGTAGTGCAAGGAGGAGGCGTTGTTGTGACCTCCCAAAGAGCAAAGAATCCGAATGAGGTCATCACGGGTAAGCTTATCATAAACTCTAATGAAGTCTATACTTTATTTGATACCGGTTCTACCCATTCTTTTATTTCTCCTACTTGCGCTCATCGATTAAATTTGACTCAGGAGAAATTAGACTTTGACTTATCTGTGGAAACTCAGTTGGGAGAAACCTTCATTACATCCACATTTATAAGTCTTGTTTGGTTCAAATCGGTACCCTCACATTACTGTCGATCTTATTTCATTAAAAATACTTGCATTTAGCGTGATTCTAGGGATTGATTGGTTAACTACTTATCATGCAAAAATTGATTATTTTCGTAAGGTTGTTAGCTTTCATATTCCTAATCAACCTATTATGCAAATTCAAACGACCAAACCATTAAAATCAATCACTGTCATCTCAAGCCATAAAGCTATTCGTTTATTGAAAAATGGATGTCAAGCTTTCTTAGCTCATATCACGATTTAAACAAAAATCGTCGGTTTTGAACGATATTTCTATTGTTAATAAATTTCTGACGTATTTCTCGAAGAACTTCTGGCCTACCCAGAGCGTGAAATTGAATTTTGTATCGACCTTGAACCCAGACAAAACCTATTTCCAAAGCCCCCCATATCGAATGGCTCTATTGAACTTGAGGAGTTAAAGACCATTGCGCAGGAATTGTTAGACATTGGCTATTATTCCTAGTACTTCTCCTTGGGGTGCTTCATTCTATTCGTGAAGAAGAAAAGATGGGAGTATGCGACTTTGTATTGATTATCGGGAGTTGAATCATGTCACCATCAAAAATAGGTATCCATTGCCACGTATTGATGACTGTTTGACCCGATTGCAAAGGAGCCAAATTCTTTTCAAAGATTGATCTTCGTTAGGATATCACCAATTGAAGATTAAAGCGATGACATTCCAAAGCGGCTTTCGAGAACTCGATGCGGGCATTATGAATTCCTAGTCATGTCCTTTGGATTGACTAATGCTCCGCCGCCTTCATGGATATGATGAACCCGAGTATTCAAGGAATATTTAGATCACTTTGTGGTCGTCTTTATTGATGACATCCTTATTTATTCCAAAAGCCGTGAAGATCATGAGCAACACTTGAGGTCGACACTCCAAAAGCTTCGTGAATATAAGTTTTATGCCAAGTTGAAGAAATGTGAGTTCGGCTTGAAGAAGTAGCATTCCTTGGGCACGTGGTATCAAGTCATGGAATATCATTGACCGGCAAAAAATTGAAGCTATTCAAAGCCGGGAACAACCTAAATTAGTGACCAAGAAATCGTAGCTTTCTCTGTTTATTTGGTTATTATCGGAGATTCGTGGAAGGATTTTCTCGAATCGCTACTCCATGACTCGGTGACTCGGAAAGATACAAAGTTTGATTGGAGCGAAGAATGTGAGAAGAGTTTTCAAGAACTCAAGAGGAGACTTATTTCAAAGACTGCTCGGCAATACCATCCGGCTCGGAGGATTTGTCATCTCTGATGATGCTTGAGCAAAGGGTTGGGATGTGTTCTTATGCAACATGGAAAAGTTATAGCCTATGCCTCGCGACAACTCAAAGAATATGAGAGGAATTATCCTACTCATGATCTAGAGTTAGCATTTGTTATCTTCTTGCACTTAAAATTTGGAGGCATTACTTGTATGGGAGAAAGTGGAGATCTTTACGGATCATAAAAGCCTCAAA
This sequence comes from Panax quinquefolius, assembly GCA_020205615.1. NCBI lineage: Eukaryota > Viridiplantae > Streptophyta > Magnoliopsida > Apiales > Araliaceae > Panax > Panax quinquefolius. The sequence goes on from CM035166.1 coordinate 5,341,014, forward strand.
TATTTCTTCACTCAAAAGGAACTCAACATGCGACAACGACGTTGGCTTGAACTATTGAAAGATTATGATCATACCATCCAATACCATCCCGAAAAGCGAACGTGGTAGGTAGCGCATTGAGTAGAAAATCATATGCAATCTGAGTGCGATATTGTCAACGAAAGGCCCATTTTGTGTGACTTTCAAAGGATGGAGATAGAGTTAAAGACTCTCAGGGGACGCATGTGATGATAGCAAGTATACTGAGTAGAACCGACTTTAATCGATAAAGTTAAAGTTCGCTCAAGCTACGGACACGGAGGTGATGCGTATGAAGAAGAAAGTGCAAGAAGGTGCTATCTTAGGAAGCAAGAATCGATGAAGAAGGAATACTTGAGTCAACTCCAAACTTTGTGTTCCTAACGACCACGATTTAAAGTATAATATCATGATGGAGGCGCACAACACACCATTTGCAATCCATCACAGGAGTACCAAAATGTATCATGATATTAAATCATACATTTTGGTGGGAGCAATATCGAAGAGAGAGATAGTATTTGTTTATCTCAGGTGTCTAACTTGTCAACGAGTTAAAAGCGGAGCATCAAGTACCAAAAGGTCCATTACAACCACTTGAAATTCGAGAATGGAAGTGGGAGCACATTACCATGGATTTCGATTCTGGGGTCTTCCTAAGGTTTCTCAAGGCATTGATGCGATTTGGGTCATTGTTGATAGATTGACCAAGTCCGCTCATTTCTTCATGTCGAGAAACTTATACACTTGAACGTCTTGCTCAGTATGTACATAAACGAGATTGTAAGATCGCATGGTATCAGATATCATAGTTTCGATCGAGACCCAAGATTCACTTCACGATTTTGGGTTAGTTTGCAAAAAGCTATGGGCGCAGACTTACGATTTAGCTTCGGCATATCATCCTCGAGACGGACAGACGATCGGAGAGGACTATTCAAACTCTTGAAGATCTATTAAGACTACGTGTCCTTGATTTCAAGGGAGTTGGGACAAGTTCTTACCATTGGTGGAGTTTTCCTACAACAACGGTTATCAAGAAGTATTGGCATGGCTCCATTCGAGCGTTGTATGGAAGAAAGTGTCGATTCTCCGGTATCTTTGGGATGAGGTGGGTGAAGCAACGTTGTTGGGACCGGGAGTTGAGTGCGTATGACTACGGAAAAGATTCAAACGATCAAACAACGTATAAAAACCTCACAAAATCGACAAAAGAGTTATCTTGATCTTCATCGAAAAGGACGTGGAATTCGATATAGGAGATCATGTGTTGTTAAAAGTTGCTCCATGGAAAGGAGTTACAAGATTTGGAAGAGAGGAAAACTTAATCCACGATTCATCGGTCCATTTTAATCCTCGATCGAGTAGGAGGCGTGGCTATAGACTCGACTTTCTGCCAAATATGTCTCGTGTTCATAACGTTTTCACATATCCATGTTACGTAAATATGTGAAAGACCCGAACCACATTATTAAGTTAGAGCCGGACGAATAAGCGGAAGATTTGACGTATGAAGAGGTTCTGTTCAAATCTTGGATAAGAAGGAACATATTCTACGCTCCAAGGTTATACCTCAAGTCAAAGTTTTGTGGAGGAACCACGATGTTGAGGAAATGACTTGGGAGTTAGAATCGAAATGAAATCAAGGTATCCTTACCTCTTCGACATACCAGTCGTACCACTAATTTCGAGGATGAAATTTCATAAGAAGGGAGGTTGTAAGACCCCAACTTTTATAAATAAAGATGAATTTTTCTATAAATATTATTTTTGAATATTATGGAATAAATTTGATATAATGTTATAGTTGTGGGTAATTAATATTTATAAATTTTGCAAAGTATGCAAGTTGTTATAAAATATTCGTTTGGTGGGGAATATTCTTTTTTTAGGGAATATTAAATAACAATAACTCAATCATTGGTGGACCCCATTAAATGTATTATCGGATTGAGAAAGCGACAAAATATATTTTATAAAAATAACTACGGAGGTGTTACAGTTAAAAAAACCGTTGAACTACCCGTTGGGTAAAAATACGATGTCTGGCGTGGTTGCATAGTAGACACACGGTATTGATTATTGATGCTTACGTGAGAAGTCACATTTATGCTCAATTATTACTCTGAGAATTCTTTGCATCATATCTCTTATATTATTGATTCAATTATTGTCACAAAGATTATCATCAGATAATATGTTATAGTATTAAATCAATAATTGAGGCGACAAGTTATAAATGATTAATAATTGTTGAAAGATTAAATATGTGTTATGATTTGTGGTAAGTTTGATTATTTTATGGGGGCTTATATGTCATCATCTAAGAGTCTCTTCTTCGACAATAGTAATTACCTTTGTGAATAGTAATTACCTTCGTCGATAGTATTTACCTTCGTCAATAGTAATTACCTCTTGTGAATAGTATTTACCTTTCGTCAATAGTAATTACCTTCGTCAATAGTAATTACCCTTGTGAATAGTATTTACCTTCGTCGATAGTATTTACCTTCGTTAATAGTAATTACCTTTACCGGAGACGTCGAACCACTTGTCGTTTCACATTCTGGCGCCGAACCACTTGTCGTTTCACATTCTGAGACGTCAAACCACTTTTCTTTTCACATCATTAGTAAATTCGAGCCACTTTGCCTTTTCACACTAAGCAGTGCTAAGCTAGAAATCTTCTATAAATAGAGGCTGAGGCTTCATTATTTTTCACGAATTCATTCAAGCTATAGAGAGAAAGTATAGAAAGAATAAAGAGAAAGAAGAAGAGTATTTTATTTACTACTTCTTTGCGAAGATTCAATCTCTACCAAAAGTAAGGGGTGTTATTCTTTCTTATTAAGTGAAGAGAAGCTGTTGTTATTCCATTGCTTATTATTACATTGGAATAACTCAGTATCGTGTTTTTACCCTATACTTGGTGACATTCTTCTATTATTACATTTGAACACATCTCATGCATGTATTTTACCGGACTGGTTAAAATCTTTATTATTGATACATTGGAACATCACATGCGTGTGTTTTACAGGACTGGTTAAATCTTCTTTATCATTCATGTTGGAATATCCTATCTGTGTGTTTTACAGGATGCGGTTCCATCTTTATTATTACGTTGGAACATCACATCGTGTGAATTTCACACGACACTGGTTCCGTTATTATTATTACATTGGAATAACTTTGCTGTATGCGGCTCTATCGCGTGCATGGTGATTTCTTTTGTTATTCCATTCTTTATTATACCCGGTTGGTTAAAACTTTGACTTCTATACTCCATGAAATTAGTGGAATATCCTTGATATTTGCGTTTCATCGATATCTTTTCATGAAAATATTCTTACGATCATTCTTAAATTTTACTCTACAAAACGATATCATGTTGATAATTTGGGCGTTAATAATTCTGGATAAAATAATTCTTGAACTTGTTTTATTGAATTCTTATATCATTGTCATCATCCTCATGTTTATATTATGTTGAAAGTCATACTGTGCACTGTAGTGCATAGATGGACTTGGTATGATTATGACCGAGACTATTGAGTGTAATCATGGTAGTAATGTTACAAATGATGTGATAAAAATCCTCGATTAGTCGTAGTGCATTGGTGTGGGCGAGTTGTTGGCATGATCATGACCATTAATGAATACACAAATATTCTTGGCCCGTAGTGCATGAATAATTGTGGTCGTGATACTAAAGAATATCCTTGGTAGAGTGCGGGGGTGATTCGATGATGTGGAATATTTATTAAAGGCGAGTCTCAATATTACGGTGATGAAAACCTTTTAAAACCTAAAAGATAGTAGACTTTATTTTCTACTGACTCTTTTTAATGGATTCTTATTCCACCGCAGTTAAACGGTTGTCTATTGTATTTTATCGGTTTAACATTGTTGAAGACTATTGATAATTTATTCGCATTATCTTAGTCATAATATTTCTTCTTGGGCTAGTTGAGCTCACCCTTTCTTTTCGCTTTGTTCTTGAGGAAATGAGAATATAATTTGGGACGAGTCTGGGAAAGCAGTGATGGTCTCAAGATAGCATTAGTAGTCCTCACTATTACGTAAAATAGTGTGATAATAACTATAATGAGGACTTTTTGTTTGAGTTTGTATAATATCTAGTAGAGCGATATTTGTATTTAAACTCACGAGTTTATGTCGTATTATTACCACACAGTTATGTTAATAAGTTGTATTTAAATTACGTACCATGTAAGTGGCGACCAAAGATGGGTGATGTATACCTAATTTTGGGGTCAATCACATAGTAAGAAAGATGAGCAGTGTTTAGATGAACATGTAATTAATGATGAATATCTTCGCTGCACATGGTGAAAAGATGAATATTTGATTCCGTATGTATATTGATTGATGTTACACGGGGATAAAAGATGAGCGATTTTGATGAACTTTTAAATTCATACATGTAGAAGATAGTAGTTTGCATTCTCTACTTAACTCTTCTAATGAATTATTATTTCATTGCGAATATTGATTTAAAATTTGTTGTCTATTGTATACTATTAGATTTTTCCTGTTGAAGACTAACGATAATTTGTTGTATATATTATCTTAGTCATAATATTCTTCTTTGGGCTAGTTGAGCTCACCCTTTTCCTTTTTGTTCCATTTTCCTTCTCGGGAGGCGAGAATATAGCGATGCACGTGCAAGAAAAGGTATGGAATGAAGGTTTTAGAAAGAATTGTTTATAGTAGTCCTCACCATTTTTGTAAAATAATGTATCAATAAATGTGATGAGGATTTATTTGAGTATAGATATTATGCAGAAGATAATATTTGTATTCAAACTCACGATTTCTTGTTGTAATAATAAAGTTGTAGTTGTTTACGTACCATGTATTGACAACTCAGAATAGGTGATGTATACCTATTTTGGGGGTGTCACATCTATACTCCATGAAATTAGTGGAATATCCTTGATATTTGCGTTTCATCCAGTATCTTTTCATGGAAATATTCTTCTGATCATTCTTGAATTTTACTCTACAAAACAGTATCATGTTGATAATTTAGGCGTTAATAATTCTGGATAAAATAATTCTTGAACTTGTTTTATTGAATTCTTATATCATTGTCATCATCCTCATGTTTATATTATGTTGAAAGTAAATACGTGCTTTGTAGTGCGTAGATGGACTTGGTATGATTATGATGAGAGACTATTCGGTGTAATCGTGGGTAGTAATGTTACAAATGATGTGATAAAAATCCTCGATGGCCGTAGTGCATTGATGGGCCGATTGTTGACATGATCATGACCATTAATGAATACTGACTATTTTTTGGTAGTAGTGCATGAATAATTGTGGTCGTGATCTTAAAGAATATCCTTGGTAGTAGTGCGAGGGGTGATTCGATGATGTGGAATATTTATTAAAAGTGAGTCTCGGCTATAATGATGATGAAAAACCTTTTAAATCATAAAAGATAGTAGATTTTATTTTCTACTTGACTCTTTTAATGGATTGCTTGTTCACTTGAGTTAAACTTGATGTTTATTATATTTTATCAATTTAACCTTTGTTGAAGGCTATTGATAATTTATACGCATTATCTTAGTCATAATATTTCTTCTTGGGCTAGTTGAGCTCACCCTTTCTTTCCTTTATTCTCTTCTTGGAAATGAGAACATATTTGGGGACAGTCGGGGAGCGGAGTAATGGTCGAGAGGATAGCATTAGTAGTCCTCACTATTACGTGAAATAGTGTGATAATAATTGTAATGAGGACTCCTTTTGAGTTTATATAATATCTAGTAGACAATATTTGTATTTAAACTCACGGTTTATGTCGTATTATACCACAGCAGTTGTATTAGTAAGTTGTATTTAAATTACATACCATGTATCGACTACCCAAGATGGGTGATGTATACCTAATTTTAGGGGCGTCGCGGTTGGTATCGAAGCTTAGGGATATGATCCTGGCTAAGATGTGAGAATAGTACTAGGAGGGAGAGGCAGAATACCTTGCTAGTATGACCTACCTAAGTTTATGTCTTTACTTTATTGGTTGGTCGGAAGATAGGGATAATTTGTTATATGTCAATTAACCTTTTGTTTTGTGGCGATGTCTGAAAATGACATCGAGAATGTTGAGAATAGCAATGGAGCCATGACGATCGTTGATTCACCACATATCGATAATCGAGGATATATGTGCATCGAGGAAGGCGACAATCCTCGTGCAAACAACAACCTTGACCAAATGATGAATGATCGAATGTTGAGGAGGCTTTATGCGATTTATGCAACAACGGCCGTGAAGCGACTCACATCCAAAAGCGTAGGTGAAAACACGGAAAACTCTCGGGCGGTCCGCTAAACAATTCAAGAGGTTGGGACCACCGGAGTTTAGGGGAAGCAAAACCACTTAAGGCGGAAGCATGGATCATGATTACAAGATATTTGATGTCTTGGGATGCTCAGGAAGCAAAGGTTCCCTTGCCTTGCTTTATGTTGTTGCGGAGGCGGATTCTTTGGTGGGAATCGGTAAAAGCGTACTCGAACTTTGTCTTGAAGATATCTTGGGAGAAGTTCGGAGGCATTCATTCGACAAATACTTTCACGAAAGTATTCACCACATGAAGGAGGTGGAGTTTATCAAGTTGGAACAAAACAATATGGCCAGTGTCATGATACGAGGCAAAATTTGCGGAGTTATCACGGTTTTCGTCCCACTTGGTGGATAATGAAGAGAGAATGGCGCGAATGTTTTTAAGAGGTTTGAAGCGGGAATCGTCGACATCTTATTTCTCGTAAAGCGTGTTTGTATTGAGATGTTGTAAATAGGGCTCGATTAGTGGAGCGCGATAATGAGTCAGCCTTGACTAAAAGAAGCGGTACCGATAAAATTATAATACCCGTGTGAGTAGTCATCGAAGCGGTGACAACGGCGTGGAGGAATCAACGGGCGGATAAAGTAACCACGCCCGGTGGTAATCGAGGCCAAAACAATAAGAATGGACATTTCAAGAAAAGGAGATTCAATGATGATGGAAGAGCGTCACTTTTGACACCCGTTGTTAAGGAAGGAGAAAGACCACTATCGTATGCTTCAAATGCGGAGGAGAGGAGGGACACATCGATCAAAGCTGCCATGCTTAGTCAAAGCATGTTATAATTGTGGAAGAAGGTCACTTAGCTCGATTTTGTCGTTTCTAGAAGACAAATTCAACTAGGATGGAGCACCAAAGGCCATTCCGGAAAAGTCAAAAGCCAGGTAGTCTGAGGAGAGCATTTGTTGTGACCTCCCAAAGAGCAAAGAATCCGAATGAGGGTCATCACGGGTAAAGCTTATCATAAACTCTAATGAAGTCTATACTTTATTTGATCTGGGTTCTACCCATTCTTTTATTTCTCTACTTGCATACTCATCGATTAAATTTGACTCAGGAGAAATTAGACTTTGACTTATCTGTGGAAACTCAGTTGGGAGAAACCTTCATTACATCCACTTGTTTATAAGTCTTGTTTGGTTCAAATCGGTACCCTCACATTACACCGTCGATCTTATTTCATTAAAAATACTTGCATTTGGCGTGATTACAAGGGATTGATTGGTTAACTACTTATCATGCAAAAATTGATTATTTTCGTAAGGTTGTTAGCTTTCATATTCCTAATCAACCTATTATCGCGAATTCAAACGACCAAACCATTAAAATCAATCACGGTCATCTCAAGCCATAAAGTTATTCGTTTATTGAAAAGCGGATGTCAAGCTTTCTTAGCTCATGTCGCTGATTTAAACAAAAATCGTCGGTTTTGAGCGATATTTCTATTGTTAATAAATTTCTGACGTATTCACGAAGAACTTCACGGCCTACCCCGGGCGTGAAATTGAATTTTGTATCGACCTTGAACGGTCTACAAAACCTATTTCAAAGCCCATATCGAATGGCTCTATTGAACTTGAGGAGTTAAAGACCCAAGCTGCGAGGAATTGTTAGACATTGGCTTTATTAAATCCTAGTACTTCTCCTTGGGGCTTATACATTACATTCGTGAAGAAGAAAGATGGGAGTATGCGACTTTGTATTGATTATCGGGAGTTGAATCATGTCACCATCAAAAATAGGTATCCATTGCCGCGTATTGATGACTGTTTGACCCGGTTGCAAGGAGCAAATTCTTTTCAAAGATTGATCTTCGTTAGAATATCACCAATTGAAGATTAGAATTGAAGCCGTGACATTTGTGGTCGTCTTTATTGATGAGAAATTTTTTTAAATAAAAGGAATTTCCTTTATTTTTATTATTTTGAAATAGTAAGGGTTGATTTGATTAATGTGGATAGTTAAGGGTTAAATCTCCAAATATTTTAAAATAAGGAAGTGGTTATAAAATATTCATTTGATTTGTGATAGGGAATATTAGTTTTGAGTGGTTATAAAATATTAAATTTTGTCGGGGAATATGGAATATTAAATGCTGTCGGGGAATATTAAATGCGATGACCATGTGTGGAGCCCCATGTGAGCGATTGGATGATGAAGAAAGCGACAAATATAAGTTGGTTAAAAATAGCGGCGTAGCGTAGTTATTCACAATTAAAATTTGTTGGAATACCGATTGGTTAAAATCTGATGTCTGGCGTGGTTCGCGATGCTTTGCGGTATTACGCGATATTGTTGAATTATTGATCCTTACGTGAAGGCTTTACTCGATAATTTTTCACGGTAATTCTTATTCGATATTTTATTTTATTGATTGATAATTCTTTGCGTTGATATTTTATATTATTGTTGTTGATAATTATCACTTTTGCACATTATCTCCATTATCGGATCGATAATTCATATTATTTGAATAATATTATTAGATAGCATTATTGGCGATGTCTAGAAAGTTACATCGAGGAGAGGTTTGGTCACTAATTTTGCGCGATGAGGAGAAATCCTTATCGGAAGCCCCCTCTTTCACAGGAGCGGCTTTGGTTGTCATAATTGTGATTACGTAATATTATTTGTGAATAATTAATTATTGATTCATATGATAAAGAAATATTTATTTTATGTGGATATAAATGATGGATTTATTTATGTGGTTATAAATGAAGAAATTATTGTTGAGGTGTTTTATCGATATTTTACAGTTGGAGGTATTAAAAATTAAATCGGGGTTTTGAGATATATTGCGGGATTATAATTTTTAATCAAATAGTTGGATTTAATAGTAATTTTGGGTATATTATACATACATAAGTTGAGTATATGTCCACAAATTTTGAGCAGATTAAAAATGCACGAATGATTTGTTATGAATTTTAAGAGGTGTCGATTAGGAAATTAGGGTTATAATTGATTTTGGTGGAAAATTCTAGAATTGAGTGGGCCCCCACTTGTGGTTGGTGAAGAAATGTGCTGAATTTTATTTCAAATGTGGTGGGTGGCAATAGTAGTAGAGTAAAAGCCATCGGTGGCGGTCGAAGTCTGCTTGGCCGCTTTGGGCTAACATTTTTTCTATAAATAGAAATTTAAGTTAGAATTGAAAATCACACGAAACAAAGTTTTCTCTCTTTTCTCTCTATATTATTGGCGTATTTTGTGAGTATTTAGATACTTTGAGAGTTCTTTATTCGGTACAAGTTTCATTCGACATCACTTGAGCCTTTCCTTAGAAATCTTGATTCTTTGAGGTAAGGGATATTATTTTTTTTTCGTAATGATATTATTTCTTGATATCATTATCTTTGAAATATTGATCTGAAGTTTTTATCAAATTTGGAACTTTTTCATATGTCGGGGTTACTATTCATGAGTTCTTATTCACGAGTTCTTATTCATGAGTTCTTATTCACGATTCTTATTCACGAGTCTTATTATTAAATGAAGCGTGAAGATGTTTTTTGTGGAATTTCTATCTTTTGGTGTCAGTTCTTATTCATATTCGGTCTTATTCATTATCTGACCTTTATTCACGTATCTGGCTTTATTCACGTATACGGCACTATTCATAAAAAAATAAAATTTCTTCTTTTTTGTCAAAACATCTATTTTGGATCTAGCTTTGATTGTATCCATGTTTTGATCATTCTTGAATTTTACACCTTATGATTATTTTTGGGGTATTGTTGGACATGGATAAAACAAAATCTGAATCCTTAATCCTTAATCCTTGTCATTTTGTTTCCTTTGGATTCGTTCTTTAAAAATATTTTTCATCATCCTCGGTCTTAAATGATGATATATGATTTGAATATCTTTGCTTTGTGTAGTGCATGAAGATGAATGATTTCTGAAGAATATCTTTGGCTTTGTAGTGCAAAGATGAGCAGTGTTGAGATGAAACATGGTAGGTGATTAATATCTTTGGCACTGTAGTGCAAAGATGAGCAGTGTTTAAATGAACATGACGGTGATGAATATCTTTGGCTGTAGTGCAAAGATGAATATTTGATTTGAGATGTATATTGATTGTTGTTACGGGGATAAAAGATGAGCGATGAACTTTTAAATTCATACATAGAAGATAGTAGTTTGCATTCTCTACTTAACTCTTCTAATGAATTATTATTTCCATTGCGAATATTGATTGAAAATTTGTTTATCTATTGTATTACTATTAAATTTTTCCTGTTGAAGACTAACGATAATTTGTTGTATATTATCTTAGTCGTAATATTCTTCTTGAGCTAGTTGAGCTCACCCTTTTCCTTTTGTTCCATTCTTCTCGGGAGGCGAGAATATAAGCGAAATGCAGTCGGGGTATGGAATGAAGGTTTTAGAAAAGGATTGTTTAGTAGTCCTCACCATTTTGTAAAATAATGTATCGATAAATGTGATGAGGATTTATGTGAGTATAAATATTATGCAGAAGATAATATTTGTATTTAAACTCTGATTTCTTGTTGTAATAATAAAGTTGTAGTTGTTTACATACCATGTATTGACCTTTCGAGAATGGGTGATGTATACTATTTTGGGGCGTCGCGGTTGGTATCGAGCTTAGGGATATGATCTCTGGCGGAGATGGGGAATAGAACTAGGAGGAGGCAGAGTAAATCCTTAGCTAGTGTGTCTACTAAGCTTATTTGTTAGTTGGTCGGTATATAGGGATATTATGTGATATATTGATTTCCTTAATTAACCCTTGTTTTATGGCGGTGTTGAGAATGTCGTGAGAATATTATGATGGAGTAAATGAGGCCAGTGGAGATGCTGTCTTTACCAGCGAGGAGAGCGTGCAGCAGTGGTGATGTTCTCTGTGAACAACACCTTGGCGAGATGATGAGCGAGGGGATGTTTAGAAGTTTTTGCGGTTCATGCAAAATCGAGGACGAGGAGACTTCGTGTTCAAAATCTGAGGAGAAATGATAGCAATTCACGGGTTATCTGACCCAAGCGATTCAAAAGTTGGGACCACGAATTTAAGGAAAGCGGATCCGATCATGGCGGAAACATGGGTTGAAACAAATTACAAGATATTCGATGTCTTGGGATGCGGAGAACGAAGGTTCCATTCGCCACCTTTATGTTAAAGTGGCGGCGAGACTCTTGGTGGGAGATGCGTGAAGCGTACCCATCGGTACTTTTCGGCATGTCTTGGGAGGCGTTTGAGAGACTATTTAATGACAAATACTTTCACGAAAGTGTTCGTCGTATGAAGGAAGTGGAGTTCATGATTAGAGCAAAACAACATGGCGGTGTCTCGATGCGAGGCAAAGTTTGCGAGTTATCGAGGTTTGCACCTCATTTGGTGGAGAATGAGGAGCGTATATGGCGCGGATGTTTCTTAGAGGTTTGAAAACGGCGTCGTCGATATCTCATTTCTCATAAACTTTCTCTTTATTCGGATGTTATAAAGAGGGCTCAATTATTAGGCGAGATAACTTGAAATACGGTCGTTGAGGACCATAACGAGGATCGTACGAGAGATAGCGATCAGCGAGAATAATGATAACTGCGGAGAAAAGCGATGAGACGAAATGGTAACCACTCTGGTGGTAATCATAGTCGTGAAAAGCGAAGAAAGCGAGTCGGGAGGAGATTTTTAAAGAGGAGATTTAACAGCGACTATGTGAAGGCAGCAGTCTTGCGTGACAAGCTGGTTCTAAGGAGAGAAGCGACCACCGGTCGTATCTTCAAATCACGGAAAAAGAGGACATATCGGTCAAGCGCCCTGACGATTCAAGGTATGCTATAGTTGTGGAAAGGAAGGACATATCGCTCGAATTATGCAGTAGCGAAACCTAGTTAGTGAGGGACGGTGACTCGAAAAATATCCCGAGAAAAGTCAAAATCAGCGATTAGGGAAGGCGTTTGTTTGTGGTGGTCATAATCGAGGAACAAGCGAGGTGATCACGGGTAAAGCTATTTATAAATTCTTGCGAAGTTTATACCTTACCAATCTAGGGTCTTACCCATTCATTTATCTCTCTCTGCGTGTGCTCAGCGTTTAAACTTGACTCAGGAGAAATTAGACTTTGACTGTCTGTGGAAACTCAGTTAGGAGAAACTTTCATCATCCATCCTTTGTTTATAAATCTTGTTTGATTGAGTTGGCACCATCACCTTACACATTGACCTTATCTCTTTAAAGATACTTGCTTTTGATGTGATTTTAGGGATTGATTGGTTAACTACTCATCATACCAAAATTGATTGTTTTTCGTAAGGTTGTTAGTTTTCATATTTAACTTGACTTTGTTATGCAATTCAGCAACTAAACCATTAAAATCAATCCTTTATCATATCTAATCATAAAAGCTATTCGTTTATTGAAAAAGCGGATGTCAAGCTTTCTTAGCCCATGTTATGGATTTGAATAAAGACCGTCAAATTTGAATAATATTCTGTTGTTATTGACTTTCTGGCGTATTTCTAGAAGAACTTCCGGTCTACCCCGAGCGTGAAGTTGAATTCTTTATTGATCTTGAACACAGTACAAAGCCCATTTCTAAAACCCATATCGAATGGCTCTATTGAACCCGGAGTTAAAGGTCAACTACGAGGAATTGTTGGACATCGGTTTCATTAAATCTAGTACATCTCCTTGGGGTGCTCTGTTTTATTTGTAAAAAAGAAAGGCGGGAGTATATCGACTTTTGTATTGACTATCGGAATTGAACCATGTCACCATCGAGAATATGGTATCCTCTACCTCGTATTGATGACTTGTTTGACCCGATTCTGAGGGCGCAATTCTTTTCAAAAATCGATCTTCGATTACGGATATCATCAATTTGAAGATTAGGCGAGGATATTCAAAGCGCCTTGAGAACTTCGGTATGGGCATTATGAATTCTTAGTCGTGTCTTTCGGACTAACTAATGCTCTGCTGACTTTCATGGATATGATGAGCAAAGTATTGAGGAATATTTGGATCGATTCGTTGTTGTCTTTATTGATGACATCCTTATATATTTCAAAAGTCGTGAAGATCATGAGCACCATTTGAAATTTGGTACTCCAAAGGAAAACCCGTGAAAACCAACTATATGCCAAATTGAAGAAATGCGAGTTACGGCGAGGAAGTAGCCTTTCTTGGGCATAGTGTCAAAACATGGAGTATCTGTTGATCCGTGAAGATTGAAGCAATCTGAAGTTAGAACAGCAAAGTCGGTGGTGTTGAAATCGTAGCTTTTTGGGCTTATTTGGTTATTATCGGAGATTCGTGGAAGGTTTTCTCGAATCGCTACTCCATTCTTCGGCTAACTTTCGGAAGGATCTGAAATTCGTTTGGAATGAAGAATCGAGAAAAGTTTCCAAGAGCTTAGAGGAGACTTATTTATTTTTGTTACAACAATACCATCGGTTCGGATGGATTTGTTATCTCTGATGATGCTTGAGGCGAAAGGGTTAGGATGTGTTCTCATGCAGCGTGGGAAAGTCATAGCAGCTATGCCTCATGACAACTTAAAAGAGTATGAGAGGAATTATCCTACTCGTGATCTAGAGTTAGCGGCCCGATCGTTTTATTATTAAAGATATGGAGGCACTATCTATATGGGGAGAAAGTGGAGATATATTGAGGACCGTAAAAGCCTTAAATATTTCTTCACTCAAAAAAGAACTCGACATCTGGCGGTGACGTTGGCTCGAGCTATTGAAGACTACGACCACACTATTGATACCATCACTGGTAAAAGCGAGCGTGTGGTGGTGGCGCGTTGAGTAGAAGATCATATGCGGGAGCGAGTGCGATGATGTCAAGTATCGCGTAGAGCCGACTTTAATAGAAAAAGTTAAGGTTGCTCGAGCCGCAGGCAGGGGTGATCGATCGTATGAAGAAGAAAGTACAAGAAGGAGCTATTAGGGGCGAGAATTGATGAAGAAGGAATACTTGAGTCCACTCTAGACTTTGTGTTCTAACGACTACGATTTGAAGTACAAGATTATGATGGAGGCACACTGCGATACACCATTTGCAATCCATCACGGAAGTACTAAAATGTATCGTGATCTTGACATACATTTTGGTGGAATAATATGAGAGAGAGATTGCAAAGTTTATCTCGATGTGTTTAACACCAGCGTGTAAAGGTAGACATCTAGTACCTGAGGGTCGTTGCAACCACTTGAGATTAGGAATGGAAGTGGGAACACATTACCATGGATTTCGATTTACGGGTCTTCCTACGGTTTCTCAAGGCATCAATCTTTATTTGGGTTATTGTTGATAGATTAACCAAGTCGCTCATTTCTTGCCGTCTGGGAGACTTATTCCCTTGAGCGTCTTCTTTAGTATATGCGTAAATGAGATTGTGAGGTTGCATGGCATACTGTATCCATAGTTTGGATCGTGACCCAAGATTCACTTCAAGATTTTGGGTTAGCTTGCAAAAAGCTATGGAGCGCAGTTTTTGCGATTTAGTTGAGCATACCATCCCCAAGCAGACGAGATGATCGAGAGAGGACTATTGAACTCTTGAAGATTTATTAAGACTACGTGTCCTAGACTTGAGGCGGTTGGGATAAGTATTTACCATTGGTGGAATTCTCCTACAACAACGAGTTATCGAGGCAAGTATAGGTGTGGCTCCATTGAAGCATTATATGGGCCGAAAATGTCGTTCTCGATATGTTGGGATGAGGTGGGTGAAGCGACATTGTTGGGACGAGAGTTGAAATGCGATATGACTCTAGAAAAGATCAAATGATTGACAGCGTATACAAAGCGGCTCAAGATCGACAAAAGAGTTATGCGGATCTTCATCGAAAGGGCGTGGAATTTAATGTAGGGGATCATGTATTGTTGCGAGTTGCTCCATGGAAGGAGTTACAAGATTTGGAAAGAGGAAAGCTCGATCCACGATTTATTGGTCCATTTCAAATTCTTGGCAGGAAGTAGGAAATGCCTTTATAGACTTGCGTTACCTCAAAGTATGTCTCGTGTTCATAATGTGTTTCACATATCATGTACTTCGTAAATATGTGAAAGGCCGAACCACGTTATTGAGTTAGAAGCAGGACGAGATAGTAGAAGACTTAGCGTATGAGGAGGTACTATCGAGATCTTGGATAGGAAGGAGCATGTCCTACTGTATGAAAAGGTCATACCACAAGTTAAAGTTTTGTGGAGGAATCATCTTTATAGAGGAAATGACACAGGAATTGGAAGCGGAAATGTAAGCGAGGTATCCTCACCTTTTGAAACACACCATTGCGTCGTCGATTTCGAGGGCGAAATTTCATAAGGAGGAGGTTGTAAGACCGAAATTTTTTTAAATAAAAGGAATTTCCTTTATTTATTATTTTGAAATAGTAAGGGTTGATTTGATTAATGTGGATAGTTAAGGGTTAAATCATAAATATTTCAAAATAAGCAGTGGTTATAAAATATTCATTTTTGTCGGGGAATATTAGTTTGGTCGTGGAATATTAAATGCTTTGTCGAGGGAATATTAAATGCAATGGCAAGTAGCGACCATGTGTGGGCCCATGTGAGCGATTGGATGAAAAAAGCAGCAAATATAAGTTGGTTAAAAATAACTTGGCGTAGTTATTCTGAATTAAAGGCATTGGAATACCGGTGGTTAAAATCTGATGTCTGGCGTGGTTTGCGCGATGCGCGGTATTGCCTGATATTGTTGAATTATTGATCCTTACGTGAAGGCCTTTACTCGATAATTTTTCACGGTAATTCTTATTCGATATTTTATTTTATTGATTCGATAATTCTTTGCGTTGATATTTTATATTATTGTTGTTCGATAATTGTCCTTTGCATTATCTCCATTATCGGATCGATAATTCATATTATTTGAATAATATTATTAGATAGCATTATTGGCGATGTCTAGAAAGTTACATCGAGGAGAGGTTTGGTCACTAATTGCGGCGCCCGATGAGGAGAAATCCTTATCGGAAAGCCCCTCTTTCACAGGAGCGGCTGGTTGTCATAATTGTGATTACGTAATATTATTTGTGAATAATTAATTATTGATTCATATGATAAAGAAATATTTATTTTATGTGGATATAAATGATGGATTTATTTATGTGGTTATAAATGAAGAAATTATTGTTGAGGTGTTTTATCGGTATTTTATCAGATTGGAGGTATTAAAAATTAAATCGGGGTTTTGAGAGATATTGCGGGGTTATAATTTTTAATCAAATAGTTGGATAATAGTAATTTTGGGTATGTTATACATACATAAGTTGAGTATATGTCCACAAATTTTGAGCAATTAAAAATGCGAATGATTTGTTATGAATTTTAAGAGGTGTGTGGATTAGGAAATTAGGGTTATAATTGATTTTGGTGGAAAATTCTAGAATTGAGTGGGCCCCACTTGTGGTTGGTGAAAAATGTGCTGAATTTTATTTCAAATGTGGTGGGTGGCAATAGTAGCGTGAGTAAAAGCCATCGGTGCTTGGTCGAAATCTGCTTGGTGGGCTAACATTTTCTATAAATAGAAATTTAAGTTAGAATTGAAAATCACACGAAACAAAGTTTTCTCTCTCTCTCTCTATATTATTGGCGTATTTTGTGAGTATTTAGATACTTTGAGAGTTCTTTATTTGATTACAAGTTTCATTAAAGCATCACTTGAGCCTTTCCTTAGAAATCTTGATTCTTTGAGGTAAGGGATATTATTTTTTTTCGTAATGATATTATTTCTTGATATCATTATCTTTGAAATATTGATCTGGAGTTTTTATCAAATTTGGAACTTTTTCATGTCGGGGTTACTATTCATGAGTTCTTATTCACGAGTTCTTATTCATGAGTTCTTATTCACGATTCTTATTCACGAGTCTTATCATGTGAAGCGTGAAGATGTTTTTGTGGAATTTCTATCTTTTGGTGTCGATTTACTATTCATGTATCACGGTCTTATTCACGTATCTGGCTTTATTCACGTATCTGACACTTTATTCACGTGCACTATTCACCAAAAAAAATAAAATTTCTTCTTTTGTCAAAATATCTAATTTGGATACTAGCTTTGATTGTATCCATGTTTTGATCATTCTTGAATTTTACACCACTTATGATTATTTTTGGGGTATTGTTGGACATGGATAAAACAAAATACGAATCCTTAATCCTTAATCCTTGTCATTTTGTTTCCTTTGGATTCGTTCTTTAAAAATATTTTCATCATCCTCGGTCTTAAATGATGATATTATTGAATATCTTTGCTTTGTAGTGCAAAGATGATGAATGATTCTGAAGAATATCTTTGGCTGTAGTGCAAAGATGAAATGAATGAATTTGGCAGTGAATATCTTTGGCTATAGTGTCAAGATAAATGAACATGGCCAGGTGATTAATATCTTTGGCACTTTGTAGTGCAAAGATGAGCAGTGTTTAAATGAACATGACCAAGTGATGAATATCTTTGGCACTGTAGTGCAAAGATGAATATTTGATTCGAGATGTATATTGATTGATATTCTGGGGATAAAAGATGATGATGAACTTTTAAATTCATCATAGAAGATAGTAGTTGCATTCTCTACTTAACTCTTACTAATGAATTATTATTTCCATTGCGAATATTGATTGAAAATTTGTTGTCTATTGTATTACATTAAATTTTTCCTGTTGAAGACTAACGATAATTTGTTGTATATTATCTTAGTCATAATATTCTTCTTGAGCTAGTTGAGCTCACCCTTTTCCTTTTGTTCCATTTTTCTTCGGGGAGGCGAGAATATAAGCGAAATGCAGTCGGGGTATGGAATGAAGGTTTTAGAAAAGGATTGTTTAGTAGTCCTCACCATTTTTGTAAAATAATGTATCGATAAATGTGATGAGGATTTATTTGAGTATAAATATTATCTAGAAGATAATATTTGTATTTAAACTCACAGATTTCTTTGTTGTAATAATAAAGTTGTAGTTGTTTACATGCCATGTATTGTGATTTCGAGAATGGGTGATGTATGTTAAAGACTCAGGGGACGCGTGTGATGATAAGCGAGTATCTGAGTGAAGAGGCAAACTTTAATCGATAAAGTTAAAAGCTGCTTTCAAGCTCTGGACACTGGAGGCGATGCGTATGAGGAAGAAAGTGCGAAAGAAGGTGCTATCTTAGGAAGCAAGAATCGATGAAGAAGGAATACTTGAGTCGACTCGGACTTTGTGTTCTAACGACCACGATTTAAAGTATAATATCATGATGGGGCGCCTGACACACCATTTGCGATCCATCACAGGAGTACCAAAATGTATCGTGATATTAAGTAAATACATTTTGGTGGAAGCGATATGAAGAGAGATAATATTTGTTTATCTCGAGGTGTCTAACTTGTCAGCGAGTTAAAGCGGGAGCATCAAGTACGAAAAGGTCCATTGCAACCACTTGAAATTCGAGAATGGAAGTAGGAGCACATTACCATGGATTTAGATTACCGGTCTTCTAAGGTTTCTCGAGGCGTTGATGCGATTTGGGTCATTGTTGATAGATTGACCAAGTCTGCTCATTTCTTCAAATCTGAGAAACTTATACACTTGAGCGTCTTGCTTCGTATGTACATAAGCGAGATTATGGGCGCATGGTATGCGGTATCCATAGTTTACGATCGAGACCGAAGATTAACTTCCGCGATTTTGGGTTAGTTTGCAAAAAGCTATGAGCGCAGACTTACGATTTAGCTTCGGCGTATCATCCTCGAGACAGACCAGACGATCGGAGAGGACTATTCGAACTCTTGAAGATCTATTAAGACTACTGTGTCCTTGATTTCAAGGGGAGTTGGGACAAGTTCTTACCATTGGTGGAGTTTTCCTGACAAGCGATTATCAAGCAAGTATTGGCATGGCTCCATTCGAGCGTTGTATGGAAGAAAGTGTCGTTCTCGGTATCTTTGGGATGAGGTGGGTGAAGCAGCGTTGTTGGAATGGGAGTTGAATGCGTATGACTACGGAAAAGATTGAAGCGATCGAAATGACGTATAAAAACCTCACAAAATCGACAAAAGAGTTATCTTGATCTTCATCGAAAGGGCGTGGAATTCGATATAGGAGATCGTGTGTTGTTAAGAGTTGCTCCGTGGAAAGGAGTTACAAGATTTGGAAAGAGAAAACTTAATCCTCGATTCATCGGTCCATTTTAATCCTCGATCGAGTAGGAGCGTAGGCTATAGACTTCATTTCTGTGAAATATGTCTCGTGTTCATAGCGTTTTTCACATATCCATATTACGTAAATATGTGAAAGACCCGAACCATATTATTGAGTTAGAAGCCAGGACGAAATAGCGGAAGATTTGGCGTATGAAGAGGTTCTGTTCAAATTTTGGATAAGAAGGAACATATTCTACGCTCGAGGTTATACCTCGAAATCGAAAGTTTTGTGGAGGAACCACGATGTTGAGGAAATGACTTGGGAGTTAGAATCGAAATGAAATCAAGGTATCCTTACCTCTTGACATACCAGTCGTACCCTAATTTCGAGGAGAAATTTCATAAGAAGGGAGGTTGTAAGACCCGACTTTTATAAATAAAGATGAATTTTCTATAAATATTATTTTGAATATTATGGAATAAATTTGATATAATGTTATAGTTGTGGGTAATATTTATAAATTTTGCAAAGTATACTGAGTTGTTATAAAATATTACGTTTGGTGAGGGAATATTTCTTTTGTTAGGGAATATTAAATACAATGACTCAATCATTGGTGGACCACAATGAAATTATTGTCGGATTGAGAAAGCGACAAAAATATTTTATAAAAATACTTGGCGGAGGTGTTTCGTTAAAAGCTGTTGAACTACCGGTGGTAAAAATGCGATGTCTGGCGTGGTTGCGTAGTAGCTGCGGTATTGATTATTGATCTTTACGTGAGAAGTCAAACTTTCATTATGCTCGATTATTACTCTGATAATTCTTTGCGTCATATCTCTTATATTATTGATTGATTATTGTCTGCGTAGTATCATACATATAATATATTTATTATTATTATAATAATTGAGGCGACAAGTTATAAATGATTAATAATTGTTGAAAGATTAAAAATGTGTTGATTAAAAATAAAATGATTTGTGGTAATAGTTTGATGTATATTTACATTATGGGGCGTTTGTGGTAAATTTGATTATTTTATGGGGGCCCATATGTAGTATCTTAGTCTCTTCGTCGATAGTAATTACCTTCGTCGATAGTAATTACCCTTGTGAATAGTATTTACCTTACCGTCGATAGTAATTACCTTCCGTCGATAGTAATTACCCTTGTGAATAGTATTTACCTTCGTCGATAGTATTTAACCGTTAATTAAACTTTGCGACGTCGAACCACTTGTCGTTTCACATTACGGATGCGTCGAACCACTTGTCGTTTCACATTCTGGCGATCGAACCACTTTTCTTTTCACATCATTAGATTAAATCGAGTCACTTGCCTTTTCACGTAGTATGTCTTTAAAAGCTAGAAATCTTCATAAATAGAGGCCTAGGGCTTCATTATTTTTCACGAATTCATTCGAGCTTTAGAGAGAAAGTATAGAGAGAATAAGAGAAAGAAGAAGAGTATTTTGTTACTTACCTTCTCAACTGCGATATTCAATCTCTACCAAAAGTAAGGGTGTTATTCTTTCTTATTCATGAAGAAAGGCTGTTGTTATTCCATTCTTATTATTACATTGGAATAACTTTTGTGTCGTGGTTTACCTATACTTGGTGACATTCTCTATTATTACATTGGAACATCACATGCATGTGTTTTACTTGGGACTGGTTAAAATCTTTATTATTATTACTGTTGGAACATCACATGCATGTGTTTTACAGGACTGGTTAAAATCTTTATTATTGATACTGTTGGAACATCACATTTGTGTGTTTTACATTGGATTGTGGTTCGATTTTATTATTATACATTGGAACATCACATGCATGCGAATTTCACGGACTGAGTTAGATTATTATTATTACATTGGAATAACTTTTATCTGTCTGATCTATCGCATGCGTGGTGATTTCTTTTGTTATTCCATTCTTTATTATACCCGGTTGGTTAAAACTTTGACTTATACTCCATGAAATTGGTGGAATATCCTTGATATTTGCGTTTCATCGATATCTTTTCATGGAAATATTCTTGATCATTCTTGAATTTTACTCTGCAAAAGCGATGTCATGTTGATAATTTGGGCGTTAATAATTCTGGATAAAATAATTCTTGAACTTGTTTTATTGAATTCTTATATCATTGTCATCATCCTCGTATTTATATTTTTTTAAAAGTCATACGTGGCACATAGTGCGTAGATGGACTTGGTATGATTATGACCGAGAGACTATTGATGTATGTCATGGTAGTAATGTTACAAATGATGTGGTAAAAATCCTCGATTGGTAGTAGTGCATTGATGGGCGAGTTGTTGGCATGATCATGACCATTAATGAATACCACAAATATTCTTGGCAGTAGTGCAGCGGAATAATTGTGGTCGTGATCTTAAAGAATATCCTTGGCTAGTAGTGCGAGGGTGATTCGATGATGTGGAATATTTATTAAAAGTGAGTCTAAATTTATACTTGATGATGAAAAACCTTTTAAAACCTAAAAGATAGTAGATTTTATTTTCTCTTGACTCTTTTAATGGATTGCTTATTCATTTATGATTAAACTGGTTGTTTATTATATTTTATCGGTTTAACATTGTTGAAGACTATTGATAATTTATTACGCATTATCTTAGTCGTAATATTTCTTCTTGGGCTAGATTGAGCTCACCCTTTCTTTCCTTTATTCTCTTGAGGAAATGAGAATATATTTGGGGACGAGTGAGAGAGCGGAGTGATGGTCTGAAGATAGCATTAGTAGTCCTCATTTTATACGTGAAATAGTGTGATAATAATTGTAATGAGGACTCCTTTTGAGTTTGTATAATATCTAGTAAGCGATATTTGTATTCAAACTCACGATTTATGTCGTATTATTACAGCAGTTATATTAATAAGTTGTATTTAAATTACGTACCATGTAGTCGGCTACCCAAGATGGGTGATGTATACCTAATTTTGGGGGCGTC